>JARQOC010000002.1:385565216-385663927 GCA_033576535.1 Allobates femoralis | reverse complement strand
ACTCACATAAATTTTGGCAAACTGCAGTCTAGATTTTTTATTTCTCTGTGTCAGCAGTGGAGTCCTCCTTGGTTTCCTCCAAAGCGTTTCATTTCATTCAAATGTCAATGGATAGTGTGTGTTGACACTTATGCACACAGAGCCTGCAGGACAGCTTTAATTTCTTTGGAACTTGAGTGGGGCTGCCTATCCACAATCTGGACTGTCCAGTGTTACAACCTTTCATCAATTTTTCTCTGCCTTCAGCATCCAGGGAGATCAGTAACAGTGCCATGTGTTGTAAACGTCTTGATTATATTGCGCACCGTGGACAAATGAACATCAAGATCTCTGGAGATGGACTTGTAACCTTGATATTGTTGATATTTTTCAACACTTTTGGCTCTTAAGTCCTCAAACAGTTCTCTTCTCCTTTTTCTGTTCTTCATGCTTAGTGTGGCACACACAGACTCAGAATGCAAAGATTTAGTCAAACCTATTCCCTTTTTACCTGATTTCAGGTGTGATTTTCATACTGTCCACACCTATCACTTGGCACAGGTGAGTTTGAATGAGCATCAAATGCTTGAAACAAAGTTGTTTACCCACAATTTTGAAAAGGCGGCAACACTTTTGTTTGACCCTTTTTGGTGGTTTTGTGAGAATTTATGTCCAATTTGGATTTTTCTCTCTGAGTTGTAAATAAACATATATGTGACAAAACATGCAATTGCAATAATTTTCTTGGAGAAATGCTTTATTTTTTTAAACACTTTCAAGGGTACCAATGCTTTCTACCATGACAGTACATATTTTATTAACCAGTTGTAAATTCCATCATCTACAGTTTCTTCATAAACACTGACTCCATAGGTTTATACCATATACCATATATTGGGACCTTCTGTCTGTAGTTTGCTCTGTGTCTCACAGTTTCCTGTTTTCACAGCTCGAATTAAATGATTTAGTCAAGAACTTGGACCTTCCTAAACATTCTTCAGAACTTTTACACTGTAAACTAAAGGAAAAGAACCTGCTAGTTCCTAGTACCTGTTTTTCACAGTACAGAAGCAGCAAAAAGGAATTCCTTTCAAACTTTTCTCAAGATAGTGCTTTAGTGTATGCAGTGATGTTCCTGGGCTGATGGAAAAATTTTATCTGGAGTACAATGTGAGCGAGTGGAGACTCTTTATTGATTCATCCAAAAAAGTCTGAAAGTTGTGCTACAGCACAATGGTAGCAAGTATAATTCAGTGCTTATAGGGCATTTTACACTTGAAAGAAAGCAAGGAGAATTTAGACTTCATTCTCAGAAAACTTGACGAAGAGGTTCAAGGACGGTCAATACGTGGTGATCTGGAAGTTCTCTCTTTGCTCCTTATGCAACAAGGAGAGTATACAAAGTACCCATGCTTTTCAAGTGAATGGGACAACCGGGATAGGACTTATTCCTGGAGCCAAAAAAAGTTGGTCAATGAGAACATCTTTGCAAAAATACAGTTGCGTAAAGTATAGTTGATCCCTCGAGAGTTTATCTGCACCACTCCACACTAAGCTTGGACTGATAAAGCAGTTTGTGAAAGGTTTATTGAAATAAGCAGAAACTTAAGTAACTCTGTACCAAGTTTAAGGGACTGTCTGAAGCAAAACTGAAGGAAGACATTTTGTGGGTCTGGATATTCAGAGACTTATGAAGGACAATGTCCTCAAAACAAAAAATTAAAGCTGTTAAGAAAAGGGCATGGGATTCTTTTAAAGAAGTCGTGAAAAAATTTCTAGGTAACAACAAAGATCCAAAATTTAAGTCCATTATGGAGAACATGCTGAAACGTTTCAAAACCTTAGCTTGCATGATGGATTGGACGTTACCATATTTTGCAGATATAAGACGCACCAGATTGTAAGATGTACCCCAAATTTAGACTAATAAATTCAAGGAAAAAATAATTTAAAATAAGCAGTGTAACTTAGTAGCTTACCGGGGAGTGGAAGGGGCCATGGTGCAGGATGGTCACAGGAGACGGCATTGCAGTAGTGAGTGGTGGCATGGTGAGGCAATGCTGCAGGGGGGCCTGAGGCTGGGAGAAGTGGAAGGTTATCACTGAATTCATCTCCTGGCAGTTTACAGCACGATAGGCAAAAAAAAGAAAATTGGCAGCAGAGGCTGCAGAGGCAGCACAGGCACAGATGAAGGTCTCGGACAGTCGATATCTGCATCTGCACATGCGCCACCTCCGCATCCATTTACCTTTCACCTATCGCAATGGAAGCAGCACATGTACAGATGGTCTTCATCTGCGCCTATGCTGCCTCCGCAGCCATTTTTCTTTTGGCCATCGTGCTGTGAACTGCCAGGAGATGCACTCAGTGATAAACACCATCATGCCTGTGCCCCCCTATAAGCTGTTGTTTGGATTTTACAATGCAAAACCATTTTCCCCCCAATTTCTGGGGGGGGGGGGGGAAGAGTGCATCTCATAATCCTAAAAATAAGATACATTTTTTAAATTCTCATTTGGACCACTTTCCTGAAAACCTTGGAGCAAGGTTTCATCAGGATATCAAATAGATGCAACAAAGATACCAAGGTAGATGGAAATGAACATGATGTGGGAACTACTACTGGATGCTTTCTGGACAAGCGTAACATTTATTGATACAATATTAGAAACTAGGCCCATCACAATCTTTCCTTGTGTTACCTTTGTGACAGCAGATCACAGAGCAGTTGGAGAAGTTATAATATTTGTGCATAGGTAGCCTAAAGAAGAAGAAGCTGATGTTGGTAAGAAATGTAGTTTACAGTGGTGACAGCCACTGGTGCACCTCTGAAGGACCATTGGAGGCCACTTGACACTCAACAATAAGACACATTAATGGGGACGTTGGAGCCAGAAAACGATGTAAGAACAGTGATGATCAGATGGTATGGCTGGATAACTTTAAAAAGGCTAATAAACTGCAGAATAATAGATTCTGGGATAACACCTTCAAGATTCTGCAATTGCTTAACTAGTCAAATCTAACAAACGTACATCCCACAAGAATACTGCTGATTTCTGCCACAACTTTCATTCTGTTGTACCTAGGTAGCAATAGTTTTTTGGGGTTGCTGAATTTTTGTTAAGGAGGTGGAAAATTATGAGGCGGTCGACAGGGTAGGGGGGGTACTCGGATCCCGGGATAGATTGGCTGCTTCGACGGGGGATCACGGCTGGTCAGTTCCCGGTTCCATGCCCTGGACCCTCAGTTGCGGGGATTAGGGAGAATGGTGATGAGGATGGGGGTAGTAGTGTCGTGACACCACCTGTGGTTCCTGGTAACGGTGGATAGCAGCGCTGCGGCCGGCCGCTGAGTTGATGGTGGTGCTGCTCAGTGTAGTACAGCTCCCCACAGGTGGAGTTTTACCTCAGGGCAGCAAGGATGGATGAGGGGAGTCGTAGTAGTGGCTTGCGGGAGACGCGGTGGGCAGCGGAGGGGAAGCAGACTCACACACACTATAGTCTTTGTTTCGGTACCTTTTACTGATGTCCGTTAACAGGTACAGTCCAAGAGGGGTACCAGGTTCTCGTTGCAATTTGGGATTTTCTCCTTGAGAGTTGTGAGGCCTCCTCTGCTACTGTGTACGGTGATTTGTGGTAAGTCCTGCCTGTAACAGAACTCACTATCTTCTTCCCTCTCAGGGCTTTACTCTTTAACCAATAATGAGGGCCTTCTGTGGGGTCCCTATACTCCTCTTGGGCACCTGGTCCTGTGCTTGGCCAGGTTTGAGTGTCTCTATTAAGTTAGTACCTCAGGGGAATAGATCCTCCTCGTTTCTCCAGGCTTTTCCTGCTTTAGTGTTTCTCCTGCAGGGTCAGACTCCGGTGTCCAGGTGAGCTAAAGAGATCCTATATACAGTCCCTTGTCCTTTTTTCCGTACTCCTACACTGGCCTCCGTCCCTCTCTCTGGGGTGCTCCACAGCGGGTCACTCTCCCTTGGTTCTGGGCCTTGCTTTGCCCAGCACCCAGGTCTTTCCAGCATCTTCTCTAGGCTGCTGCACTGGACTAAACTGCTCTCTTCACTGCTCATAGCAGACTAAGTGATTCCTCCCCTCAGGCCTGGATCTTTTATAGGGGATCTGGTTTAAGGCAGCCAGTAGAGCTCCCACTCCAGGTCTGTGGTGGTAGATGTTGTGTGCTGTGGGTACCAAAGTGTAAATCCCTCTTTGCACCGGATGGGTCCTGTGGCAATCCTCAGAAGGGGTGCCATATATATATATACATATATACATATATATATATATATATATATATGTATAATAACAAACGACTGCAGCACTCCTCTTGTTTTAGTAACCTCTTGCCTTTATTGGGCCTTCAGGTGTACTGGCTGGAAGAAGGGAGATTTGTCCCGAAACGTTGCCCTGTACACCTGAAGGCCCAATAAAGGCAAGAGGTTACTAAAACAAGAGGAGTGCTGCAGTCGTTTGTTATTATACTGGAGGCAGTAAGTGGATGAGGCTGGACTGAATTGCACCCTAAAGAAACTGTGCTGCTTTCTTTCATTTCATATATATATATGTATATATATCTATTAAATAATCGCGAATCGGAAAAGCGCCCCTCCGCGCGCTACTTCCGGCGTGGTCATGTGGATACGAATTTAACATTGGGCGCGAAGCGCCCAATGCTGCGCGAGCAATGGCCGCGAGGCCATTGCGAGTCGCTGGCCCAGGGCGAGCAATGGCCGCGAAGCGGCCATTGCGAGCCGCTGGCCCAAAATCCATCCACAGCCCCGGCTACAACCTTAGCGATTTACCGCTCAGGTAGCGCGAGCAATGGCCGCGAGGCCATTGCGAGTCGCTGCCTGAGCCGCAATTCGCTCCCCGGGGACCATGGAGCTGAGGCGGCATTGCCGCCTCCGCTCCCCGCTACACACAATTCGCCACCCCCCCCCCCCATGTCCGCACAGCCCGCCCCCATCAATGTCCCCACAGCCGACCCCCATGTCCGCACAGCCGACCCCCATGTCCGCACAGCCCACCCCCAGCAATGTCCGCACAGCCCGCCCACATCAATGTCCGCACAGCCCACCCCCATGTCCGCACAGCCGACCCCCATGCCCGCACAGCCCACCCCCATGTCCGCACAGCCCGCCCACATCAATGTCCGCACAGCCGACCCCCATGCCCGCACAGCCGACCCCCATGCCCGCACAGCCGACCCCCATGCCCGCACAGCCGACCCCCATGCCCGCACAGCCGACCCCCATGTCCGCACAGCCCACCCCCATGTCCGCACAGCCCACCCCCATGCCCGCACAGCCGACCCCCATGCCCGCACAGCCGACCCCCATGCCCGCACAGCCGACCCCCATGCCCGCACAGCTGACCCCCATGCCCGCACAGCCGACCCCCATGCCCGCACAGCCCACCCCCATGCCCGCACAGCCCACCCCCATGTCCGCACAGCCGACCCCCATGCCCGCACAGCCGACCCCCATGCCCGCACAGCCGACCCCCATGCCCGCACAGCCCACCCCCATGCCCGCACAGCCCGCCCCCATCAATGTCCGAAAAAACCCCCATGTCCGCACAGCCGACCCCCACTAATGTCCACACAGCCCCCCCCATGTCCGCACATACTTACATGTCTTCTTAGTCATCTGATCGTCCGTCCGGCCAGGCGTCCTCTTCGTCCGGCCAGGCGTCCTCTTCGTCCGGCCCCGGGGATCTTCTGTCTTCTTCCAGCTCCGACGTCCTCTTCTCTTCTCATTCAGGTACAATGGACGACAAATCCGCCATTGTATCTCAATGAGATATGAGGCGGTCTCTTCTGATTGGTCGCTGTTACTGGCCCTCACCAATCAAAGAGCCCATACATTTAGCTCGAATTCTGATTGTCGGCGCCCAATCCGAAATCAGGTGCTCACAATCGCCAAAGTACATGTATTAGGGTGTGGTCCGATTGAACGCCGATCAAATAGATACCAGTTGCCGCCATTAAAATCGCCGACAACGTAATTAAAAATGATTCAAATGTGAAAAGATAGCGGACCAAATGAGAACTGTCTCACTTAACATAAATAATAAAATAAATAATAAATAAAATAATTTAAAAAAATTAAAAAATAATAAAAAATAATAATAAAAAAATAATAAAAAATTAAATAAAAATAATAATAAAAAAAATAAATATATGCTAATCAGCTCAGCCTTTTGCGGACCACAATGAGAACTTGTCTCACTTAAAAAAATAATAAATAAATAATAAATAAAATAATTTAAAAAAATTAAAAAATAATAAAAAATAATAATAAAAAAATAATAAAAAATTAAATAAAAATAATAATAAAAAAAATAAATATATGCTAATCAGCTCAGCCACTTTTGGCGGACCACAATGAGAACTGTGTCTCACTTAAAAATAAATAATAAATTAAATAATAAATAAAATAATTTAAAAAGAATTAAAAAATAATAAAAAATAATAATAAAAAAATAATAAAAAATTAAATTAAAATAATAATAAAAAAAATAAATATATGCTAATCAGCTCAGCCCTTTTGGCGGACCACAATGAGAACTGTGTCTCACTTAAATAAATAATAAATTAAATAATAAATAAAATAATTTAAAAAGAATTAAAAAATAATAAAAATAAAAATAAAAAAATAATAAAAAATTAAATAAAATAATAATAAAAAAATAAAATATATGCTAATCAGCTCAGCCCTTTTGGCGGACCACAATGAGAACTTGTCTCACTTAAATAAATAATAAATTAATAATAAATAAAAAATTTAAAAAGAATTAAAAAATAATAAAAAATAATAATAAAAAAATAATAAAAAATTAAATAAAAATAATAATAAAAAAATAAATATATGCTAATCAGCTCAGCCCTTTTGGCGGACCACAATGAGAACTGTGTCTCACTTAAAATAAATAATAAATTAAATAATAAATAAAAGAATTTAAAAAGAATTAAAAAATAATAAAAAATAATAATAAAAAAATATAAAAAATTAAATAAAAATAATAATAAAAAAAATAAATATATGCTAATCAGCTCAGCCCTTTTGCGGACCACAATGAGAACTGTGTCTCACTTAAAATAAATAATAAATTAAATAATAAATAAAAATATTTAAAAAGAATTAAAAAATAATAAAAAAATAATAAAAAAAAAATTAAATTATAAAATATTAAAAAAATAATAATAAAAAAAAAATAAAAAATATTAATCACCAGCTTTTAATGAATAATGAAAATTAGTGCTCATTAATAATAATAATGTAATAATTAATAATAATTATTAATGAATAATTAAAAATGTAATAATAATAAATAATAAAATAAAAAATAATATAAAAAATATTAAAAATATTACAAAAAAATATTAAAAAAAAAAAATAAATAATGTGACCCCAAATTTACGCCAAAAAAGTATGTACAGCAAAATTATGATACTAATAATAATGTAATAATCAAAAAATGTATTAACTCAAAAAAGTATAAAAATATGACAAAAAAAAGATAATGACAAAAAATAATGACTCCAAAAAGTATGGACCCGCCCAATAAGTATTACCCCCAAAAAAGTATTGACCCCCCAAAAAAGTATGTGACCCCCAACAACAAAAAGTATTGACCCCCCAAAAAATATTGACCCCCAAAAAAGTATGTGACCCCCAAAAAAAGTATTGACCCCCAAAAAAAGTATGTGACCCCCCCAAAAAAGTATGTGACCCCCAAAAAACCCAAAAAAAGTATGTGACCCCAAAAAATATTGACCCCCCAAAAAAGTATGTGACCCCCCAAAAAAGTATGTGACCCCCCCAAAAAAGTATGTGACCCCCCCAAAAAAGTATGTGACCCCCCCAAAAAAAGTATGTGACCCCCCAAAAAAGTATGTGACCCCCCAAAAAAATATGTGACCCCCCAACCCAAAAAAGTATGTGACCCCCCAAAAAAAAGTATGTGACCCCCCAAAAAAGTATTGACCCCCAAAAAAAAGTATGTGACACCCCCCAAAAAAAGTATGTGACCCCCCAAAAAAGTATGTGACCCCCCAAAAAAGTATGTGACCCCCCCCAAAAAAGTATGGACCCCCCAAAAAAGTATGTGACCCCCCCAAAAAAGTATGTGACCCCCCAAAAAATATGTGACCCCAAAAAAGTATGTGACCCCCCAAAAAAGTATGTGACCCCCCCAAAAAAGTATGTGACCCCCCCAAAAAAGTATGTGACCCCCCAAAAAAGTATGTGACCCCAAAAAAAGTATGTGACCCCCCCAAAAAAGTATGTGACCCCCAAACTACCCCAAAAAAAGTCCCCAAAAAAAGTATGTGACCCCCAAAAAAGTATGTGACCCCCCAAAAAAAGTATGTGACCCCCCAAAAAAGTATGTGACCCCAAAAAAAGTATGTGACCCCCCCAAAAAAGTATGTGACCCCCCCAAAAAAGTATGTACCCCCCCAAAAAAAGTATGTGACCCCCCAAAAAAAGTATGTGACCCCCCCAAAAAAAGCTATGTGACCCCCCAAAAAACTATGTGACCTCCAAAAAAAAGTATTGGACCCCCCAAAAAAAGTATTGGACCCCCCAAAAAAAGTATGTGACCCCCCAAAAAAGTATGTGACCCCCCCAAAAAGTATGTAAAAAAAAGTATGTGACCCCCCAAAAAAGTATGTGACCCCCCAAAAAAGTATGTGACCCCCCAAAAAAAGTATGTGACCCCCCAAAAAAAGTATGTGACCCCCCCAAAAAAAGTATGTGACCCCCCCAAAAAAGTATGTGACCCCCAAAAAACTATGTGACCTCCAAAAAAAGTATGGACCCCCCAAAAAAAGTATTGGACCCCCAAAAAAAGTATGTGACCCCCCCAAAAAAGTATGTGACCCCCCCAAAAAAGTATGTGACCCCCAAACAAAAAGTATGTGACCCCCCCAAAAAAGTATGTGACCCCCCCAAAAAAGTATGGACCCCCCAAAAAAAGTATGTGACCCCCCAAAAAAGTATGTGACCCCCCAAAAAAGTATGTGACCCCCCCAAAAAAAGTATGTGACCCCCAAAAAAAGTATGTGACCCCCCAAAAAAGTATGTGACCCCCCCAAAAAAGTATGTGACCCCCCAAAAAAAGTATGTGACCCCCCAAAAAAAGTATTGACCCCCCAAAAAACTATGTGACCCTCCAAAAAAAAGTATTGGACCCCCCAAAAAAGTATTGAGACCCCCCAAAAAAGTATGTGACCCCCCAAAAAAGTATGTGACCCCCCCCAAAAAAGTATGTTACAAAACAAAAAAGTATGTGACCCCCCCAAAAAAGTATCTGACCCCCCAAAAAAAGTATGTGACCCCCCAAAAAAGTATGTGCCCCCCCCAAAAAAGTATGTGACCCCCCAAAAAAAGTATGGGATCCCCCAAAAAAAGTATGGGACTCCCCAAAAACTATTCACACCCCCCCGAAAAGTCCTCACACCAGCTATAACTACTATAATCAAATTAATGCACATTCTAGAATCCCGATGCATTTGCATCGGGCTCACAGCTAGTATATATATATATAACAATGCTAATTTTTGTGCATGACTATTTTACTGGGCCGATTTAACAAGCATACATATTACAACAATACTGTTGGCTGTCTCTGTCCAGTTACTTGAATTCTGGGTTGCATTTTTTTTATCAAGGGGATAAAAGTGTTTCGAAAAATTTTAAAACATACGAATAATTTACTTTTTCCATACCTGTTTTAATATTTCAGATTGACAAATATATACTCCACGATTATACTGTGAGCAGTTAGAGCATTTTTGTGCAGTATCCCTATCTGCTGGCACCTCATTATTACACATAACTTAATTTATGGACATCTATGGTTTGGTTTCTGTGCTGGTGTGTATTGGATGGGTTGTTACTGACATCGGGTGAAAAAAAAATCATGTCAATAGCACCTTTAGAAATAAATTTGGTGACGTGTTCACCAACTGTATCACCAATAGGCTTTCATTGTAAGGAAATATACACTAAACAAAAACCATACCAGTGTATACTATCTTTTTGGTATATGCTCCATAAGATCTCATTTATAAGTCGAAGGCAAACATCAAGGAATAATCCCAGCATATGCACCCGATATGTAGATAAAGCAGATGTAAACATAGCCATAAATTCTCCCTGAAATGCTCAGTGAAAAGTCATATTTATTGCTTGTTTATATGAGCTAAGACCATGATAACATTTAAATTGTGGAGGAAAGATCCATATACACAACCCAGAAAAGCAGAGAGAGTTTATGCCTTTAGCATTGCTGGAAGCGAGAGTGGGAAAAATGAGGTGAAATCCCACCATGTCTCTTTACATCACAGAACAACAACGAGGCTCCAAAAAATGTAAAAGATTTGACAAGTTCTAGTAAATGTATTAATCTAGCGAATAATAGAAGAAAAAAACATTGATGTTTATTGATTGTAGGTTCTATGTCAATAATGTGCCGTGGGGTTAGTAAACTCTATATCGTTTTTCACTCTAAAATAAAATAAAGGACCAGATACAATGTAATTAATCAACCATGTTTTCAACTCCTCAACAAAGACACAGCGTAGAAGAACGAGCTATCTGTTCCATAGTGCATGTTCCCAATAAACTATGAAAAAATGATTCCTGTTGCCTCTATGCTTTCTTCCATCCAATACAATGTAACTGCATCCCATATCTAAATCAATGTATTACATACTGCAAATTGTAATTAGTAAGTCTGTCAACACAATATCTGCATTCAAGCCTTTTGAATGTAATTAACACAGATACATATTGATTTGCTGTATAAGCCACAAACGTTAGCATGAACGTCAGACCTGACATGTCTCCTATGTAAATATCTTTATTTTTCAGCACTGCTTTGCAATCTGCTTATATGATAATGTTCTGTTGCCTCATCACAGGGAGTTAAAGGTGAAAGAGGACAGACTGGGCCCTATGGACTAAAAGGAGAGAGAGGAGATCGGGTGAGTATCAGTTAGATAAATATACTTTTTTTTTCTACTGTGCGTTAGTGTACTGAAAGCTTACAAGGAATATATATGCCTGGTTTATTACTCCTATCTATCAAGAACATACAGTATGTATGTATGTTGCCCAGGCCAGCTCTTAAACTACTAACTTAGACTACCGGTATATGCATATTCTTTAAAATTTCTCAAAACTAGAGACAAACAATAAATAGAGATAAGCATACATTAGAGTAGAATTGAATTTCACTCAAATTATTTAAGTAATTGTCAAAATATAATTTTAAGGAACTTTGTGTGGAGTCAGTAAATGGCAGCTGCTGGCCATAAGAGGCCGTCAAAAGATTTAAAAGATCCTTGTACTTTCCTCTCTGACCTCTACGCTACTCAACATGACAGGTCCTTGATGCAAACTCTAGTCTCCTAATGCTCATGCTGGAATCGCTGATCCTCTCACACTGAGCCAGGATTTTTTGCTTTCATGAGGCCCAGGTGGGTTCTGCACATTCGCACCAAAGGTCGTGATGGCATGATGCTGTGATGGAAATGCACTTGTGCATAACCCAGCATGAGCAGCAAGGGATAAAAAGATAAAGAGAGAACCAAACAGGTGGTGTTGAGCAGTGGAAGCGCTGGATTTCTCTTGCTTTTTACACATTATGTTTCTTATGACTTAGGGTCCAGGGAGACCACATAACATAATAAGGGACAATACATTTGTGAAGAGTAACTTCTTACCAATCCAATTCCTCAGGAAAAGTTGAATTTTGCCTTATCTGCTCATGTCTACTCATGTCTCTATGGCTCTATTCAAAACTAGTCTCTCATGGAGGGAAGCTTCCGTATATGGAGGCCTGGGAAAATCGGCTTTCATTTACGGCTTCTGCCAAGTCGTGGCACTCTGCATTCTCCCATGCTTCCAAATACTCCTCTTGCCTTAACCACTTAGAACAAGCTAAAAAACTCCAAATGAACTGGTACTTAACCCCCTTTCGCTTACATAAATTTAATCCGGCTCTCTCAGATTTGTGCTGGAAAGGCTGCCAACACCGCGGAACTATGGAACATATGTGGTGGTTTTGTCCCTTGTTACAAGTCTTCTGGAAACAGGTTGAATCTTTAATAATAACAATCACTGGTATTCCCCTGGTTCTAGACGCCCCATTGGCTCTTTTGGGTATAGGTCTGGAAGACGTCCCCTCCTTAATCAGGCCCATGATGACCAATATTTTAATAGCGGCCAGAACCTGTATTGCCAGACATTGGAGGAAACCGTCTTCTCCTACGAAGGAAGAGGTGATCTCGCAACTTAATCTCCATGCGCAACATGAGATTATATTAGTACATGACTTTAATGCTAAGTCGAAAATTTTGAATGGTTGGGATTTATGGTCTTCCTCCTCTTATGCTAAACAATTGTGATGTGATGTAGTCTCACCTATAATCATTATAATGTTAACCCGGAGTTCCTACCCATTCATATGTTTGTCTGTCACATTTTCAATGGGTACTCGTCCCTACCTCCCTTCTGACCTCTCCCCTCCCGTCTGCCTTCTGATTCCTATCCCCTCCTTGTTTTATATTGAAACTTGCTGTATTCAATTTATACGGTTGTATTGTTCTCTCCTGTATATCTATGTTAAAATCAATAAAAATTTATTGTTTAAAAAAAAAACTAGTCTCTCTCGCCCTCCATAAGTATATTTCAATATTATTCTTTAAGGTGTACCTACAAAAATTTATAACAATTGCCAATGTATAGGCATACTGTAGACTACATACTAAACAACAGCACATTTGGAATTTTTTTCTGATTATGTATATGGGCATATCTTACAGATAAAATTCTGAGATTTTTTTAGTTATTACTTATTTTATTTATAAACTTATTTTTTATCATAGGGGGCAGATTGTATCCGGACTTCAGAAAATGCACCTCTACAGGTAAATATGAGATAAAGCATAAATTTCCATCTGTTGTTGTAAAGTAAAACCAGTGATAAAGATATAGGTGTTCTTTAGGGTGCTCTGAAATCAGTTCCAAGAGCTCAAAGTTAACTGTTAACATAAGAAAATAGAGAGTAATGAATAATGTATGTTATATGTAAAAGCTGTGGTATGTGAGGTCACTGATGGTTAGGAGCATGGGTGGTCTCATATATCAAAGGGCTATGACATTCATTAGATCATTAGCTGACGTGAACGCTAACAGACAGTAAAATGTTGCCTTTCAGAGGACAGTGGGAAGCTATACAGGTTGTAGAAATGATAAATCTTCTCCTGGTTAGGGAAAGGCCAAGTTAACTCAAGTTACCCTTGTGAGATAACATACCCCAGTGAGTGATTGTGAATTAACACCAGAATAGTAAAAGTATAACCATCTCTTTTTCAGTGTGCCGAGGGTGTAAAGGGAGAAAAGGGTGAGCAAGGAATAGAGGTGAGTTTATGGCATCAACCTCAACTGTCTATGTAATTCATAATAGGGAATCACTTTAAGTGTTTCACAGCATAGTCAGTTTTGCTTTTTTTAAGGAAGTATTTTTCTAAAAAAAAAAAAAAAAACAGTTATGTTTGCAATAACTATTAGAGAGCTCCTGACCTATTATACAGTCGGCATTAAAATCAGGTAGGCTCCTTAATTCAAGAAAACAATATTTTACTCTATAATGCTGCAATGTTTTAGAGCAAAAAACTGTGCAAATTGGCAACTTAAAATTTTTGATTACTGTAAAATAGCCAATACGTATGAAAGGTAGAAAAAAAACTTCAGTGACCGTGAAGCTTAAACTACTGTACTTCCTTGCTCTAATAAAGAAATTCTTAAGTGTTGCTTATGTTCATGCACAATTTAGTTTATTTGTTTTTAGTTTATTTTTTCGAATGAAGTGTGGTGCCCTGCAGAATTAAGCGTCTCAAATATTTAGAAATATATGTAAATTCTGGTGGTGTGAAAAATCAGCTCTTTAGCCATTTTTATACACGCAAATGGGATTTGTGCAAAGCGCTATTGTGAAGTTTGGTGGTTATCAGCCGTATAGGAGAACTACTAAGCCCAGGAGGAGCAATAGTGCCCTTCTTGGATTCAGTGATGCTGGAGGAAAAGGAGGGCAGCCAGAGCCAGTGCTGTGGTCACTGTCAGGACACAGTAAAATCTGTGCAGCTGCATGAGACATAGTGTCTTGGGCAGTCCCAGTAGTGCCCAACTGCCAGACAAATGACAGCTGAAGTACTTTTATGTAAACCTGAGGTACCATGGATGCCAAGGTCCAGGCTGAGAGGAGAACTTATTATAGTGCTATAACTATTGGGAGTGAGGAAAGCTTCAAAATATTGTCAGAGAGAGAGCTGAATTCATCACACCATTAGAGGCAGTATCTCTGTACAGTGAGCAAATATGGAAAGCTGTAATATCACCACCATCATAAACTGTTGCAATAAATGTGAGTATTATCCTGTTGCACCTAAAGTCCTGACATTATTTATTGAGAGCGGCTGATCCTGCACCTCCATCTACAACTTTAACCCCTTCTCATTCTGCTGAGGATGGCCTGCCAGCTGGAGAAACCACCGTGACAGTTGGCTGCAATTACACCTCGGCTCAGTGGAGGCCAACCCAGACTTAAGTACTGCATTGGGGTTTTCTTTTGTTAGTGGCATCACATTGTCACTAGAGGGTGCTATGAGCTATATATTTTCAAGGGTTTACTAATTTCTGCATGCTAATATTGACTTTTAGAATTGCCACTTTAGGGCCCTTTCACATCAGCGTTTTTTTCAAATCGCGGCAGATGCGGTGAAAAAACCGCATCTGCCGCGATTACCGCATACCGGCTGCACTTGCGGCGCGGTTGCGGTTTTTGCCATGCAAACTATAGGCGGACTTGCGGCAGGTGCGGCAAGTGCGGTTTTGCACTTGCGGCAGGTGCGGCCGCGAAAAAAACCGCGGTCAGCCGCGGTTTTTTTCGCGGCCGCACCTGCCGCAAGTGCAAAACCGCACTTGCCGCATCTGCCGCAAGTCTGCCTATACTTTGCATGGCAAAAACCACAACCACGCCGCAAGTGCAGCCGGTATGCAGTAATCGCGGCAGATGCGGTTTTTTCACCGCATCTGCCGCGATTTGAAAAAAACGCTGATGTGAAAGGGCCCTGAGATAGGTACCACTAGAGTTCACGTCCTCTTTGAAGTGGTAATTTTCATATTATGGTAATTGTAAGCAACCTCTAATCAAAATGTTCTTGATATTAAACTATTTGTGCTATGACATCCGAGATGTGATGACATCTGAGTGTGGTCCAATTGTCTCCAGAATGGAGAAGAAGGAGAATTTTTTTGGTTTATTATTCTCACTGAATAAAAATGGAACCCTCTCTGATCAGATTCTGGGATAAGAGTCTGATCAGAGTCTGATTAGCATATTTGGACCATTTTTCTTGGATGGAGAAAATATGGTTGTGTGACGCCAGCCTTAGGCTAAGTTCCCACATTGAGTTTTTGATGCTGCATGTTTTTGAGTCGCACACCGGGACTGTGGGGTACTCGGAACCGGGCCCTCTCACCGTCGTCTGGGGCTGCGTGGTCGTCTGGGGCTCCGTGGTCAGGGAATAAAGTTTTTAGTTGATGATCGTGACACCACTCGTGGTTTGTGGCCAGCTGTAGCCACCGCTACAGTCGGATCCTCTGGGGATGATGGGAGTTGCAGCCAGGATGATGCGCCCTCCACGGGTAGGGCTGGTCCCCAGGGCCTCCACGTAGATCGTACAGATAGAAAAGAAAGAAAATTGTCAATATTCTTGAGCAGCCTCCGGTTGCCAGGTGACAGTGACAATCAGCCCTGTCCCGGGTACGCAATTAAGTGTCACACGCAGTTCTGAGCTTTTACCGGGCTTTACTTTCTGCTCTGCAGTTCATACAGTACACAGTCAGTTCACTGACTGCTCCGGTTATGGATTAGCAGTTGGGACAGCTCATCAGCAGCACTCCCTCTCAGGTTCCTCTCGGGCCTCTACTCTCGGTCCAGCGCATTAACTACAGTCCAGCAGTCACAGGCTTTTCATGGGCACCCTTTCAAGCCTCCTAGCCATAGTTCAACGACCTTCCCTTCAATGTATCGGGGGTTGGGTCCATGACATAAAGACCCCACACCTGCCAGAGTTCATGGTTGGGGCATGCAGCTTCCCTGCCACTTCAGCAGAACCGACACTTTGGTTCTGGCCTGGTCCATCAGTGTCCCCGCTGACTCAGAGACACCTTGGTCCCCTTCTCGCTTGCCTCAGTATGCAGCCTGGGACCCGGGCTATCTATACGGTGGCACAAGCCACCGGGTCTGGGTTCTTCCTGTCTAGTGTCTCAGTTGACTAGGCTGCCGGTGTCTCTCTCTAGGTGTTCTTTCCTCCATTACTCAGGACTCAGGACCAAGGGCCCCACTAACTTGGTGTTCCTTGGTTTTGTTCCGGGCTCCTTCCTAACTCTCCACCCTCCACCTGGCTCCTCCCACTATCCCGTTGCCAGACATGAAGTAACTTGAACTTGGGATCGGGGGATGTGTTGGGTGTTTATGCGGGGTGACCAACTTACCAGTGCCAGCTGCTATGCCACTTAGTGGTGACCAGTCCGCAGGGGGGCCATATTTTCACTGTGCAAAACACAGCATCTAAGGTGAAGATTTAAATCGCAAACTGCCTAACTCACATGACATTGCCTAATTTGTGTGTACTCGGGGACAAGACTTGGGACAAAGTTCTTCATGGTATATGTAGACAATGTAAAAAAAAAAAACATATTTCTTAACAATACATGAAGTCAAATTAGCATTAAAAATCTTTAAAGAATCAATTTTCAAAAAAGTGGAAAGCATTGGAAAATTATTTTTTTTTTTTTATTGAGCCAATGTACCAAATCAATTGCTGCCGTAATCATACTTATATAATAAATACATTACCCGGAAGTGCTGTTTGTGCTATTTACGGATAGCACTTGTACCTGTGATAGTCAATGGGGCCATTCACATGTCTATAATTTTTTGCAGATCAAGCAATCTATGGAAAATCACGGAGGCATGTCTGGTTTTGACTCATTGAAACCAGCATATAAAAATACCGGTTTTGATTAATCGGAGCCATGTCTTTGTGGTGCAGGTTGATGTTTATTTTGCGAGAATCTGCTTCCACTTTGTATCTTTAGCTTTATCTTGTAAAGGAAGAACAGATAGTTTAGAGTGTTTGCTATTATCTGCTTTAGCTTTTTTAGTACATTGATTATTTTATTGAAAACAGGGTCCCAGAGGATATGAAGGACCATTGGGGCCAAATGGAGAAAAAGTAAGTTGAGTTTGTGGAAACAGCAAAATAATATATAGCACTCAACTTCCTCTTTGTCAGGAACTCACTATTCATTTTTTTAGGGACAAAAGGGTGAAAAGGGAGAATTTGGACTGAAAGGAACATCTGGTTTGCCAGGTCGGGATGTGAGTATTATGTATCTTTATACTTCTGTTTTGTTAATCATCCTTATCCAGCACAAAAAAGCTATTTTCTTTTGTAATCCATTTGAAAAGATTAGATTTGGACGTTTTTTAGCCATATTGAAAGAATATTTTACTTCAGTAACTAAAACCACCTTGTGAGGTCAGTGCCAGGGCTGAGGGTTTCAACACACCTCTCATTATTATGCCATTTTATTCAGCAGTCGTTCCAATGGCAGGCAGGTTTTGCAATATGAAGTTCAGAAAAGTATAAAGTCATTTTTGCTCTCCTATAGAACATCAATTATGGTTTTTTTTGTCTTGAGTGAACCGGATTAGGCTGATGTACTTATTTTTAAAATTGCCAAAATGGTGATATAATAGTCCGGCTAATTATAAGCATCTAAACGTAAGGATTATTCAGTCATTTAGACATGGATTTTCAAAGTAAAGACACCAGCCTCATCAGGACAGACATATTGTTATATTTTTTTAGAATGGGGCTTTGTAGACATGTCATTTTTTGCGTTGTATATACATAAGTTATATTAACGTTTTCATGTATAGAAAGAGAACAAAGTGTAGGGTGACTTGCTAAAGATACAAGTAAGGTTGTACAAAGTGCCTCCTATGCAAAACATAGATAATTAATATGCTTAAAAATGACACTACGTAATGACTTTATATTTTTTATAATCTAGGGACGACCAGGAGAAATCTGCGTGGTGGGACCAAAAGGGCAAAAGGTAAGTGTTACCTGACAAACGCACACTATTTTGCACCTTAGCCTGTTATTATTTAGCCTGCTATATTTGTAATGTTTATTAGCTGAAATAAAGTCTTCACAAGTTTGCTCTAGGTGCATTCATTAGGATGGTCTCCAGCAGAACATGTTATATATGATAGAATGTCACATCTACATCATGAATAAGGTCTTTAATTGTCACATGCACTTTGACTGTACAAAGTAACGCGTCTATAAGCAAGGCCAGTTTAGACAAAGTGGGCCCCTGGGCAAAAGTGGGGCCACAAATGCTAAAATATTGCACCATCACATTCAAACATTCAAGGTACATTTACATGGGTTGAGTACAGACCTTTAAACAAGTGTGATCGACAATGTTGAAGTCATTCAGCGCTTGTTTCCTGTCCTTTCTTACACAGGATGATGAAGAATGATGGTACAGAATGATCCCTAGTAGATCAATTTGCCCCCATGTATTATCACTTCTGCAGTTTGCTCCGAACAATGTGCTGCTGAGAACAAGGATTTCTGTTCCACCATAAACAATCCAGTCACACGATGATGAGCAGCATTTTGCTTGTTCGTTGGGCAATTGTTGACATGTTTACATGTATCAACTCTTATATGTGCATCCAGGATTTATAATGTCTTCACTTATATATACCCACTAGGAGCCCATTCTTTCTGATATCCTCAATAATATACCTACTAGGAGTCCATATATTCTGATGTCCTCACTAATATAAACCCACCAGAATCAGATACATCCTGATGTTCTCACTAATATATATCTAATAGGAGCCCATACATATTAGACAGACATATACATTGACACCCCTACAAACATCTGCCAAGTTGGCCCCACCCTAATACCGGCCCTTTCAATATGAGGATAGCTATGAGGGCTTGCATGGCATATGCCTTGGGTACTTGATAAGGTTGTTTGGTCTATGTTTAAAATTTACACTCGAAAGCCATGCTGTTAAGAAAAAAAAAAGAAGCTATGTTTACTTCTGCAATTCACTTCCAGCCCCACAACACTTTCAGTCTCCACCAGAAAAGAAGTTATGGTACTACTATATTTATACGGTGTTGCTGGATATCCAGATCAGATGTCAGCAATTGAAAAGTCTGATGTTGGGGAACTACTCTGTGAAAAGTGTTACTAAAATGCCAAATAGAAAAAAATATTTTACTGCCTAGCTGTCTTTTCAATGAATCTTCCATTTGCTCTGCAACACTAACATCTCATCCAGGTATCCAACAGTGCCCTTAAGGCTGGGTTCACACCACAGCACAATTCAATCTGGGGCTCTCCGATGTGAATTGAACAGCCCCAGAAAGGATTTCAGCCCTATAGTATGCTATGGGGCCAGAAGGAGTTCCATGGCACATATCTGCCATCCAGTTTCCATCTGTCTGGGAAGATCTGGGTGTATTTGGACTTTGCTCCCCGGACACAAAAATGCTGCTCGCAGCATTTTTGTGTCCAGAGAGAAAAATCTCCCCAAATTGGATCCTCCTGGATTCTCCCGATTCCTGGATCCTCCCAGATCCGGAGCAATCCGGCGCTCTCTAACATGGGAGTCTATGGTGCCAGATTGCCCAGATCCGGGAGGATTCAGGAACCGGGCGCCGGTGGCTTAAGTTCAGCGTGAGCTACGCTGAACTTCAGCACCAGGGAGCTGTCCCCTGTGAAGCTGTTCAGCACCATTTTGCAGGCAACAGATGAGCTCAGCTGCATCTAGCTACAAACATGACCGGAGGGCTTATTAGCCCTCCGGTTCTGTTTCCAAATCCGGTCCGGGGCTGTCAGGTTCAACCCTGACAGCCCGGATCAGATTTAACCGTGGTGTGAAGCCAGCCTAAGGTGTTTGTTGCCATAACATAGTGCAGCTGGCTGTATTAGTGCACTTATGGACCTTTAAGTTTATATCAGTTACATAAGCTCAGCAGCTCCTTGTTTACCCGGCACAGAGTAAAGGGTCCTCATCTCAAGCTTATTACATAATGTGCCATCCTCTTTTTATGGTTTTATGGTTTTCCCAGAACAGAAGTAATTACATCACAACCACTAGTCACCTAACTACTGTGGCAACTGAGTGGCTTCAGGGTCGAGAAAATGGTGGTTGGTATGCCATCGCTTTTGAGCTGGCAGAGATGGTATAATTTCTTATGAGCATGGCTTCTCATTGTGAATTTTAAAAATACTAGGGATTGGCTAACCTGAACTGTAAATTTCGGGGTCTGTACTGGACCCCTAGGGTCTGTGCACGCACCCCAACAGGGACTTTTCAGCGAAGTCCGCGTCACTGTTCGTGTTAGACTAGTGGCTGAAAAAGGAAGCAAAATGGGTAGTTAAAGCAGTTAAATCATACTTACTGACTCCCACCCTGAACTCACACTACTTCTGGGTCTGCACATTAAACCTTATGAAAATTCCTCTGCTTCACTTGCCCACCCTCTGTGACAGCATCTGTGATTGGTTGCAGTCAGACTGACACCCCAGCCTCTGTGCTGGCGTTCGTAATTGGTTGCCATACACATAGTGTATGGCAACCAAACTGTTGTCATATTAGTGTCAAAAAATATAAATAATTAAAAAAAACAGCGTGGTGTCCCCTGTATTTGTGATCCCCAGCACAGACAATGCATATGGCTTTAGGCTGCAGCCAGCAGCTGTGTGCTTTATATTGGATGGGTATCAAATTATGGGGGACCCCATGCAATTTTTTTTGTCTATTTCCATTAATGAGCGGACCCATAAGTAGTGTTAGAGCAGTGTGGAAGCTGTTAAGTATGATTTAACTGCTTAATCCCCATTTTGCTTTCTTTTGTAGTCCCCTAGTCACCATTTTATAGTAGTTAAGTTCGGGTCCCACAGACTTATAAGGGGTTTATGGTCCAGGGTCAAGTTGGGTCAAGTCCGGTCCCAAACCAGACTTTTTTTTAAGTCAATCCAGATCTGGCTAAACTCAAACATCTGTGGGTTGATCCATCTCTAAAATAATCCCCTTCATGACCCGGCGATTTTTCGTTTTTCATTTGTTTTTTGCTCCCCTGTTTCCAAGAGTCATAACTTTTTTATTTTTCTGTTAATATAGACATATGAAGGCTTGTTTTTTGCAGGGCAAGCTGTATTTTCAGATGAAACCATTTATTTTACCATATAGTGTACAGGGAAATGGGAATAAAATTCCAAGTGCAGTGAAATTGCAAACAAAAGTGCAATTACACATTTGTTTTTTATTTTTTGAGTCGCCATGTTCACTATATAGTAAAACTGAAGTGACGGTGTGATGCCTTAGGTCAGTACGAGTTCGTAGATACCAAACATGTATACCTTTCCTGGTATCTAAGTGGTGAAAAAAAATTCTGAAGTTTGAAAAAAGTTTGTGCTATGTTCTGCAACCAGTTCTCATTTTTCGTGATATGGGGCTGTGTGACAGCTTATTTTTTGTATCTTGAGTTGATGTTTATAATGATACCATTTTTGGGTCGATGCGGTGTTTTGATCGCCCATTATTGTATTTTATAGCAACCAAAAAAACTTAATTTTGGCGCTTGGACTTTTTTCCGTTACGCTGTTTACGGCTCTCATTAATTGATTTTATATCTTGATATATCAGGTGTTTCTGAATGTGGTGATACCAATTATGAGTATTTTTTTTATTTTATAATACTTTTATTTTGAATGGGGGGAAAGAGGGGTGATTTGAAGTTTTATGCTTTTTTCATGTTTGTAAAAACTTTATTTATTACTTAATTCTTCATTTTACACACCCCCATGGGGCGGCACACTGCTGCAGGGTCCGATTACTTGTAACAGGTCCCGATGATCTGCAGCACATTGGGACCTGTCACAAATGCATACTGTGAGTGGTTGGCAGCGCTTGCCAAAAACTCACAGGAAGCGGTCCCAGATAGCTTCCAGGGTCTCGGCAGGACCCTGGGCTATCACGTGAGTGCCGGAGATCTCACAATATTATTTCGGGATCTCTGGTGCAGGCAGGGAACAGCGTGTTCCCTACTACGGCCATTTAGGATCCCACTGTCAGTGATTGACAGTGGGATCCAAGGGGTTAACAGCACCAATGGAATCCCGGATCCAATCGTTGCTGGAAGCCCGACATTTCAGCTGATGAGATCCACTGAGATGTCGGGTGTTTGATGTAAGCGCCGCACTGGAGCTCACATCAAACACTGGGACTCGACCCTTGACATTGTATTACGTCAAGGGTCGGGAAGGGGTTAATGCTGGGGCCAGGGGTCCACAAGCCTTCCTGCCATTTGCTAGTGTAGTAAAATACAGGGTTAGTACTGAAACAAAATTGTTAAATTGTTGCCCCTCGTAAAAGAAAAACTATCTACGTGTCTTTGCTCATGGGTGACAAGAAAAAGAATATATCCTTATTTAAAGCCAATGTGTTTACAGTGGTGGACCAACCTCTCTTCTATTTGACCATGAGGGAAAAAAGCACCTGCTATGGGAAGACATGTTCATTTACTTAACTATTATTATTATTATTATTATTATTGTTATTACTATTATTATTAACTCTAGTGTTACATTCCTCCTTAGACATTGATTGTATTGATATATACCGGTTTTACAACGTTTTTTTCAAATTATATACCAAATATGGATAAAAGTGTTTTATAGGTAAAGCTTGCTTATGGCTGAAACTTTTTAACCTTTTGTTTAATGATTACTTTTGTTTTCAAACTATATCACATTAGGGGGAGACTGGAATAGTAGGACCCGAAGGTCTTGCTGGAGAGCCAGGACCCCCAGGTAAACCTGGGGAACCAGGAGTTGGAATACCAGGCAAACCGGTGAGTTCTAGCATTCTCCTTGAATCTGTAGACATTTGTCGATTCATACTGTATATTGTAGATTCTACCTAATCCCATAGTGTTGACAGATTGGTTTGTGGGCTGAAGTTCCTAATGACAAATGCCATTTGCTCCTTGATGACCTCATAAAGCTGAGGCTCTGATGTGTCTAAAATAAACTAAAAGATTAATAGTGTAAATTCAGTCACCAGTAATTGACTAGGTAACATTTGAAAGAATGCAATCCAGCTGTTTGATCTATGGAAATATAAAGTGATGCTCACGTCTTCACTATGGTTTTCATTAAGAATGAAAGCCAGGACACTGTATGGAATCATTTTATAATGCTAAAAGTGAAAGTAGTCCTAAGAAAACCCCAAACAGAGAGCTTGAACCCATATGTGAACATAATATTAAGGCTATGTGCTTGACGCTGCTTTTTTGGTGCAGAAGTTTTCTGCAGCAAAAACGCTGCATGCTGAACCCTACAAAATGCACCACAAAACACATGTTATTTTGGTGCATTTTTGGTGCGTTTTAGCAGTATTTTGGTGCAGATTGTGGTCATGTGTTTTCCTACTATAGTCAATGGCCGGGAGGGCTATAAAACACAGCAAAGAATTCACATGCTCCTTCTTTTGTCTTGACCATAATCTGCATCTAAACTGCAAGGAAATAAATAGGCATTATAGGCGCAACACTTCAGAATTCTCATAGACTTTGCTGGGGTAAGGATAGGCATGCAGTTTTGTGACACAAAAACGCTGCAAAAATGCTGCAAAAACACATAAAAAAGCAACGTCAGCACACAGCCCAAGGGCTTCTTTATCTTTTTCTAATTGGGCTTCATCAGTCAGAACTCGGCTATTCCCAGATTTTAATGCCTTTTGTCAAAATCCATGTAAAAATGCAAAATATAGAGAGAAAAAAAATCGGTAAATTGAGCTTTAACATTAAAATAGCCTAAATAAAAAGTCAGTTAAGTTATTGCTGCAGTCAAAAACCTGTGCAGTTTATAATCTCTTTTGGGAAAACTGCCTCACTAAAAAGTAGTAAGCACCTCAATACCAGGGCCACCTCAGTTTAAGAAACAGTGGTCCACATTAAAGAGGACTTTTCACCAGTTTGAGCATGTTAAACTGGTCATGTTGTGAAATAATAGCTGCAGGGCTGAGTAAAAGAAAGTTGTTTTTTTTTTATTTTCTCCTTTCCATTGCAGAGTTTAGCTTGTAAAGTGTATGTTAAAATTTATGTTAAATTCAGCTGGGCATTACAAGAGATTATTATTATTATTATTATTATGTATTTATATAGTGCCATTAGGTTCCATGGCGCTTTACATGAGGATAAGGGAGACAAGAACAAAAACACTAAATCTAGGCGATCGGGACGTACAGGTACAGGAGGGGCAGGGACCCTGTCCACGAGGGCTCACAGTCTACGAGGGGTGGGTTGGGATACAGTAGGATGTGGGAATGTCAGGTATGGAGCAGTCGCCTGGGTCTCATGGCAGGTTGTAGGCTTGACGGAATAGGTGAGTCTTCAGGTGACACTTGAAGCTTCTCAGGGTAGGAGAGTGTCTGATGTGTTCGGGCAGGGAGTTCCAGAGTAAGGCAAATGCCCGGGAGAAGTCCTGGACTCGGTTGTGTGAAGAGGTGATGAGGGGGGAGCAGAGGAGGAGTTCTTGGGAGGAGCGGAGGTTGCGTGAGGGTAGGTAT
This sequence comes from Allobates femoralis, assembly GCA_033576535.1. Lineage (NCBI taxonomy): Eukaryota > Metazoa > Chordata > Amphibia > Anura > Aromobatidae > Allobates > Allobates femoralis. The sequence goes on along the minus strand of JARQOC010000002.1, from coordinate 385,639,193 downwards.
CTGGAGACCAGGTCAGAGATGTATAGTGGGGCCAGGTTGTGTATGGCTTTGTACGCCATGGTTAGTGTTTTGAATTGGGATCTCTTGGAGGCGGGGAGCCAGTGAAGGGCTTGGCAGATGGGGGAGACAGGGGAGTAGCGGGAGGACAGGTAGATTAGTTGGGCAGCGGAATTGAGGATAGACTGGAGAGGTGTGAGGGAGTTAGCCGGGAGGCCATTGAGAAGGAGGTTGCAGTAGTCAAGGCGGGAGATGATAAGAGCATGAATGAGTGTTTTAGCGGTGTCGTGGGTGAGGAAGGAGCGGATCCGTGAGATGTTCTTGAGCTGGAGCCGGAGGGATGTGGTGAGGGCCTCGATGTGGGGCTTGAAGGATAGGGAGGAGTCAAGGATTACCCCGAGGCACTTGGCTTGGGGGACTGGGGAGAGGGCGCAGTCGTTGATGCAGATGGATAGATTGGGAAGTGGGGGGGAATTTCTTGGGGGGAAGACTATGAATTCTGTTTTGTCCATGTTGAGTTTAAGGAAGCGAAGCAGAGAAGAAGGATGAGATGGCGGAAAGGCATTGTGGGATTTTGGAGAGTAGGGAGGTGATGTCAGGGCCGGACAGGTAGATTTGAGTGTTGTCGGCGTAGAGGTAGTACTGGAGGCAGTGGGACTCAATAAGTTGCCCTAAAGATTTGTCTCTAGGGGTGTGTACTTAATCCCCTGAATTAGGTTGACCAATCATAAGCAGGCAGTTTCAGGCAGGGGGGAAAAGAAAACATCATGTTCTCCCTATGGATCTCTGCAGCTATTGTGTAGAGATACAGCTGAGCTAAGTTGTGTATCTTTACAAACACTTCAAGATCTCATCTCATGGCAGTCAGTGTGGACTGATAAAGAGAGCTGACAACATTGTGAGATGAGATCTGGAAGGGTTTGTAATGATACTTTATAATTACTGTGTAAAGATACAGCTGAGTTAAGTTATTTTTTATTATAAACATTTCACAACAGTCCATATGGGGAGATCTTGAGATTTGACAATACTGAGAGACCCCTCTTGTATCTGTACGACCAAATTGTCCCCATTTATTGTACTTGTCCTTGTCTGCCCTTTTAAACATGTAAAGCGCCATGGAATTTAATGGCGCTATATAAATAAATAAATAATAATAATGAGAACTGAAAGTGTTGGTAATTATACATAACTCAGCTCTGCTAGTTGAACTATATCATAGATTATCATAATTTATAAGAAATAATAACCTAAACTTTACAACATAAAGTCTCTGCAATGGAAAGGAGATAAAAAAAAATAAAAAATACCTTTTACTCAGCCCTGCAGCCACTATTCCATGAAGTGGCCAGTTTAACATGCTCAAACTGGTGAAAGATCTTTTTTTAAAAAATATAGCATTACCCTTGCTTGAAGTTACTACTAAATTCAATAGTTGTACAAAAAATATTGTTTGCATGGCAATTTAAATATTTACAATTAGAAGATTTTTATTTAGTTTTTTTAAAATCTATGCATTTTATGTGTAAACTTATGACATGATTTTTTTTTTCCATTTTTAGGGCAGTCCTGGTGGTCCACCGGGTCCTTCAGGAGAAAATGTAAGTGTACTGTAAATGTAAAGTATAAATGTAATTGACCCAAAAAATCTCCTCCTTAAGTTGTTTGTTTCCTCACAGATGGCAGAGTTCTCCTGTCATCAAAATGTCTGCTGGTGAAGAAGCAAGTGATCAGACCATTATCAACAGTCTCTTCCATCTGAAAAACACTCAACATGAAAAATATGTTTTTCTTTTGGAGGAGTTTGATGGACAGGACTGATCACATGCTGCTACACCAGCAAGCCATATGTGGACAGGAATGCTGTGCGGCCTTGTGAGAAGAAACAAACAAGTGGAGGAGGGACACTTTAATATGTAATGCTTACATATTATATATTAGTAATATTAGTAAGTGCCACAAAATCATATCCTCAACACCTCTTTGTTAAAATAAGGATAAAGTAGACGTAATTAATAATGAAATAAATTATTGCTATGAAACTTTGGAGCCTTTTGAAGTTCTACAGGAATTCTGTTTAATCATGGTCCGCAATACACTGAAACAGTTCTCCCAACAATTTTAGCAGACAAGTAAAAGGAACAGTCTAAATTTCAGTCTAAGGAGTCTTGGTGGAATCAGACACCTTAATGGATCAAGAGTGTGGAATGAATGGCGTGGCCTCCATGTGCCGCGCCAGAAATCGTACTCCAGTTTCTGACTGGAGTAAGATTTCTTACATAAGGGAAATCACAGCACTTCATGAATTAGATGAGCTGTGGTGTCATGCCACTACTGCCTCCCCATCCAACCCCAGCTCTCTCCTTTTGGTGGAACTTGAAAAAAAACTGTCATGAAGTAATCAAAAGTTGCAGCACTTTTGCACAACTTCAAGTTATTTATGCCAGAATTTTTGTAAAATTGCTTTACCCGACTCTTCCAGTGGCCCTGGTGGCATTGGCACACTGGGTAATAAAGGGGTTACTGACAATTTTGTATTGGCAACTGGCACTAAGCCCGGCTTTCATAATGTTGGACCAATATTAGACCCACCCACTTTGAATCTCTAGTAAACATTCTAAAAACACAACACTGAGAAAAAAATCTTTTAATAGCAATAAAACACAAAACACATCCCTGGTTCACATCTTTAGTAACCCAAAACAAAACCCTCCGATGATAATCCACTGGCCGACACACAGGAATGTCTGCTCACCGCACACACTGCTGAGAAAATAACACAACAGTTGTGAACTCAGATGACCCCGATGAACTGAATCACCACACCCGGATCCCAGCCATAGAGTGCTTCTCTTGCTCACTTACGGTTGTTTACCAGGTACCGTGATGCAGTTCATGACATGTCAGCTCCGAACTTGGATAAACCCGACTTTGACGTCACCAGGAGCACATCCAAAATCATTTTCAGGTTCACCCATCACTAGTGATAACATAAACTAACCCCAACAGGTATTCTTGGACTAGCATGCGCAAAGTAATTACAGAATTAACCTTGATATATTCTTACTATTTTCTTTTCTAATCCTCAGGGTCAACCAGGAATTCCAGGCAAAGAAGGACCTGGGGGGAAACCGGTCAGTACTCAAACTGTAGACGTATTTAGAGTGTTCTTTCCACAATTTATGACCTTTATACTTTTAATCCGATACATGTTCTAAGAAACATTTAATTTTTGCTGTTTCTTACCAGATAATGATTTGGACATCGTTAAAAACTAGTACAAAAAATGAAATTTCTCAATAGCAACCATTTTAACTTTTATATTTTTTTACAGTTGCAGTAAAATATGTCTACTGATGATGCTGTTCTAGTGATTATGCCAAGTTTGACATATTATAATGTATTCGTGTCATATGCTTGTTTCTTTAGCACAAAGGAGCTGTGTATTTTTTCCTTTACTGCAATGTTCACAGTTGTTCTTCGTAGTAAACAATCTGAAAACATATAATCACATTTTAAGGTCATTTCACAATTCACTGGCATTGTGGGATTGACTGAACTATAGGTCACGTTTATGTAAAAAAGATACTGTCACCAGTTCTGTTAGTAGTACGTAGATATTTAAAATTAAAAGAAATATGATTGAAAGCTTTCATCTAGAAAAACATGGGGAAAGCAAACTATGATAAATCAGAAGACGGAAGGTAAGATGAGGAAGCTAGGAACGTGGCAATAGGGTACTCCATATCAGCTTTAATATAGATGTAATTTAATAATCCCGTTGGTCTCTAAGACTGGACTAAAGATGGCAGATTTGGTCTGATTTAACCCAAGATGAGATCTGGCTCCAAAAATTTATAGTGGCTTTTGCGATTCAGATATTGAAATCAAAAACAAATTGTTTGCCCTTGGATGATGCAGGAAGGTTTTTTGGGAATAGGTCTTCCTGCTTTTCCCTGATACAGTTTGATTCTATCTTCGGAGATATATACACAGCTTCCACATTAATCTGAAATACAGTCAACTGTAAAGCAAAATATTTATAAGGTTGTAAATAAGATAAAATGTAATGGAGAGCTGCGGTTTAATGCAGGACACAGTAGGCTTCTTCAGATTTGTCTAGTGGGTGTTTTATGGCTCTATGTATTATGTTTTTATGTTTAGCTGAGTATAGGTGACAGTTTTTTGGCCACTGTGAGCAATAAACCGTGCTGAAGTATGTGTGCAGAAAACTGTATAGGATTGCATGCAGTATATTGTTTTTATGTGCTGTAAATTTGTATCAATATATCTAGTAGTTCTGTACAGTCTAAAGACTGTCCTTTCCACCTGTTCTCTCATTTCATGCGCTGACAAAATGATTGCAGTAGATGTGCCATAAAGTGATATCTACATGCGGTTGCTATCAACCATATCTTTTGATTGAGCTCACTATCAGTTGTTTTGAATCTGTAATGACAATTTAATTTCTACAGGGAAAACCAGGAGTCCCTGGAACAAAGGGAGAAAAGGTAAACTGGCCTTTACTTTATTCTTGTATTGTTTTATCACAGTAAGAACAAAGAAAAGAAATGTGTGATTTTATTTTTTTATTGCAGGGTGATCCATGTGAGGTTTGCCCAACAGTTAACACTGATGGTGTCATCAGTATGCCAGGTGTAAAGGGGCAGAAGGGTAGCTCTGGAATTGGACTGCCAGGAATAGCAGTGAGTAATGAATAAAGCATGACAAAAGACCCCAATGCACGATGGCCGAACCCGCTTAATATCGACTGGCTTGGCCAAGATGTCTAATGTGTATGGGGGCACTGTACAAGTAATTGTTGGAGGAAATGTTGAACAGCTATGTCCGATTTTAGACTGCTAATCACTTTATTCTTGTGGAGTTAAAATGTAAACAAACATGTCTGGCAACAGCTTTCTCTTAAAGAACAAACCAGTGCTCGGCCAAATAAGCCATCCTGTGTATCTGAGAGGCAGCTGAGATAGCGGTCAGCCGAATTATCTGCCAAGGCATCATTCAATCAACAACCATCTTATATATATGGCCAGCTTAATTCAGATGATGAATATCCACTGCAAAGCATTAATTAGGCTCTGTGCCCCGAATGTCCCTACTACAGTCAACTACTTTAACTGAAATAGTGGATATACAACATACATCAGTGTCATAATAGTAAGGGATTTGCCATAAAGAAAAAAATGCCCCTAGATGCCTACAAAAGAACACCTCCAGATGTACCCTGTACAACACAGGAGAGGATTTGTGAATAAGCTGTGCAAATAAAATATTCATCTTTAATCATTTTAAAACTTTGCAAAAAATTGCACACAAAGAAAAGTAATTTATATAAAATTCAGCATAACAGATGGCAGTAAGTTGCTCACCATGACATAATCATGAACATAAGGTTCATCAGAATAGAATACAGAGTACCAATACATAATCATACATTGCCAATGGCATAGAATACAAGTACAATTAACATGAGTGAAAATTTGTATTAATTCCAAGTAAAACTGACATGCATGTAGCATCAATTATATTCCTATGTAAACCATATAGGTGAGAGAACACCCCCTTTTAATCCTCAATGCAGCTATATATAAGATAACTAAAGCATAGTGCTTAACACTAGAAGTCCCGGGAATTTAAAGGATCCTTGGTTTTCAATGGTAAAAAGGTCAAATGACCCATCTCTGGGACTTCTAGTGTTAAGGAAAAGAATCCCAAAATATTTAAATATCAGTAAACATATTAAGACGTTACCTCAATGCTGCTTTTAGAATCAAGAAAAAGGGGGACCCACATAAAATAGCCCCAAGCTAGAATACTGGATGACCTGTGTACCACAAGGAAGCAAAAATTTAATGAGCCAATCATTGTGATAATTTTTCAGTGATTTATACTTTAAAATTAAATACATAATGTATCGGTTTATTTTTTTAATTTTTTTTAGGGACCTCCAGGTGTATCAGGAGCGAAAGGTGATCAGGTATACGTGCCATGAGTTGGAAGTATAATTGTTAATTCAGGCTTGCATAATATTAACTGTACAGGTGGTCCTCCATACATTATTCTTCTCTGTACCTTGTGTGTGATATAAACTAACTTAGTAGAACTATAATAGTATTAGATGATATTGGGGTTACACAGTTACATCATAATTCTGTTACACATTGTTGAGCTCTAATTAGTGATGAGCGAGTGTTGTAATATTCACACTCCCTATACTAGTAACGAGTACTTTGTAATACTCGCATATTTCTCCTAATAGCGAGTCCAATGTTAGTCAATTGGTGATAGACTCCGCCTACACACACACGGCCATAAACGAGTATTTTCGAGCAGGACGGGAGGGTGGGCTTTTTTACATTTCTACTGTCTAAAGCAGGGGTCCCCAACCACCAGGCCGTGGACCGGGACCGGGCCGTGGGGTCTGGGTGTTGGTCTGCACCACCGCAGACCAGCACTACACATTGTGTGCTCTGAGGCGGCTTCCCGGAGTGATGTCACTGCCCCCTGCTGCATTACGTTCCCTCTCTCTTCTTTTCATCAGCTACGTGAATAGAACTACATGAGAAGCCATCGGCCAATCACGGTGCAGCAGCCAGGCCCTGATTGGCTAGTGGCTTTTGCACTGTGATTGGCTGATGGCTTCTCATGTAGTTCTATTCACATAGCTGATGAAAAGAAGAGAGAGGTAACGTAATGCAGCAGGTGCTGGGGGGGGCAGGGACCGAAGTGTGTGTGTGTGTCAGAGATGATGGGGCTGAATAAGGAGGCTGGGGGGTTAAAGAGGAGGCTGGAGGCTGAAAGAGGAGGCTGGGGGATGGAAAAGCAGGTTATGGCTGGATGAGGAAGGTGGGGGGTTAAAGAGGAGGCTTAAAGAGGAGGCTGGGGGTTAAAGAGGAGGCTGGAGGCTGAAAGATTTTAAAAAATCGGTTTGGATAGCAGTTAAATTCCTGATCTGTGTTTGGCATCTAATCATTAAAAGATACAATAGCATTCTCACCTGCATAGGTTTTATCGGTTTTGATTGATTTCGCCAAAGCCTCCAGCTACTTCCACTAACCATGAGAACTTTCTTCTGTCTAGGTGGGATTTTTTTTTTTATCTCCGTTTCTTATTAAATACATCAGTTGGGTTTATTTGACATAGTTTTATGAGAATGACCAGTTTTCTTCTGAAAAGCACATCATACAGAAGGCTCATGTATGTAAAGAGGTTGCAACTGTGGCAGCCATCATGTATGTTTCCTAATAGAATCAGACCCCTAACTCAGTACTTACTAGACATCGTTCAGTTGCCCCACTTAGAGGTGCTCCACAACCACTTTTTAAGCTCAAGTAATGAGCTTTTTGCAGGACCAGAATCCGCTGACCTGAAAAGAAATCTCTTCGATTTCCAAAATATAGATAATATATGTGTCTGCCTTTCATCACCCATTTTCAATTATATCTTATTTGTGCCTTTCCTTACCTATAATCACTTGCTAAAATTTCATTTGAAGGACTGCTATTATCCAATATGTTCAATTCTTCAGAAATGTAAAAATAAAAGTCCATTTATTTTGAACAAAGGGGTCTACTTTTAGGAATGTAGCCATTCAACATAATAAATAAAACCATTTGTATTTGGCTTGAATACAGGGAACCTCCGGCATTAATGGTTTGAAGGGTGAAAAGGTAAGATATTAAATATAGTCTAATATCAACTGAGTTACGAAACGACAAGCTACAAAATGCAATTCTTTCTCGTGTCTAAGCAACTAAATGACTGGCCTTTGAAATCTTTTGATGAATAGAGAGAACATAAAGAAACCAGTACAGTATGTAACATTACACAAAATTATATGTCTGGTCAAAATGCATTGAATATTTTTCCACTTTGGACAGAAATTTGTGGTTAGTTATACTAAGCCCTGGCTGAGAACACCACGGTTGGTATGTAAAGTTCTGGGCCAATTGTAAACTGTTCTAAGTAATGCAATGGATATTACTGCCATTATTAAATTCTCAGCTCCTGCTACATTTTCATAAAAATAAACCAGAATACTGTACTTTTGTATAAGCAAGAAGTACACAACAGTTCACCATCATGGAAGTTCAAAATAAAATGTGAGTTTGTAATTTTATATTAGAAATCACCCATTCTTTTGCATTCCAAACATCGTTTTGACCACAACAAAAAAAATCTTAAAATCTTTCAATTTTCACTCTAGCTACTAAAGTACACATAGGAAGCTACATTTTGCACCTTACTTAGCCCTTTTCTGTGTAGACTGAGACAGAGGCAGCAGAGGACCAGGAGATTAATGGCGCTCAATTGTGTTACTCATGCCCTAGATAAGTCAAGATCACTTCTTGGAGACATTTGTTCAGACCATTTATCATTTGTCCATTAGATAAGTAGCCAATTTTAGATTGTTAGGAATCCAACCACTTGGATCCCCATCTATCCCAACCATTTGCCTCTGGAAATGTGGAGTTTGTATAAAATGATGGTCAAGCAGATGCACTACCCTGCCAAACAAACTATGAAAATCAGCTGTTTTTATAACTCTTATAAAGTTTATATTGAGCAGCTTGACTTATGCTCCAATGCCCCATCTTCTTGGTGAATCTGTGGATAATGAGTAGTGATGAGCAAACACCAACTGTAAAGTTTGGGGTCGGTACCAAATACCTAGTGTTTGGGCACAGACCCTGAACACGGGCTTCCCTGAGAAATCTGTGCTACTGTTTGGGTTCGATTTCAGCTGGGGGGCTATAAAAGAAAGCAAAACAGTAATTAAAACAGAAGCATTATACTTACCAAGGACCGCATGCTTGTAACACCTCTTCCGATTCCATTCATTAAATTCTGGTTTATTCACTGTACACTGCCTCCAGCAGCCAATTACAGACACCATTGGCAACGAACCTGCCAACCTGCCTAAGGGAGACAATACAGTGTCCCCTCACTACAAGTATGCAAGTAGCATGCTCACACTGACAGCTAGCTGTGTGAGCTGAGCGGTGACGTCAGAGTCAAGTTAATCTAAGGACACCACTAGCACTGCTCAGCCTCAGTTGTGATCTCAGATAAAATCTTTGGTGGCCCAGGTCACACAGCCGGCTGACAGTGTGTGCGTGCTACTTCCTCCGCGCACTGCAATGCATAAGAGCTCAGATGCTTTGCGGGACATCGTGTTGTGGATTATTGTTAGAGGGTATGTTTGGGGTTATTAAAGTGGTGAAACAGTGTTGTTTTATTTAAAATAAAAAAATCACAACACAGAGAAAAATCTTTTAACTTTTTAGTCACCGGACTGATAATGTGCAGGTGTCATAGATGCCTGACATTATCAATCTAGGGCTTAATGACAGCTGTCAATACCCAGCTGTGATTGAGCTCTTCTATCACCCTGTTGCCACCACACTAGGGCATTGGGAAAAGCCGAGTTTATGGGCCTCACCACACTGAGAATACCAGCCCACAGCAGCATGGTTTTACCTTGGCTGGCAATCAAAAATAGGGCAAAGCCCCCCATTTTTATTTTATTATTTATTTAAACAATTTAAAAAAATGAATGGGCTCCCCTGTACTTCTGATGGCCAATCAAGGTAAAATCAGGCAGTCGGAAGGGTCACCCCCTAGCTGGATGCTTTATCTGCACTGAGAATCAAAAATATGGGCACCCATACTTAATGTTTTTTAATTATGTATTTATTTTAATAGGCACCTGCACATTGGGTAGGGGCGCAACAGCCACTCACAGATACTGTCACAGATAGTGGGTGTCTATGATTGGCTGTTGGAGGCAAAGTCCACTGAATAACCCAGAGGTTAATAAGCGGGACCCGGAAGTAGTGTTACAAGCATGCGGTCCTCAGTAAGTATAATGCTGCTGATTTAATCACTGTTTTGCTTTCTTTTACAACTCCCCAGCCTTTACTGCCACCATTTTATAACTGTAAAGTCCAGGTTTGTTTGTTTTTATTAATCATAATCTTTATTTATATAGCACAAACATTTTCAGCAGCGCTTTAAAAATCACATTCATATATAAACAGCCACATGAAAAAGTTTTGGAAAACACATTAATTAAAAAGCAAAAAATAATGACAACCCTGCTCACAAGAGCTTAAAATCTACAATGGGTTTTGGGCTCAAGTTAGTGTCAAATCTAGTCCCAAACCCGAACTTTAAAAAAAGTCTGTCCGGATCCACCGAACCTGAACATCTGTGGGTTCGCTCATCTCTCGTGAAGAGATATAAATTACAAATGTTTCCCCTGGAATATCCCAAAATTTCCAGGTATTACAGCTATATTAAGGCACACATACCCTGAACTCCACCTATTGTATACAGACTTTAAAGAAAGAATGTGTGTTTCCTCAATTTTGTCCCATTTTAACCATTGTTGTTAAATAAGTGGTCTGAGCAAAAGACAGCGTATAGAGCAGAATAATCTGAATAGATTAATATATTATTTTGTGTGAAAATACTCAGTTGATTTTGTAATGTATTCACTAAAATATCTGATTATTCATGGCTTTGGAGTAGAGTGGCCTGTCGAGAGCTCAGTTATACGTGGAAGGCAATCATTGATTAGGACTATCCACTGGACTGCTAAACCCAGAATGAGAAGGGATGTAAAGAATACCTATTACCAATCCGGTGCTGTTCTAATTGAGTGGGCATCCTCAGAATGGTGACTCATGCAGTTAAAGAATCACAACCCTCCGCAGCCACTCTCGCAGTAAAAGGGCAACATCTTGCAAGTTCTCACTCTACACAATAACCAAGTGCTGCTGCATGCTTAACTAAGCCATTTCCAAATGGTAACAGCTCTAATGGTGATATAATTAAGTAAAAGCTTAGTAACGTACATGGCAGCATCCAGTTAGTGCAAAGATCTTGCGAGATCTTGTTCTTTGACTATAAGAGCAACCATAGAAGGCTGTTGGATCGCACTTTGCATGCTGAAAGTTCTAGCAAACATCAGGACCTTTCGGTGGACATGAGGACCCTATTTGGTGATTTTGCTAATAACTATTAGATTAGTTTCACACAGAGTTTTTTGGAGGAAAAAATCCATGGAGTTTTTGAAGCAGAATTCGCTTTTGGAAACACTCCTTATAGATTATTTTTTTGGATGCTCTTTCTGCCTGATGCATCATCAAATTTGAAAATATTTTGGAGTGGTTTTTGAAATTCTTTTACATACAATGTTTTGCAGCCATTTGACGTGGACTTCAAGCATAATCTGCCTCAAAGAAGTAACGTCATTTCTTATTTTTCTATGGAATTGTTTGTCAAAACCTCATCAGTATAACAGGATTCCCAAAAGAATCGTACAAAGAACAAAGTAAATTTCACATTGGAATGAATAAGAATAGTATTACAATACATATCAAATTTCAACATCCTACAAAAAAACTCTTGTAAAACCTAGCCTTAGATTTTTACTCTGGATTTCTGTTTTAGGGGGAGTCATGTACCTCTTGCGCAGATGTTTTAACTCCACACGGAATACAGGGTCAAATGAAAGGCCAAACGGTTAGTAACTATGTATGTTAATATGGCTGAATACTTAAAAGTGCACACCCACTAACTTTTTATTATTGTGTGTACATGCATGTAATGTAGAGTCAGTGTGATTAAATACTCACCGCCGCCATCTTCGGGATCCAGTGCCGGTCTTCTCTGCTTCTCATTGATGTCATCACAGTTTTCACTATCTGCCTCGTTCTATTCACTATGGAAACGTTGGAAGTCAATTTTACAATGAAAGCCCATGGGTCCTCATTCTGATGCTCCATAGGCTTTCATTGTAAAAGAAACTGCAGAGCCATGATGTCTCAGAGAAGCAGAGGAGAACATACTCACACTACATTACATACACACAAGTAGTTAATTAATAAGTTAGTGGGAGTGCTTCTTTAAAGGGGTTGTCTCATCATAGATGCCAGTGAGGAGCAGAGTCAGACTAGACTCTTCTCTGGCTATGGTCCCTGGCAGGCTCTTCTAACTGTATTTTCTCTAAAATGTCAGAAGATTTCTATGAATAATAAACTTGGTTGTAATCATGCAGCCAGGCTCTAATTCATGCTACCGGGGGTTTGAGTAGTATAAATTACATAACAGGTTATCTTTAAGTAGGAGTGGGATTCAATTTTTAACAAGTTCCCTGTTTGTGTTAGGAAGCCATGCCCTTTTAAAGCCACACCCATTCTGTTGTCCACACCCATTTTATAGCTTCACCCATTTTATAGCCACCCCAATTTTATTAGCAATACTTCTTTTCACACACTTTCGTCAACCAGAAAATATAAGTAACAGCTAAAAGTAAAAGCATTTTGCCCTTCGTACCCTACTTAGACCTTCATTTATAGTCTGAGTGCCTCCTGTCAGGTCCATATTGTTCTAGTCACTGTCAGACACTTTTTATTTTGCTGGATAGTATTAAATGTTTTGTACAAGATATGAAATTTATCACTAAAGGACTGTTTCTCAAATTGGAAAGGATGACCTGCTGTCATCTCATAGAATTATAGAATGATAGAATAGTGGAGTTTGAAGGGACCTCCTGGATCATCTGGTCCATCCCCCTGCTCAAAGCAGGACTCACTAAATCATCCCAAACAGATGTCTGTTCAGCCTCTGATTGAAGACAGTCATTGAAGGGGAACTCACTACCTATCATGGCAGCCTGTTCCACTCGTTGATCACCCTCACTGTCAAAATGTTTTTTCTAATATCTAATCTGTCTCCTTCCATTTAGTTTCATCCCATTGCTTCTAGTCTTTCTTTGTGCATATAAAAATAAAGCTGATCCCTCTAGAGTATGACAACTCTTGATATATTTCTAGACCACTAATAAGTCTCCTCTCAGTCTTCTTTTTTGCAAGCAGCATTTCCAAATCCTATAACTGTCCCTCATAGGACATGGTTTGCAGACCGGCCACCATTCTGGTTGCTCTTCTTTGAACTTACTCGTTTGTTGGTATCTTTATATTATGTGCTTGCGATCTGAGTGCCAACATCAGCTACTGGCCTCTGATAGGCCAGTCACGTTTTTAACTATTGCAGTGTGGAAAGCCAGTGGCTTTCCATACCACAATACATTGTAGCAGAATGTGCATCCAAGGATGCATATTTAGTTTGAACCTGTAGGCCCCATTTTTTAGCACAAGATCAGGAACCCCCTTCTTGTAATGGTAATTTAGTAATGGTAAAATTTAAACAACCAATTCCCCTGAACTGGAGAGAACTGGCTGAATCCCACCTCTGCCTTTAAGATATCTCTGTTGCTCAAAAAATCAAGTGTACTACAGTACCTTCATTGTTGGAATAATGTAGCCCTATCGTGCAAGAGCTCAGATTACTTACTTGTGCAAATATATAACATAAATTTGGAATTTGCAGCAACATATTTAGAACAGTACTGTTAAATGAACTAAAGTTTTTCATAGAACAATAATTTTTTATCCTTTGCCCAATAAGTTACATGAACAAATCAGTTCTGTTACATCTATTCCCGCATGACATTTATTTTACTCTCTTACATAGCGGCATTAATTCCACAGCACTTTCCAGACATCATCAACGCTGTCCCCATTGGAGCTCACAATCTAAATAAGTAGTGTAGACTCCAATCTACATGGTTCTGTTCCCTAGCCATAAATGTGTCTAACTCAAGAATTTTTTGAAACAGGGATTACCTGGTGCAACTGGGTCCAAAGGAGAAAAGGTACAGTAAATATAAAATAGCAATTATTTTAGTTTGTGCTACAAAATATAGTATTAAGTGGAAAATTCCCATTTGTTGATCATTTTTGCATATTGCTTGAGGCAAGATAGAAAAAGACAGCAAAAGGGCCCCTGTGCAAGAACTGACCTAAGCTTTTCATACCGTGCCCCATGTCAAATTATCTCTCCAAAATCCTATTAGATAGTCGTGCACTATTAATCTATTACATTAGACGTGCACACATTGAGTATTTGGTGAGTTTCTTACATCAGTATTTGTAAGCAAAAACCAGGAGTAGGTGATAAATACAGAAGTGATGACTTATTTCTATTATACCTTTCCTCTAATTGTTCCACTCCTGGTTTTGGCTTAAGGCACCGTTACACGGTACGATATTGTGAATGATATAGCTGAAACGTCACGGGTTTGGAGTCGTTCAAACGACATTGTTAGGACGTCGTTGCGTGTAACACCGAGATACGACTACGATAAATCGTTGGATCGCTGATCGCAGATTTGAGAACATGTTCTCAAATCAGACGATCGTCGTTTTGCCAACCTGCTGCATCGTTTTGTGTGACACCGCAATAACGATCACATTTGCGATTTTTGGGATTGTGAAACCAATCCCGTAGGTGTGCCTTCGTGTTGTTTTGTCCGCGCTCTGTGTGTGCCGATTGGCTGTCACTAGTGCGTTCCAATTGGCTGGCGTTGGTTATGGAAAGACGCCATATTTGCTGATCCGTGCTTTGATCAATAGACTCATTGACTTGTTTATTCTTTACATTATCATGAAACACATTTAAACAAGGAGACTCATTAAAGTCGCCATCCTTTTCTGTAGGCGTTTAGCTACCCTCGTGTGCACGCTAATAAACAATTGGTGTAACGATAGGTTTGAGCAGTCCCATATATATATATATATATATATATATGTGCTTATGTTAAATCCTCATTATTTTTTTTTTTTTTTTAAATGTCTAATTATCTAAATAAATATACAAATATGGCAACCTTCAGAACTTCATTGGTCATGTATGTCTGCCACATTGGTACCTAAACTATGTCAACATATATGATTTAATTTCAGAGATGCAAAGTGCATACACACATTTGTACACATAACCAACCATATACAGTTACATGTACACATACATACATCTATGCACAGACACATAATTACTACATGCATCCTAATATGCATACACGTATGTACATAGTGTTGTGTGTAGCTTGCCATCTTGAAAACTACATGTACACATAGTCGTACATTGTATTGGCAACAGTGCATACATGAGCATTCATGTCTGAAAATTTTGGGACGCATCAGTGGCTTGCACAGGCGTCACCAAATGAAAACAGCCTTGAATGACGAGATGGTTGAAAGGGCAAGAGCGCTAATAAAGTGGCCATCTTGCCAGACAAGGCTGACCAATGGTAACGCAGTTGTGGCCACCAATCGGAGTTGTAGGGGCACAGGAAAACACAATCTGGCACACTTAGCTCCTAGCCTGTGTCACAAACTACGCCCACATTGATTTTGGAGTCGTTCACGTAGTTGCCGTGTGACAGCATGATAATGACCGCCAAGATCGTTGGCTATGTCGTTCCAGCAATCTCTACATGGCTGGATCATTGGTGCGTCGTTCACGATATCTAGCCGTGTGACATCTCACCAACGATCTCAAAAAAATGTCCTAACGACCGCGCTCCCGTGAGATCGTTAGAACATTGTAGCGTGTAACTGTACCTTTACACATACCAAGGTAAAAAACTCACCCAATACTTAATATGTGTGAACATAGCCTTACTGTGAGCAATGTAAGTCATTTGCCCAGCTCAGTAATAGTTAGTCAGCCCCTATTCAGTGGCACAAGTCACATACACAGTGTTTCCTGCTATGAAAATTCTAGGCAATCATATATGCATATAAGCAGATCTCTCGTATAATGATGACCATGTAGAAGAATTTTTACCTAGTAATAATGTATATGCAAATTCCATTTATAAATGCAATTCAACCTACCGCTCATATCTGGTAGTGAAGTTCAGGCATTTATTAGTGTACATGTACATACATATATTTATTTTAATAATGTTGAGAACCTAAAGTTATCTTGTGATTCACTATTTTTACAATTGTGCAATTAAGCTATTCGGAAAACTTTCCTTTTTAATTATGTTAATTAGTTATTTTCATATATTTAAAGTAATTGCAAAGCAAGTAGGGAGCATGAGTTTAATGATTGTATCACTAGTGTAGTAACTTGTCTTTGAACGGAGTCTATCAGCATGGATGTTGATGCCAAGTTCAGGCACCCAGTTCATCGTGGCAGGGTCGAATATGACATTCCCAACAACCTGTTTCCATCTATTTCCTCTTATCTCTGCCCTATGGAGCAAGAGCCATTAATCAAAGAAGAGGAGGTTGGAGATACATGGGAAACAAGCCTGATGGGAAGATACAATTAAATATTTGACCCCGCCATGGTGCACCAATCGCCTGTACTTGGATTGAAATCATTCTGCGCTGACAAAGTCCCTTTAATGCACTAATTAACACATTTAGTGTGATGTTTTGATATTCTCTAAATAGGGAGATCATGGTGAAGAAGGCCCAGCAGGATTACCAGTGAGTACAGTCTTGAAATTCATCATGTTAAATACCATGCATTAAATAGTCACTACACTTGCATACAAGTAGTTTTCATTTGTTAGACAATATGCTAAATAGCCAATCTGCAATTCACTAATATTAAAAAAATATGTTGTTTTAGGCTATGTTCAAATGTCCAGTAGAGATTTCCATTTTGGGATGATCGAAACGGAAATAAAATAATCCAATAAAGTAACCAGTCACGTGAATTAGGAGAGAAATGTTCTAAAACTGTGATTTATTTAATATCTGGATTAAGTACATTTGTCTATTGAGGCCCAGCGTTACCTCGTACTCCTTTACAATGGCGAATACAAAGAACACATATTCTCAGATGCGATTAACCCTTATTTTGGGATATTTATGTGGTAAAATTTAGCTACAAATTAGAAGTAAGGTTAAAATAATTCTAGATTACTTACTCTGGGTGATGGAAACCCAGGTAAGCAATATTAAAATAATGAAGAATTTAAAAAAAACAAAACTAAAAGACGATTCTTTAACAATAATGCTGTGAAGGTAAGTTACTTTTGGATATGAGGGTCCGATGTTGCTGGAACCTGCTTAGGACACTAAGTATTTGGAGGCATACAGCCTTCGCACTGACAGTCCGTGAGATAATGAAGTTTATTTAGTACTGAGCGGTGCATGAAGCTGTGCAGGCCACCCCCTCATGACTGAAAGTCCGAGGCTGCTGGAGGAATACATTTAAAGGGAACCTGTCACCTACAATTAAGGCCCTACACTATCACTACCTGTCCTACACCTTCCTAGCTGCTCCCTATGTATCCCTATCTGAGCTAAATCCGCCCTATAAAGCTATAGACTGAAAAATAACTTGTTACTTACAGACGTCCCTGAGGCTGGGGGACTGAAAAGGCGGCGCCAGGATCCATGCAGCACTCCTCGATGCTGCAGCGCATGCCCCGCTTGGCGGCATTAGTATTTTTTCATGTCCGCCCCTCTATTTGGAATCACCCGCCTCTAGAAGCCTATCATGCACCGGCCACTACGTCACATTTGGCGCGATGCATTATGGGGCCGATCATGTGATCAGTCCCAGTGCATTATGGGCCTGATCACGTGATTGGCCCAGCCTCAATAAGCACATTGCGCATGCGCAGAGCCAGGCCAATCATGTGATCAAGCCCATAATGCACTGGGGCTGATCACGTGATCGGCCCCATAATGCACCGCGCCGGATGTGACGTAGCGGCCGGTGCATGATAAGCTTCCAGAGGGCGGGAGATTCCAAATACAGGGGCGGACATGAAGAAAGCCTAATGCCGCCCAATGGGGCATGCGCTGCAGCATCGAGGAGTGCTGCATGGATCCTGGCGCGCCTTTTCAGTCCCCCAGCCTCAGGGACTTCTGTAAGTTACAAGTTATTTTCGGATCTTTTATAGGGCGGATTTAGCTCAGAGAGGGTTACATAGGGAGCAGCTAGGAAGGTGTAGGGACAGGTAGTGATAGTGTAGAGCCTTATTTGTAGGTGACAGGTTCCCTTTAAATGTATTCCTCCAGTAGCCTCGGACTTTCAGTCATGAGGGGGTGGCCGACACAGCTTCATGCACCGCTCAGTATTGAATAAACTTCATTATCTCAGGGACTGTCAGTGCAAAGGCTGTATGCCTCCAAATACTATTAACCTGCAAAATAACTTCATATCTGTAGATTAATAGCATTTTTTAACATTATAGGTTCCATCTAAGTAATTTTTTTGCTAAAATATGAAAGCCCAAAATTTTCACAAACAATTCAGCATCGAAGGTTAAAACTTTCGTGTTTTATTACAATTTATGACACAAAATCCAACTTGCTACACACATTGAAGTAGTAATCATGAATGAGCTGATCACTGTTTAAACTGTTCAGCTCCTTGGATTTTATGGCATAAATTATATGAAGCAAGAAAGATAACATCCGCGATGCTGGATTGTTTCTGAAAACTTTGAACTTTCATTGTAATTACGGGTATGATGGACTCCACAGCTTTCCTACACACAGTGTCATGGCTCCACAGCTCCTTACACACAGTATTATACTCCAACAGATTCCACACACTATGATGCTCCTAGAGCTCCTCCCCACAGTATAATGCTCCACATCTCCCCAGACACAGCATAATGCCCCCACAGCTCCCCACAGGAGAGGATGCACAAGCAGCTGAAATGCATTTCTGCGCAGAGACCAGTTGGCTCCCTGCACTGCATTTCACACCACCAGCCAAACAGAGGCCGGCATCTGACATTGACATGCCCATGATTGGGGGCGCATGGCAGCAATATCAAATATCGCCATAGCAGGTACGCCGACATCAGCTCCTGGCCACTGTGCCAGCTGCAGAGAAGGGTGCTGCAGGATGTGCGAGTCACGGAAGCTGACAAGAATGTTTTTTTTAATGCATTAGAGACAGAACAGGGACTATATGTACCAGGAAGGGATCCAGGCATGGACAATGAAGGGGCCTAGAATAATGACATACGGTATATACCCGAATGGGGACATATATACCAGGATGTTAACATATATACCAGGACAGGCAACACTTATACCAGGATGGGGGTCATATATACCAGGATGAAGGACACTTATACCAGCACAAGGCCCAGGATGGGGGGCATATTTACCAAGATGGGCTTACAGCCAAGGCGTTGGCACTCTTGAAATTGTTCCAGAAACAAAAGTATTTCTACCAGTAAATTATTGCAATTACGCATGTTTATTAATACACATGTATATATCCTTTGTGTGCATTGGAACAAAAAAAAAGCCAAATTGAAAAAACTTCACACAAAACTCCAAAAATGGGTTGACCTAAATTGTTGGCACCCTTAACTTAATAATTGGTTGTGCACCTTAATTTTGTTCAATTGTCAACGAATAGTTTGCACTTAAACTGATGCACCCTTAGCCTGCAGGACAGCTTGAATTTCTTAGGTACTTGATTTGGACTTTTTATTTACCATCTGGGCTACTCTGTGTTGCAACCTTTCATCAATTTTTCTCTGTTGTCATGTCCAGGGAGATTAGCTACAATGCCATGGGTGTAAATTTGTTTATTATAATATTATATTGCGCACCGTGGATGAAGTAACATCAAGATCTCTGGAGATGGACTTACAACCTTGAGATTGTTGATAATTTTCAACAATTTTGGATCCTTGAGTCCTTAAACAGCTTTCTCCTCCTTTTCTGTTCTCCATGTTTACTGTGGCACACACAGACACACAATGCAAAGATTAAGTCAACAGCTCCATTTTTTAATCTGGTTTCAGTTGTGATTTTTATATTTCCCACACCTGTTACTTGCCACAGATGAGTTTGAATGAGCATCACATGTTTGAAATAGAGTTGTTTACCCAAAATTTTAGAAAGGTGCCAACTATTTTGTCTGGCCCATTTTTAGGGTTTTGTGTGAAATTATGTCAAATTTACCTTTTCTCCATTTTGTTGTGTTGTTCCAATACAAACATATACCAGGATGGGGCATATATACCAGGATTGAGGGTATATATACCAGGACGGAGACATAATTACCAGGAAGGGGCACAGGATAGAGGTCATATATATCAGGATGGGGAACATATGGATTAGGGTAGGGGGACATATTTACCAGAAAGTGGGATGGAACAAAACTTGAGGCAAAAAGGAAAAGTGTGCATATGTTTTTGCCCATTTGTATCCAATCCAGTTTTTAATACTGTATCCATTACAAAAAGATGACAACTGGACATGTGAACAGAGTTTTACCACTAAAACATCTCACAAAAGAGCCAGTCTTAAATTTCACTTCTAATTTGCTGTCCACTGCCCTAAGGCTACTTTCACATAACGATTTCGAAGGGAGCGATGCTGTCCGATAAATTCGGACAGCATCGGCTCCCTTCTGGTGCCTGGAATTGGATGCAAATAGGCATCCAATTCCGGCATAAAATCGTAGCCTCCGTGCTGAAAAAAAAAAAAAAAGTATATGCTCACCTATCCCGAGGCCCCCGCCGTCTCCCGCAGGCTCCCGGTGTCCTTGCGGTGTCTGCAGCGGTCTTCTTCTTCTGTACAGGACCTGCCGTGATGTCACAGTCATGTGACCGCAGGTTACACCATGGTAACCTGCGGTCACGTGACTGTGACATCACGGCAGGTCCTGTACAGATGAAGAAGACCTCTGCAGACACCGGGAGACGGCGGGAGACGGCGGGGCCTCGGGGACAGGTGAGCATAAACTTTTTTTTTTTTTTTAACCCCTGCCTTCCAGTTTGGAGCAGTTTTACAGCACTGAGCATGCTCAGTACAGTAAAATCAGATGTTTCCTCGGACCCTGCTCCATAGGGCCCCATGTTAAATTGATCGGACCAAATCGGATATGCACTAAATGGCATCCGATTTGGTCCGATTCGATTTTGTCCGATTTTATTTTCGGTGCAAAAATCGGAGCATGTTCCGATTTTTGCACCGATAAAAAAATCTAACAGAATCAGATCGGACCAAATCGGATGCCATTTAGTGCACATCCATTAGGTCCGATACCCATAGGGCTGCATGGGGCCCAAAATCGGTCCGATGCTGTCCGATTTTTATCGGACAGCATCGGATTTACAAAATCCGTAGTGTGATACCAGCCTTAGAAAAGGAAATTGCTGTGAAACTGAGAGAAAGACATCTGGATGTCAGGGAAGGGCTTCGATAAGAAGTATTTTTTGCTTGCACATTCACATCTTTATGTGTAACCCAAAAATGACATAATCAGGAAACACAGCTGACTGGTTAGGGCTTCTAGTAGTGTGGACATTCAAGTGCTGTCAGGTTTCACAGCCTAGTTACCCAACAATTACACTGGAGAAAACTGAAAATAATAGTGCTGCAGAAACAGTGCCCACAGCAAGAAAGAAAAGCATTTTTTTTTCAAAAGAAGCCCATGGTTTTATTTTAATGTTGACTAAATTATGACATACACTTTAATTATTGTGGATACACATCCTAACACTAGAGACTTTGGAAAGGCATTACAGTGGTGGACAGGTCCATTGGCCCCCATTAGTTCAATAGTCAGAAGTAAACTTTTGCCCATACAGTCTTGTAAAATCATTGTGTTATATGCAATAAATTTAGCATTTTGAGTATTGCACAGGGTTCACCTGGTGGATTGGGGAGCACCGGACCTTCTGGACCCAAAGGTGAAAAGGTTAGAAATCATTTCCACATCTATTAGGTTTTAGTTCCTTTGGTTGACACAGCAT
This sequence comes from Allobates femoralis, assembly GCA_033576535.1. NCBI lineage: Eukaryota > Metazoa > Chordata > Amphibia > Anura > Aromobatidae > Allobates > Allobates femoralis. Next base: position 385,617,562 of record JARQOC010000002.1, on the reverse strand, counting down.
TAATCTATATGAACCTTGCAGGGAGAATCTTGCAGCCTTTGCCCAGGTCTCCCAGCTGAAGCACAGCAGCTGACGGCAGTTGCGATTCCAGGACAGAAAGGCGAGCCAGGGGAGCCCGGAACTAGAATTATAGGACAAAAAGTGAGTTTAATTTACAGAACTGTAATGCAGAAATAAGTACAAGTAATCTCGACATTAAATTGTACAGATAATAATCAATATTGTAACATTTTTGGGAATATTATTATTTCTTCATAATGTTTTCTGTATATTCATGGTATTCATATTTGTACATTAAATTATAAACTGAGTTCACAACTGCATAATTTTGATGGGTCCATTACCTATTTAACCTCTAGGGTGACTCAGGCGACCCTGGTCTGAAAGGACAAAAGGTAAGTAGTGACATCTTGAAAGCAAAATGCAAATGATCAGACCACTGTGGAAAAATTCTTGATTGACCTTGAGGTGAAATTGTTACATTTGTAGCCTATAAGTCATAACATTTACCATATTTGTAATACAGGGTCAGGCTGGCACTTCAGGAGACCCAGGCATACCAGGAACAGCAGGAATACCTGGTATGGCCGGTGAACCAGGAATTCAGGGGACTATTGGATTAAAAGGTGAAAAGGTGAGCATAGGATGTGGATATGTGTCTTTTGTGCTTAATTCTATCATTACGTCATTCAATACTTCAATTTTTCAATTATCATTGATAAGCATTCTTTGTGTCTTCTAAGTGTTTGCTGTTTAAATATGCCCTTACATTCTCTCATCCAGTCACATACTATCAAAGTTGATTAAGGATGTATGTGTTTTCAATGGGGAGAATTGGGTAATAATAATAATAATCTTTATTTATATAACGCCAACATATTCCGCAGCGCTTTACAGTACAGGAGATCATATTTAACAATCATAAGAAACAGTTATCAGACAATACAATACAGTACAAAAACAACAATACAAACAAATATAATACAATACAATAATTAGAGCAAAATAATGACAGCCCTGCTCATAAGAGCTTACAATCTAACAATGAGTTGGGGGCTATAAAGTACAGGTGCTTATTTACAGTGATGGTATAGTCAACTTAAGGAGATGGGAACAGATAGGAGCAGCATAAGTGGCCAATAACCATTATTTGTGAAGCACTTGAGACTGGTAGATCCAATAGGCTATGTCTAGAGGACTCTGACTAGCAATCATGATAGGCCGCCCTAAAAAGATGTGTTTTTAGGGATCGCCTGAAATTATGTAAGTTGTGGATACACCTAATTTCTTGAGGTAGAGCATTCCAGAGAATTGGTGCAGCTCGGGAGAAGTCTTGGAGCCAGGAGTGGGGCTTCGGATTAGTGCAGAAGTGAGTTTAAGGTCACTTCCACAGCGAAGAGAATGAGTAGGGTGATAGACAGAGATGAGGGAGGAGATGTAGGGGGGTGCAGCACTGTGAACAGCTTTGTGGGTGAGAACAAGCAGTTAGAATTTGATCCTATAGTGTATAGGCAGCCAGTGCAGTGATTGGCATAGAGCAGAAAGCTTCCGAGTATCGGTTAGCTAGATAGGTGATCCTGGCTGCTGCATTAAGGATGGACTGGAGTGGGGAGAGTCTAGAGCAGCGAAGGCCAATTAAAAGAGAATTACAATAGTCAAGGCGGGAGTGAATCAGGGCCACAGTGAGGGTTTTTGTGGTTTCCAAGGTGAGAAAGGGGCAAATTATAGAGATATTCTTCAGGTGCAAGCGGCAAGAGTGGGCAAGAGATGTATATATGGGGTGAAGGAAAGATCAGAGTCAAACATAACACCCAGACAGTGAGCCTGCTGACTATGCATTCTTGTGGTGCTGCGAAACTGAGAGAGAGATGTCATATTTAGGGAGGTTAGTGGAGGGTGGGACCAGAAGTAGTTCAGTTTTGGAGAGGTTGAGTTACAGATAGAGAGCGGACATGATATTGGAAACTGCAGTTAGACAGTGATTGGTGTTCTTTATTAGAGCGGGAGTAAGGTCAGGGGAAGAAGTGTATAGTTGTGTGTTATCAGCATAAAGATGGTACTGATCGCCAAATCTGCTGATGGTTTGTCCAATCAGGGCCATGTAGAGGGAGACGAGAAGAGGTCCAAGGACTGAACCTTGAGGGACCCCAATAGTAAGAGGAAGAGGGGAGGAAGTGGAGCCAACAAATGATACACTGAAAGAGCAGTCAGAAAGATAGGAAGAGAACCAGGAGAGAGCCCTGTTCTTGATGCCGATGGAGTGCAGCATGGAGAGTAGGAGATGGTGGCAGGGATGCATCAAGCCCCCCCTGCCGCCTGAGCCCTGGTTGAGGAGCAGGGGACAGCGGTGGTGCTAACATCTACCGCCCGCCGCAAGTGATTAGTGGGGGTAGGGGGCTTTTGCTAGCAGCTCCTGCCACCGCAAGTGAGGAGCGGGGGGATTGGGTGCTAGCAACTCCCGCCCCCACAAGTGAGGAGCTGGGGGGGTGGAGGGATTTTCACTGACTCTGGCGGTGCTACTGACGGCAGTACGGGTAGAGGCTATGTCTTACTGGTGGCGTCCATCACACAGGAAGCCGTTGTGTGGTGTTGGCGCCGCCCCCGTCTACACAGCCGCTCCCCCTGCTTCCTTGCCGCCTGAGCTTCAGGGCTCACACTGTCAATGGACGGTGCGGCCCTGGATGGTGGTCAACAGTGTCAAAGGCTGCAGAGAGATCAAGAAGGATAACTAGACAGGAGTCAACACTACGTTTTGCTATCAGAAGGTTGTTCATAAGCCCCTGCCAGGCATCTCTTGCAACAAATTATCACATGGGAAAACAACAGGCTTGGGCATTGTTTCTCAACATCTGTCCCTCGATATAATTTATTGACTGTTTTTGGCGGGTTCAGCTAACTTTACTGTTGTTACTCTTTACAAGCATGTGGTGGTTTTTTTAGACATCTTCAAATTAATGAGAATCTGTCCTCAGGATTTTACACCACAAAGCTATTTACATGTGCATATAGCTATTGCAAAGACAAGTCCAGCAATAACTTTACCTCAACAGTCCATTTCTCCATTCCTGAGAAATCAGCGATTGAATGAATATGCAAATGAGGTTGTGAATCAGAAGCCTCTGTCACTCCAGCTTTGCCTCCTCATGCTTGACTGATGGCTCTTTTACCTGAAGTCACAATGCACAAAGGCTGCCAGTCAAGTAGGAGGTGGTGGCGTTTGTGGGGAATAGAGGTGGAATGACAAAGACTTCAATCTACATTCTCATTTACATATCCATTTAAATGCTGATTTCTCATTAATGGAGGAAATTAAGTGAACAAAAAGGTACTGCTGAACTTGTCTTTTAGGCTACGTTCACACATTGCGCATTTTTGAGTGCTTTTTTGTGCGCACTTTTGAAAAATGCGCAATGTGTGTGCGCATCTGCCGGCAAAGTGAATGTGAAATTTACTTTGCCGTTCAGACACTGTGTAAATATACGCAGCACTTTTATGGGAGAAAGCACGGGCGTAAAAAGAATGACCATGTCAATTCTTTACGCTCATGCGCCCACGCTTTCTCACATAGGAGCCCATTATTCCCACTGGAATTACGCATCGCTGTTCAGACAATGCACAATTCCAGCAGGGAATACGCTGGCGCTGATGTCACACAGGGGAGGAACAATCCTGTTCCTCCTCCCATGTATGACATCTGTACAGCCTTTGGGTTCGTGTGTATTAATACACTAAACCCATTAAACTAAGCCAAATGTGTGAAAAATAATAAAAATTGAATACTTACCTCTCCTCCGGGTGTTCGGAGCGAGTCCCGCAGATACGACTTCCAGGGCCTGTGATCGCTGATTGGCCGCTCGCGGTCATGTGATATATGACATGCTATGACGTACATATCACATGACCGCAACGGCCAATCAGCATCTTGGCAGGTACTGCAAGTCAATACCTGTGGCTGCTCCGGCTCCCCGAACACATGGCGAAGGGTAACTTATTCATTCTTTATTCATTTTAATACATTTGGCTTTCTTTTATTTAGATTTCGCAGTGTATATAATACACTGTGAAATCAGATGGGGGCTGGCAGACATGTCACACAGTGGAGGAGGAACCAGGATTTCTTCCTCCCCTCTGTGACATCACTGGAGAAGTAGCCCCATAAAAAAACACGTTGTGTGAATGCACCGCGTTTTTTACGGGCTTTTTTGTGCAGGTGCAAAAAGCTGCAAAAAGCACCCGCGCAAAAAAAGGCTATGTGTGAACATAGCCTTAAAAAGCTACATGCACATATAAACAGTTTGGGAGATCTGGTGACAGATTCCTCTTAACCCACAAAGATAACTCTCAACACTATCGATAAATTGAATAATCTATTAAAACCCAATGAATTTATATAAAAGCTGCTTTCACAACTGCGTTTTTGCTGAATCACGACGCAGAACCGCATTTGCCACGTGATATCCAAAGGACAAAAGGCAAAATACGATCCACTCTGCTGTATATAAGATAACAGACGTCCATGGTATTTCATAAAGTGTCTTTATTCCATTCAATGTTGTTTACATCTCTTATCAGGGATGCAACAGCATAATGTACCAGCAAGATACATGCTCATACATTTATAAACAATTTATAGATCAATGACCAGTGAACACTTGCAGTGATGTCTCATAGAAGGTTACCATGATGTCAAATGTACTCTGTTCCACTGGGAGGAGGGTATAGGTCTTATTGGGATAAACCTAGAAATGCTCAATATTAAAACAAAATTATTTATTCTCTTTGGGACTTGTGGCAGGTGTGGCAAGTGCGTTTTTGCCGCGGACCTGGCAAATAAAAAAACCTCAGCTAACCGATTCAGCAAAAACGCTGATGTGAAAGGTCCCTTATAGGGGTTTCTAGGATTAGAAAAAAAAGCATCTAATTTCTTTTTTCCCTTTGTACAGGGCCACTCTGGTCTTTAAACCATTTCTGTTTTTACAGCTCAGACCCATTCACAAAATAAACGACTTTACTGTCAAAGAGTGCTTAGATACGTTACCGGTATGTTATAAAATATTGCAATGATTTAGGAAATTCAACACTATTACATGTCATTTACAGGGAGATGCCTGTGACTCCTGTCCTGTAAACATAAATGAATTGTCTGATGTTATCGGTTTACCTGGAAGACCGGGATCTAAGGGGGATCAAGGACCTCCAGGAGTGGGACAGAGAGGGATGCCAGTGAGTTATTTACCATCAAGCATCTGCAGAACCTCATTATAAATTTCCCCTAACCACTAGTCTTTTTTTCATTAAGGGTCAACCTGGTTTGCCTGGTGTTCAGGGTCCACCTGGAATAAAGGGAACCCAGGTACGTTATAGCCTGACCTTAAAATAAAGTGGGTTTGGATTCTTACAGCTTCCTGCTTTACTTTATTACTTGTTTATATAGGACTCTACATAGCACAACTGCATTGCACCTCTAGGGCTCAGGGTTCAAGTCAGATCAAGGACAACATGCATGAAGATTTCATCTCTTGCCATGTTGATATTTCTCTGAGTACTTTGGTTTCTTCTTACTGATCATATTATATATGGCTGTGTGTTTGTAAGAAAGGAAAATTGGATTGTAAAGCCCACTGAGATCAGTGGCTGTCGTGAATAGTAATAATGTGTGCAGGGAATATGCATGCACACAAATCATTTCCTCTCCATCTTTCCTCTAATTTACATTTGACAAAAAAAGTGGAAATAGATACCAAATCTTTATACATAATGCCTTATTCAGATTTGAACCACAGTCCATACCTTCAACTTTCCCACTTTTGGATTATCCTCTGAATAATGCCTATGTAGCGTAAATGTGTCCCAAACTAGCAGATTGGGTTTGTTGACTAATAATCTCTAGCTTTAGTTCAGTTGGGGAGATTAATAAACTTATTAACATATTTACCAAAATATACTATACATATTTTTTGCCTGGCACACTATCGTTAACAATGAAGAGACATTGCTGATAAATAGCCATAATATCAAAGATTTTTTTTTGGATGTTACATTAGTATTTTTGTATATATACTTATTTAAAGTTATGTATATTTTTGCCACCTAGGGAGAGCCAGGGCTTTCAGGAGAAGGAAAAAGAGGACCACAGGCAAGTACATAAATGATGACTTTAGGCTGGAGTCATACTGGACGAGAGACATGAGAGAGACTAGCGCGTATCTTGCATACATCTCCCGATACAGCCCTCTCTTCAGAGAGGAGCGTGCAGCTTCATGCATTTCTATGTGGCAGCTTTTTCTTCTCTTCGGAGATGGGAGGCCATGTTGGGTGCTGCATGTGAGACACGCACGAGTCGCTTGCATGTCTCTTGCCCAGTGTCATTTCCAGCCTTAAAGTACTGTAATTTGCAGAAGTTAATTTTTTTTTTCATGAAAATTAGTAACATTTATGATCAACATCAGGGTTCACATTGATTATGTATATTATATAGGGAGAAAAAGGAGATGTTGGCCTAGCTGGAAAAACAGTGAGTACGATCATGCACTATGAATGTAGCTGTATTGGCATGTTTGAGATCTAATATGCACCTCTCTTTGCCTTCTAATGTATATTTAGACACAAAGAGTTTTATATGATTATTATAAACCCATGAGGCAGCACGTATATAGGGTCCACAGCATGGGTCTTTGTGAACATCTCAATAAAGATTGATCAATCTATTCATTCTATATCTTATTTTGCCAATTAAATATTTGGTCATTATAATTATAGGGACCACCAGGCCCTCAGGGTTTTCCTGGATTTACTGGCCCCAAAGGTGATAAGGTGAGTACACAGTCTAATGGATACTCTTTAGAAGTTATATTGGATTTCAATGGTTTGATATAGCAATTAAAAATGAAAAATATATTAAATAGGTCAGCCAAGAATAACTGGAATATGTAATTTTGCCTAACTAATGGAGGATCTTAGCCTAAAGCTAAAAGCAATTCTGCTCAATGCTAAATCCACTAACACTCATGCAATAAGTGCAAAATGTGAATAACTGTATTAAAATATCTAATAACATCACATAAGAAACAAAATATATCACAGTGTATTAATGAAAAATAAATGTTGCAGGGAAATACTGGACAAAAAGGGACGACAGGAGCTCCTGGACAGCTTGGAATTGGAGCCACTGGACCCCCTGTAAGTACAAGGATCTTGTTATATAATATAATGTAAAAATTTATTTCAGATTTTCAAAGGACTACATCTGGTTGTGCAGGTTTCTGCCTGGGATCTTACATCATTTTTCTTCTAATTTGAGTTCCTAGGGTTAAGTCCTAACAGAACATATATTGATGACTTCCCCAATATTACTCTATATATATGTATCTGACAACTCAGGGGCAGATAAGCTCATGGAATTGCATTCTTCTGGGTTATATATTTGGCACAAGAAGAAATCTGACTTCTTTTAATGCATGGCAAAGTTATTCATATCAAAACAAGTAACCCAAGGCCATCCACTAGCTAAATCTTACCACCCCCTAGCTACTCTGATGTAAGGCATACTGTCTGCACTTGAAAATACAAATTCAGGTGTCCATATCATTTCCCATGAATCTTGAAGAATGGGTTCGCCATATCTTGTCCAGTCAGTGCTCAGTCTGATTAATGCTTCCATTACACATTAGACTAACATTGGCTAAACCCACCAATATCAACGGGTTCAGATGAAAGTCTAATGAGTATGGGTTCCCCAGCAGATGATGTCAGGGGCGTTAAATGGAACGTGACAGGTCCAATAATGCCATTACAGTGTAGATATAGGGTCTATCTGCAGGCTAAGAGTGTTTTCAAGGTGTCCAGTCACTGTACTTAAATTGCAGCACCCAGGATAAAATTACCTTAGGCCCCATTCACACACTGCTTTTTTTGCTGCATATTTTTAAGCACAAGCTCATCACAAACCAGGAGTAGGTGATTAAACATATAAGTGGAGCACTTGTTTCTATTAGACCTTTCCTCTGAGTGTGCCACTCCCGGTCTTGATTGTTCCACTCCTGGCTTTTTTTGAGCTTGTGCGTAAAAATATGCAGCAAAAAAAGCAGTGTGTGAATGGGGCCTTAATCTATTTCAGGAGCCACCAGCTTTCAGTCATGCAGGTGTGCCTGGAGCAAATACAGTCACAGCACTGAGAGTGGTGGTCTGTAAACACTCCCTGGCACTGACTGACAGCCGCTATGAAGTGCATCAGTGGACCTTTACAATGTTCAGAAACTACAGATTATCTGAAATGTAATAGCATTATCAGAAAAGACAAGTTCCCTTTAAAGATCTAATAATTTAAAGAAGGCACACCTACAGGTTCAGGTGCTAGCTGGAAAAAAACTATATATATTAGGAAGTGATCCGCTGCACACTAAACACAATATATGACATAATGAAGTGTTTGACCAACATATAAGAAACTAATGCAAATTTTGAAGATGAAAATTGACATTGCAGAAACTGCTTCAGGAAACAACATGAAAAATGAGAATCTTAGTTAATGCATTGGCCATTGCATGTTAAGACCGATAACCATTCGCCAAGGTGTTCTCATGTATATCAGGTCCCTGTCTCCCTTACCTTATGCCTCTGTCTGTGGTGCAAATGCTTATGAGGACACTAGCCTCTGAGTGCAATTTAAAACCCTTCCCCCGATAGTCTAGACAAGATTAGCCATGTTTTTTCCACCATCTTATTGTAGTCCAACCTCATACAAACACCCATACACGTAGGTTTTAAATTGCACTCAGAGGCTAGTGTCCTCACAAGCATTTGCACCACAGACAGAGGCATAAGGTAAGGGAGACAGGGACCCGATATACATGAGAACACCTTGGCGTATGGTTATCGGGCTTAATATGCAATGGCCAATGCATTACCTAAGATTCTCATTTTTCATGTTGTTTCCTGAAGCAGTTTCTGCAATATCAATTTTCATCTTCAAAATTTGCATTAGTTTCTCATATGTTAGTCAAACACTTCATTATGCCCTTTAAAGATCTGGCACGTTTAATTTCAGACTACTCATCCTTTTGTTTTCCCTGAGATAAGCCGGGTACAGGAAACACATGAGGGCTTAATTCAGTGAATGCTCCTGTGTGTGGGAGAAAGGACCAAGATAGCCACTGTTCGAACGATTGGCTGAAATATTATTTGGCCGACAGCCATCAAAGGTGTAAGAAGAACCTGAGTTGCAGGCTTTTAATAGGGTTATTCATTGTATCTAATATCAAATGAATTAAATAAAACAGTCCGTTTCCTAAATTGTCCTCAATGGAGATTAGTCTTCTCTGGCAAAATGTATTCTAAATATAACAGTTTTTATGTAAATGTGCCAGTTTTGTAGTTGAAAATTTTAAATTTATGACTATCCTCTATGTCAGGGGTGGCAACTCCAGGCCTCGAGGGCCGCACACAGTCCAGGTTTTCAGTATTCCATTAGAATTTGACAGTTGGTAATTTAAATAATTGTAAATTACCAACTGTCAAATTCTAAGGAAATACTGAAAACCTGGACTGTGTGCGGCCCTTGAGGCCTGGAGTTGCCCACCCCTGCTCTATGTGTTTTAGTGCTTTTGGCTTTTTCCATTGAAAAGTATCATAGAACTATATACAATTACTACACTAAATTGTACAGTGCTGTGCAGATTTCCAAACCTCCTCTTGCATTAACATGAACGCAAATATTATGCACAAGGATCTCCATGGCATGGTTTTCTATGTTAAAGCAGCTGCATACAAGCCTTACATCACCAAGGAAAAAGCCAAATGTTGGACAAAGTAATATAAACCATGCTGCCACTGGATTCAGGAGCAGCGGAAATGTATTCTGTAGAATGACTAATTACCTTTCTCCATCAGGTGCTCTGATAGACAGGTCTGGGTTTGGTGAACATCAGGAGAAAATTACTTGCCTGATTTGTGCCAACTGTAAAGTTTGGTGGCGTAGAGATAATAGTATGAGGTTGTTTTTCAGTAGTTGGTCTGGGCTTCTTAGTTTAGCAAAGGGAAGTCTTAATGCTTCAGCATACCAATACATTTTTGACAATACATTATTATTATTATTATTATTATTATTTTAATATTATTTATTTGTAGAGCACCATAGACTCCATGGTGCTATACATTTGAGAAGGAGTTTATATACAAAAATATAAATGAGCAAACTATCTATGACCGACAGGTACAGAGGGGGAGAGGGTCTTGCTCTTGCGTTCTTACAGTCTGCAGGATGATGAAGAAGGAGATAGTAGGTTGGGGAGTTACAGCAGCTCAGGTGGTGGTAAGGTGATAGTGGGGTCATTGCGGGCTGTAAGCTTTCTTGAATAGATGGAATTCCAAATTCCATCCGAAAGTTCCAAATGTGGTGGATAATTGGACTTGTTGGGGTACAGAATTACAGAGGATGAAGGATACTGGGAAAAGGTTTTACAATTGGGGGAGCAATGTACAAGTGTGTAAGAGAGAAAGAAGTCTTGAGAGGACCATAGATTACGTGTGGAAAGATATTGGGAGATTAGTTTAGAGATATATAGAGGTGAAACATTTGTAGACTAATGTTAGTTGTTTGTAAATTGGATACATTGAGTAACTGTGAACCAATTAAGGGATTTACAGAGGGGAGAGGGGGAGGAGTAGCGAGGAAAGAGGTGGATTAATCAGGCCGCAGAGTATAGATGGACAAGTTAGGTGCGAGAGTGTTAGTTGGGAGGCCACAAAGGAGGATGTTGTGGTAGTCGAAGCTTTGTGTGAACAGTTTGCAGGAAGCCATTTTCTGATCCAGCATGACTGTGCTATAGTGCACAAAGCATTGTCCATAAAGGCATGGTTTGAGGATTTTGATATGGAAGAAATTTACTGGACCAGCTGACCTTAACACCATTTAACAGCTTTAGGATGAACTGTAATAGAGATTGCAGGCCAGGCCCTCTTAATCCAAAATCACTGTCTGACCTCACAACTGTTCTTTGGGATTACTGGGCAAAAATCCCACAGACAAACTCCAATATTTGCAGAAAGCCTTCCTAGAAGAGTGAAAGCTGCAAGAGGAGGGAATAACACCATATTATTGCCTGTAGATTTAGAATGGATGTCATAACAGCTCCTGTGTAATGTGTACATGTCCCAATACTATTGTTCATAAAATGTATGCTATATGTATGTATCTACAGAATAGATATGTATGTGTATATATATATATTTTTTTTTTTTCTCTGTTAAACAGGGACGAGATGGAACACCAGGCAAGCAAGGATATCCAGGAGCAAATGGAAGACAAGTATGTTACAGTATATACTCAGAGGCCCCAATTCATAAAGATTGGCACATAAGCCTTGATGCAGGGTGCAGGGAGTAAGATTCGTCAAATTCATTAAAATATATGTTCACCTTAAAGGGGTTCTCTAAGAAATGTAATAAAATAAATAATATACATTTAAATATTAATCAGTTTACTAAACATCTTTATTTAGCAAAAATGTATTCTTTAGCTACTGCACTTTGTCAGTATTTTAAACATGGCAACTGCCAGTACCTGCACTAGGGCAGACAGCGTGAAGCACAAGATAGATGCACTAAAACTGTCAGGCTGACTGAGATGGATGTTCATTCTCAGTCAATACACAAATTGGCTCACAGCTCCCATCCAGGACATGCACAGCTAACAGCTCATATGGGAGACGCATGACAATGCCAAGGAGTCCACTTGGCAAATAAAACCAATAAAATAAATGTCTGACAGCGCTCAAGAGGGTGATATTTCTTGTTTTCTTTATTCCACCATGCAACCTTTCAACGTCACCTTGAGGTCTGTATCAAGCACTTGATAAAGTGCCTGGTAAAGATCTCATATTGAGGTTGAAACGTTGCATGTCTTAATAAATACAAGAATTATCACCATCTTGAAGCTCTGCCTTACATTTATTTTATTGAATGTTCATTCTCAGTCAGTTAAAGAAAAGTGCATATCTTCTTTTTTAGCCCAGATCTCTCAATATGTGAGGGTGTCCCGGGTTGGTAGTCATGGATGAGGGGCTCCCTCCCTGGCCATCACCACAGAGCAAGGGGGGGTTTGATTGTGGTCATCCTGGCTGGTTGTGTGGTCTTTACGGGTGCAATCCTTACCTTGATTGAGGCCTTCTCGCAGGCTGGAGAGTAATTGACACAGTTTCACAGTTCTTTTGAAACAGTCTTTTACTGAACACTCTGCACAGTACTGTGAACACACTGATGCTGTACGCACATCTGAACAAGTCTTTAGCAACAAATGTATTTTAATTACACACTTTTCCACTCAACTGCTCCATAGCTGCTTATATCATTGATGTCTCTAGTCCATCCTCCTTGTTTCTGCTTAGCACTGCACTCCTCCACATTAGAGTCATTTAGTCTCCTTCTCAACCTAAGGTCACATGCCACCCACAGGGACCCGCTGACACAATGGTTACAACCAAAGACTGGATTCTTCTAATGTCCATTACTCTGTTGGCCTGTTCACTCAGGTCTATGCCAAGCTTCCTCCTGAGGACACGTACCTGTAAAGATAGTACAATGACAGGGGAACCCATTCCAAATCTGGGCCTTGAGCTTGTAACAAAGGGACGGAGCCAGTTCTCTATACATGTCACTTAAGGAGTCCTTCCCAGGAGCTCAATTTCTCCTGTCCATTGATGTTAGGGCGCCTGTTGCCACAAACACCCACTAGCAGCAACCTAAGCTATCTAAACAGATTACACTCGACTAATACTACTATACACTCTACACTTACAACTACTAGACTACTGAAATATGATGGCATCTTCTCTACAAGCCTAGACGCTACCTCCACCCCTAGTGGGCTGATCATTAACTCCTGCATTTCCTATGATCAGTAGCTGAACAAGCTGGCTATATATCTATTCACTATGCTATATACATTGTTCCTAACTAAGTACTACGGTATGTCACTTCTTACCTTATTCCCTATCCATCAACACATAGTGTACAATGCTACATCACATGACACATTACATTATATATGAAGATGTATCATATAGTTCATAGTAACATAATAAAATGAGATTGCTGTCTTCAGAGGCATGAGCAAAGAGACATAGTCCACCACTTTACAAGTGTCCTGTCAGGTTGATTGAACAGAGGAGTGATGCCTGACAGGATCCTACTCTGACACGTTCTCTGTCTCGTGCTTCACGTGGCCCATCCTAGTCCTACTATGTGTCCTATGGGATCTAGGACGGGTTGCAATTGATGGTAGATGCTATCTTGGAATCCTGACAGTGCAGTAGATAAAGCATACCTTTTTACTAAGTAATGGTATTTAGAAACATGTTTAATATTTAAATGTGTATTATTTATTTTAGTACATTTTTTGGAGAACCCATTTAATGAAGTTTGGGCAACTTTCAGACGTGACTAAATTACATTTCTGTTATAACGAAGGCCACCTTTGTGACTCAAATGGTTATGTATTTATCAGTTGCATCCATTCTCCTTTTCTACTAAATTCCTTGCAGTTTTCAAAAATATGCTGAAGCTTACCAGAGATAAGAATGGTAAACATGCAATATTTTTGTACAAGTACAAGTAGATCAAACTTTTTTCAACATCTCAACTGTTTACACCAGAATTCAGGCTCAAACTGATGAATCACATCCGTAGACTGTTTAGTTATTCAGGCTCACTTTCTCTTCCTGATTCCAAGTTTCTTGATGAGTGTCAGCTCAGGTAGACATAAAGACTGACCTCTAGACCAGTGATGGCGAACTCCAGGCCTCGAGTGCCACAACAGGCAGGTTTTCAGGATTTCCTTACATTGCACAGGTGATAATAAATCACCTGCACAGGGATGATTCCAACCTCTGTGCAATGCTGAGGAAATCTGAAAACTGACCTGTTGGTGGCACTCGAGGCTGGAGTTCGCCATCACTGTCCTAGACCATGCATGTATTGACCCACCAAACGGCTGGGGTACTCAGATCCCGGCGTAGCTTTAAGGACGTCACTGGTGGCCGGTGCCGGATCCGTGCCTGGGGTCAAGAAAAAGGGGTTTAGTAAAAATAGAATAAAAAATGTTTTTTAACATGACACCACCTGCAGTATCTGGTGATGGCACCAGTGCTGCCAGCAGACCTCCGGGGATGATGGGTAGGCAGCCAGATGATGTCGCTCCCTGCAGACGGAGCGGAGTCCCCAGGGCAGTGAGGTAAAGAAATGGTTTCACACCGGGAGAGGCGCAGTCTTCTCCTTAAGACTGGAACACAGGTGATCAACTTAGTAGAAATGAGACACAGGAGATCTTCTTGCTCTGCACAGGTATTTACTAGCAACTTGGTAAGGCAGTTCTCATCGGTACACAGCCACACAGTCACGGATAGCTGGCCGGGTAGTCACCAAAGGATGCAAAGTCTCTCTGGGGCCCTCTACGATGTTCCTTCTGGTACAACTTCAGTCCTGTTCACTTACTGCGCTCTTTTACTATCTGTGCGCGGCCCTGCATGGAGCCCTCTTCCTACCAGGCCCGTTGGGTATATAGAGGTTACCCTTCTTTCTCTAAAGGGCTCAACCCGGTTTGGCATCCTGGTGGGGACGGGCATGTCAGACCAGGTCGAGGCTATATGAAAGGCCTTTGACCCACTGTTTTGGTGGCTCAGAGCTAAACTTTCCTGCACCGCCTCGAGTCGGTACGCCGTCTTGGACTGGGTTCCCTCCGGACGGTTATCAGTACAGTCTGGCTCCGGGCTTGCTCAAGTAAAGGATCTCCCTTCTGTCTGGGCTGCCTTCCTTTACAGGCACCCTCCACTTCAGTCCTCACAGGGACCTCCTTCTCCTCCTTCCCTCATGGTACTCTCCTCACATTCTGACTAACTGTCACTCCTGCTTCTTTCACCACACCTTAGCTCCTCCCATCGAGACTGATTCCCTAGCAACGGGTTAACCAAAAGGCCCCCAACCTAAGTGTATAAATGCGGGGATGACCTCAATTAACATTCTCATCCTCGGGTGACCAAGATACCGCACCGCTAGTCTGGGTGTATTTCCCCCCTTTAGTGGCGCCCCGACCAGGGGGGCGCCACATCACAGATAATTTCAATATCCTACCATAATAAACCAAGGGATTTTCCCAAACTTTCCCAAAAAAATAACAAAGGGGTAATTTGAATAGTTGATGTTTTTTCATAAAAATTTCTCCACATACAGCTATTAAAATAGAAAACATTTGGTTATAGATTTATGCTATTATTTAAAGGGTCATACTTTTTTACGTTGTAAAATATGTACATTGAAAAATGTACCGGGAATTTTTGCTTTGATTTATCTTTATATTTGTATTTTCGTTACAGTAAAGTTATAAAGTAAAATAATAATTATATCTTCTCTGTATTAGGGCACAGAGGGGGACAAGGGTTAAAAATAATTTGTTATTTAATTTTCAAGGGAAAATGGGGAAATAGATCTTTTCCCCATATTCATAACAAAAGGGGCATTAAAATTTAATCAGGATTAAAAATATAACCCCCTTTAAAATATATCAACAGAACAAATGTCATTATAAATGGAACCGTGCCCCCCTCATGCCTTTAATATTGCTTAAAATACAATGCAAAGGAAAGGGATAAATGTAAGAAAAACAAATGTAAGGGCCCCTTTCACATCAGCGTTTTGTGATTTTTGCAGCCCCACCCAGCAGGTGGTGGGCCCCATCTGGGGGGGATCGGGCCTTTTAACGGCTGACTTGCGGCCCGGACCGGCAAGCATTGTCTATTTGGGGCCTTGCAGTCCCGTGCGGCAAGTGCAGTTTTTGCTGGATGCGGCAAGATCCGGCACTTTCGGCCGGGGGAAAAAAAACGCGCTTGTGGGTTTTTTTTTTTTTTCGCGGCCGCAAGTGTCAGATCCAGCCGACCCGGCGTAAACCCCCCAAATTGCCCACCCTTTAACACAACCCCATAGTCAATGGGATGGGGGTTTGCCGAAATTCCACCTAAGGCCCCCACTTTCGGCACAGATTCGGAAAACAAACTATGCCGGAACGGGGTGACCCCCCCCCCGGGGGGGGGGGGGGGGGAAAAAATTTTGGAAAAAAAATTAAAAAAACAAAGGGTTTTTTTTTCCCCGGGGCGGAAAAAAACCCCTTTTTAAAAAAATTTGGGAAATTTTAAAATTTTTCCCCCGGGGGTTTAAATTTCCAAAAAAAACCCGGTTTGGGGGAAAATTTTTTTTAAAAAAAAGGGTTTTTTTGGGGGGGGGGGGGAAAAAAAAAAAAAAAAGGGGGGGTTTTTTTAAAACCCTTTCCCGGGGCCCACGGGCCCGGGGGGGGCCCCCCAAAAAAGGGGCCAAATTGGCGGTTTTTTTTTTTTAAAAAATTTTTCCCCGGGGGGTTTTTAAAAAATTTTTTTTTTCCCTTTTTTGGGGGAAAAGGGGGTTTTTTTTTTCCCCTTTTTTCCCCCCAAAACCTTTTTCCCCCCCCGGGGGGGT
Source organism: Allobates femoralis (assembly GCA_033576535.1). Taxonomy (NCBI): domain Eukaryota; kingdom Metazoa; phylum Chordata; class Amphibia; order Anura; family Aromobatidae; genus Allobates; species Allobates femoralis. Next base: position 385,601,065 of record JARQOC010000002.1, on the reverse strand, counting down.
TTTAAAACCCCCTTTTTGGGGGGTTGGTAAAAAAAAATTTTTTTGCCCCCCCCTTTCCTTTCTGGCGGGGCTGGGGGGGCGGGGACCCCCCAAAACCCCCCCCAGCCCCAAAGGGCCCCCAAAATTTTTTGGGGGGGGAAAAAAACCCCCGGGAAGTTTTTTTTTCCCTTTTTTGGGGGAAACCAAAAAAAAAAAGGGTTTTTTTTTAACCCCCCAAGGGGGGTTTTTTTGGGGAAAAGGGGCGGGGGGGGGGGTTTTTTCCCGGGGGTTTTCCGGGTTTAAAAAGGGGGCCCCCCCCTTTTTTTTTTTTTTAAAAAAATTTAAAAAAAAAAAAAAAAGGGGGGGTTTTTTTTTCCCCGGGGGGAACCAAAAAACAAGCTTTTTTTTTCCAATTTTTTTTTTTCCCTTTAAAACCTTGGGAAAAAAAAACCCCCCCCCAAAAAAAAGGGGGGGGGAAAAAAAAAAAATTCCCCATAAATTTAAAGGGGGGGGAAAAAAAAAAAAATTTTTTAAAAAAAAAAAAAAAAAAGGGGGGGAAAAAGGGGGGGTTTTTAAAAAAAATTTTTTTTTTTTTTTTTTTTTTCCCCCCAATTAAAAAATTTTTTTTTTTTTTTTTCCCCCAAAAATTTTTTTAAAAAAACAAATTTTTAAAAATCCCGGAAAAGGTTTTTTAAAATTTTTTTGGGGGGGAAAAATTTTTTAAAAGGGGAAAAGGGAAAAAAAAAAAATTTGGTTTTAATTTTTTTTAAACCCGTGGGGAAAAAAAAAAAGGGGGGAAAAAAAACCCAAAAGGGGTTTTTTTTTTTAAAACCCTTGGGGGCCCCCGTTTGGAAACAAAAAAAAAAAAAAACCCCCCCCAAGGGGGTTTTTTTTAAAAATTTTTGGGGGGGTTTTTTTTGGGGGGTTTAAAAAAAAAAAAAATTTTTTTTTTTAAAAAACCCCCCAAAAATTTTTTTTTTAAAATTTTTTTCCCCTTTGGGGTTTTTTTTTTAAAAAAAAAATTTAAATTTTTTGGGAAAAAATTTTTTTTAAAAAAGGGGGGGGTTTTGGGGGGGGTTCGGGGTTTTTCCCCTTTTTTTTGGGGGTTTTTTTTTGGGGGGGGGGGGAAATTTTTGGGGGCCCCTTTTTTTAAAAAAGGGGGGGGCCCAACCGGGGGGGTTTTTTTTAAATTTTTTTTAAACCCCCCGGGGAAAAAAAAAAAAAAAAAAAAAAATTTTTAAAAACCCCCCAAAAATTTTAAATTAAAGGGTTTTTTTTGGGGGGAAAAAAACCCCCAAATTTTTTTAAAAAAAAAAATTTTTTTTTTTTTTTTTATTTTTTTTTAAAAAGGGGGTTTTTTTTAAAATTCCCAAAAAAAATTTTTTGGGGGTCCTTTTTTTTAAAAGGGAAAAAGGGGGGTTTTTTTTAAAAAAAGGGGCCCCCTTTTTTTTGGGGGGGGAAAAAAAAAAAATTTTTTTTGGGGGGAAAAAAAAAAAGGGGGGGCCCCCCTTTTTTTTTTCCCCAAAAAAATTTTTTTTAAAAACCCCCTTTTAAAAAGGGGGGAAAAAAAAAGGGGTTTCCAAAAAAAAAATTTTTTTTAAAAAATTTTTAAAAAAAAAATTTTTTTTTTTTTTTTTGGGGGCCCCAAAAAAAAAACCAAAAAAAAAATTTTTTTTTTAAAAAAAATTTTTTTTTAAAAAAAAATTTTAAAATTTTTTTAAAAAAAAACCCCCCCAAAAAAACCCCCTTTTTTTTTAAAAATTTTGGGGGGAAAAAAAGGGGTTTTGGGGGGCCAAAATTTGGGGAAAAAAAAATTTTAAAAAAAAATTTGGGTAATTTTTAAAAAAATTTTTAATTTAAAATTTTTGTTTTAAAATTAAAAAAAAAAGGTTTTTTTTTAAAAAAATTTTTTTTCTTTTTTTTTTTTTTTTTTGGGGAAAAAAAATTGGCCCCCAAATTTTCCCTTTCCCGGGGCCCCCCCTTTTTTTTTTTAAAAAATTTGGGGGCCCCTTTAAAAGGGGAAAGTTTTTTTTTTAAAAAAAAAAAATTTTTTTTTTTAACCTTTTGGGGGGGGGAAAAAAAAAACCCCCCCCCAAAAAATTTTTAAAATTTTTTTTTTTTTTGGCCAATTAAAAAAACCCTTTAAAAAATTTTTTGGGAAAAAAAAAAGGGTTTTTTTTTTTTTTTTTTAAAAAACCCAAAAAAAATTTAAAAAAAAAATTTTTTTTTTTTTGGGGGGAAAAAAATTTTGGGTTTTTCCCCCCCCAAAAAGGGTTTTGGGGGAAAAAAAAATTTTTGTTTTTTTTGGGGAAAATTTTTTAAAAATTTTTTTTTTTTTAAAAAAAAAAACCCCCCAAAAAAAAGGGGTTTAAAAAAATTTTAAAATTTATTTTTTTTTTTTTTTTAAAAAAAAACCTTTTAAAAAAAAATTCAAAATTTTTTAAAAGGTTTTTTAAATTTTTTCCAAAAAAAAACAAAAAAAAAAAAAATTTCCCAACCTAAAAAAAATTAAAAAAAATTTTTCCCTTTTTTAAAACCCCAAAGGTTAATAAAAAAGGGGGGTTGCCCAAAAAAAAAATTTCCCCCTCAAAAAAATTTTTTTCCCCCTTCCTTTTTTTAAACCTTTGGAAAGTAAATTTTTTTTAAAAGGGTTGAAAAATTTTCCCCCCCCCTTTTTTTTTTTTTTTTAAAATTTTTTTTGGGAAAATTAAACAAAAAAAAAAAAAAAAATTTTTTTTTTTTTAAAAAAAAAAGGGGGGCCCGGAAAATTTTTAAAAAAAAAAAAAAATTTAAAAAAACCCCCGTTTTTTGGGCCCAAAATTTTTTTTTTTTTTAATCCCCCCTTTTTTTAAAATTTTTTTTAAATTGAAAAAAAATTTTTTGGGGCCAAAATTTTAAATTTGCCTTTCCCCGGGGGGTTTTTTATTTTTTTAAAAAAAAACCCTTTAATTTTTAAAAAAAAAAAAAAAGGGGGGGGGATTTTTTTTTCCCCTCCCCTTTTGGAAAAAAAAAAGGTTTTTGGGCCCCAAAAAAAAGGGGTTTTGGGTTTTTTTTTTTTTTCCCCGGGGGAAAAAGGGGGGGAAAAAAAAAATTTTTTTTTTAAAAATTTTTTTAAAAATTTTAAAAAATTTTTAATTTTTTTGGCCAAAAAAAAAAAAATTAAATTTGGGCCTTTTTTGGGCCCCCAAAAAAAAAAATTTTTTTTAAAAAAAACCAAGGGGGGGAAAAAAGGGGGGGGTTTTTTTTTTTTTGGGATTTAAATTAAAACCCCAAAACCCAAAAAAACCCCCCTTTTTTTTTTTAAAAGGGGGGTTTTTTTGGGGGGGGAAAAAAAAATTTTAAAAAATTTTCGGGGGGGAAAAAAAAGGGGGGGGAAAACCCGGGGGCCCCCGGAAGGGAAAAAAAGGGGGTTGGCCCCTTTTCCCAAAAAAGGGGGGGGGGTTTTGGGCCTTTTGGGGGGGGGGGAAAAAAATTTCCCCCAAAAAAAAAAAAGGGAAACCCAAAAAAGGGGGGGGGGGGAAATTGGGGGGGGGTAGGTTTTGGGGTTTTGGGGGAAAGGGGCCCGGGGGGGGGGGAAAAAAAGGGGGGGGGTTTTAAAAAGGGGGGGGGGGGGGGCCCCAAAAAGGGGGGGGTGGGGGGGAAGGGGGGGCCCCCCGGGAAATTTTTAATTTTTGGGCCAACCTTTTTTTTGGCCAAAAAAATTCCCTTTTGGGTTTTTCCCGGGCCGGGGTTTTAAAAAACCCCCCCGGGGGGGGTTTTTTTTTTTTAAAAAATTTATATAAAAAAAATTTAAAAATATTTTTTGGGGGGGGTTTTTTTTGGGCCCCCAAACCCGGAAAAGGGGGGGAAAATTTGGGGGAAATTTTTTTTCCCCCTTTTTCCCCCCCCCCCGGGGGGGGGGGGGGGGCCCCCCCGGGGGAAAACCCGGGGGGGGGGGCCCCCCCCCCTTTTTTTGGGGGGGGCCCCCCCCCGGGGGGGAAGGGGGGGGTTTTTTCCCCCGGTTTTTAAAAAACCCCCCAAAGGGGGTTTTTTTTTTCCCCCTTTTCCCCCCCCCCCCCAAAAAAAAGGGCCCCCCCCCCCCCCTTTTTTTTTTCCCCCAAAAATTTTTTAAAAATTTTTTTTCCCCCCCCTTTTCCTTAAACCCCCGGCCCCCCCCCCCCGGCCCCCCCCCTTTTCCCCCCCCCCCCCCCCCTTTTTTTTTTCCCCCCCCCCAAAAACCCCCCTTTGGTTTTAAATTTTTTTTTAAAATTTCCCCCCCCCCCCCTTTTTCCCCCCCCCCCCCCCCCCCAAAAAACCCCCTTTTTTTTTTAAAAAAAAGGGAAATTAACGGCCCCCCCCCCCCCCCCCTTTTTTTTTTTTCCCCCAACCCCCCCCCTTTTTTTTTTTTCCCCCCCCCAAACCCCCCAAACCCTTTTTTTTTTTTGGGGCCCCTTTCCCCCCCCCAAAATTTTTTCCCCCCCCCCCCCCCCCCCCCAAAAAAAAAAAATTTCCCCCTTTAAAACCCCCCCCCCCCCAAAAAAAAACCCCCCCCCCCCTTTTCCCCCCTCCCCCCCCCAAATTTCCCTAAAATTCCCCCCCCCTTTCCCCCCCCCAAAAACCCCAAAAAAAATTTTTTTTCCCCCCCCAAAACCCCCCCCCCCGGGGGAAAAAAGGGTTTAAAAAAAAACCCCCCCCCCCCCCTTTACCCCCCCCTTTTTTTTTCCCCCCCCCCTTTTTTTTTTTCCCCCCCCCTTTTTCCCCCTCTTTTTTTTTTTCCCCCCCCCCCGTTTTTTTCCCCCCCCCCCCCCCCTTTTTCCCGCCCCCCCCCCCCGGGCCCCCCTTTTTTCCCCCCACCCCCCGGGGGGTTTTTCCCTCCCCCCCCTTTTTCTTTTTTTTTTCCCCCTTCCCCCCCTTTTCCCCCCTTTTTCCCCCCCCCCCCCTTTTTTTTTTGGGTTTCCCCCCCCCAAAACCCAAAAATTCCCCCCCCCCTTTGGGGTTTCCCCCAACCCCCCCCCTTTCCAACTTTTTTTCCCCCCCTTTTCCCCCGGGGCCCCCCGGGTTTTTCCCCCCCAAAAACCCCCCCCCTTTTTTTCCCTCCCCCTTTAAAAAAAAACCCCTTTTCCCCCCTTTCCCCCCCCGGGAAATTTCCCCCCCCCCCAAAATTTTTTTTCCCCTTTTTCCCCCCCAAAAAAATTTTTTTTTTTTTTTTTTCCCCCCCCCCCAAAAATTTTTTTTTGGGGGGTTTTCCCCCCGGGGGTTTTTTTTCCCCCAAAAAAAAACCCCCCCCCCCTTTTTTTTTAAAAAAAAAAAAAAAATTTTTCCCCCCCCCCTTTTAAAAAACCCCCCCCCCCCCCAAACCCCCCCCCCCCGGGGGGGGCCCCCCCCTTTTTCCCCCCCCCCCCCCCGGGGCCCCCCCCCCTTGGCCCCCCCCCAAAAATTTAAAACCCCAAACCCCTTTTTTAAAAAAAAAAACCCCCCCCCCCCCCCCCTTTTCCCCCCCCCTAAGGGGGGCCCCCCCTTCCCCCCTTTTTTTTTTTTTTCCCCCCCCTTTTTTCCCCCCCCCCAAACCCCTTTTAAAAATTTTTTTTTTCCCCCCCCAAAACCCCCCTTTTTTTAAAAAACCCCCAAAAAACCCCTAAAAAAAAAAAATTTTAAAACCAAAAAAATTTTTGAAAAAAAAAAACCCTTTTAAAAACCCCTTTTTTTAGCCCCCCCAAAAACCCCCCCCCTTTCCCCCAACCCCCCCTTTTTTCCTTTTTTTTTTTTCCCCCCCCCCCTTAAACCCCCCCCCCCTCAAATCCCCCCCTTTTCCCCCTTTCCCCCCCCCCCCTTTTAAAACCCCCCGGAACCCCCGGCCCCCCCCCCCCCCCAAAAAAAGGGGCCCCCTTCCCCCCCCCTTCCCCTTTTTTTTCCCCCCCTTTCCCCCCCGGCCCCCCTTTAACCCCCTTTAAAAAAAACCCCCCCCCAACCCCCCCCCAAAAATTTCCCCCCCTCCCTTTTTAATTTTTTTTTTTCCCCCCCTTTTTGGTTTTCCCCCGGGGCCCCCCCCCAAAAAAACCCCCCTTTTCCCCCCCCCCAAAAAAACCCCCCCCAAAAAGGCCCCCCCCCCCCCCTTTTAAAAAAACCCCCCCCCCTTTTCCCCCCCCAAACCCCCTTTTACCCCCCCCCCCCCCCCGGGGTTTTTTCCCCCCCCCTTCCCCCCCCCAAACCCCCCCCCCCCCCCGGGGGGGGGAAAAATTTGGGGGGTTTTTCCCCCCCTTTAAAAAAAAAACCCCCCCCCCCCCCCCCCCCCCCCCTTTTTTTTTTTCCCCCCCCCCCCCCCTTCCCCAAATTTTTTCCCCCCCCCCCCCCCCCGGGAATTTGGGAAAAAAAACCCCCCGGGGGGGGTTTTAAAAGCCCCCCCCCTTTTTAAAAAGGGGGCCCCCTTGGGGGGCCCCCCCCTTTCCCCCCAAAATTTTTTTAAAAAAAGGGGAAGGGAAAAAAACCCCCCCCCCTTTTCCCCCCCCCCCCCCCCCCCCCCCCCTTTGGTTCCCCCCTTTTTTTAAACCCCCCCCCTTTTTTCCCCCAATTTTTTCCCCCCCTTTTCCACCCTTTTTTTTGGGGCCCTCCCCCCCCCGGGGGTTTTTTTCCCCCCCCAAAACCCCTTCCCCCTTTTTTTTTTTTCCCCCCCCCCCCAATTTTGGGTTTTTTTCCCCCTTAAATTTTTTAATTTCCCAAAATTTCCAAAAAAACCCCCCCTTCCCCCCTTTTTCCCCCCCCCCCTTTTCCCTTTTAAAAAGGGTAAATTTGTTTTAAAATTTAAACCCTTTTTTTTCCCCCCCCAAAAAAAAAACCCCCCCCTTTTCCCCCGGGGGGCCCCCAAAAAACCCCAAAAAAAAACCCCCCCAAAATTGGGGGCAAAAAAAGGGCCCCCCCTTTTTTCCCCCGCCCCGGGGGGGGCCCCCGCCCCCCCTTTAACCGGAAAAGGGGGGGGTTTTGGGGGGGGCCCCCCCCCGGGGGGGGTTTGTGGGGGCTGGGGGGGGGGGGGGTTTTTTTTTCCGGGATTTGGGGGGGGGGGGGCCCCCCCCCCCGGGGGAAAAACCCCCCCCAAAAAACCCCCAAAACCCCCTTTACCGTTTCCCGGGCCCCCAAAAAAAAAATTTTTACCCCCCCCCCTTTTTAAAAAACCCCCCCCCCCCCAAAAACCCCCCCCCCCCCAAAAACCCCCCCCCTTTAAAACCCTTTTTACCCCCCCCCCTTTTAAAAAATTTTTGGGGGAAAAAAAGGGGAAATAAAAAAAAAACCCCCCCCCCCTTTTTGGGGGGCCCCCAAAAAAAAACCCCAAAAATTTTAAAGGCCCTTTTTTTGGGGAAAAAAAACCCCCTTTTTTTTCCCCCCAAAATTTTGGGAAAAAATTTTCCCCCCTTCCTTTTTTTAAAATTTTTTCCCCCTTTTTTGGTTTTTGGGTTAATGGGGTAAAAACCCTTTAAAAGGGGGGGGAAAAAAGGGAAAAAACCCCCCCCCCCGGGGGGGTTTTGGGGAAAAACCCCCCCCAAAAAACAAAAAAACCAAATTTTTTTTTTTTTTTTTTTTCCCCCCCCCTTTTTTAACCAAAAAAAGGGGGTTTTTTTTTAAAAAAAAAAAAAAATTTTTTCCCAAAAAAATTTTTCCCCCCCCCAAAAAAAGGGAAAAAACCCCAAAATTTTTTTTTTTCTTTTTTGGGGTTTAATTTTTTTTTTGGGGGGGGGGGTTTTTAAAAGGGAAAAAAGGGAAAACCCCCAATTTTTTGGGTGGGGGTTTCCCCCAAAAAGGGGGGCCCGGTTTTGGGGGTTTTTTTTTTTTTTTTTGGGGGCCCCCCCCCCAAATTTTCCCCCCCCAAAAAAAGGGTTTTAAAAAATTTTTTTTTTTTTTGGGGCCCCGGGGGGGGTTTTTTTTTAAAAAAAAAAAGGGGGTTTATTTTTTTTTTAAATTCAAAAAAAATTTTTAAAAACCCCCAAAAGTTTCCAAAAAACCCCCAAAAAAAAAAAAATTTTTTTGGGGAAAAAAAAATTTTTTCCCCCAAAAAAATTTTTAAATTTGGCCGGGGGGAAAAATTTAAAAAAATTTTAAAAAAAAAACCCCCCCGGGGGGGTTTTTTCAAAAACCCCCAAAAATTTTTTGGGTTTTTTAAAAACCCCCCCGTTTAAAGGGAAAAAAAAAAACCCCCGGGGGAAAAAGGGGGGGTTTGGCAAAAAAATTTTCTTTTTTGGGGGGGTTTTTTTTTTTTTGGGTTTTTTTTTTGGGGTTTTTTGGGGGGGGGGGTTTTTTTTTTTTTTTTTAAAAAAAATTTTTTTTAAAAAAAAAAACCCCCCTTTTTTAAAACCTTTTTTTTTGGGGTTTTCCAAAAAATTTTTTTTTTAAAAAAAAAATTTTTTTGTGCCGGGTTTTTTTTTTTAAAAATTCCCCCTTTTTTTTTTGGGGGGTTCCAGAAAAAAAATTTTTGGGGAAATTTTTAAAAAAAAAAAGGGGGGGCCCAAAGGGGGGGGGGAAAAAAAAAGGGTTTTTAAAAAAATTTGGAAAAAGGGGGGCCCCCCTTTTGGGGGAAAATTTTGGCCCCCCGGGTTTTTTGGGGGGGAAAAACCCCAAGGGGAAAAAAATTTTTCCCCAAAAAAAAAAAAAAAAGGGTTTTTTGGGGGGGAAAAAAAGGGGGTTTTTTTTTCCGGGTTTTTTTTAAATTGGGGGGGGTTTTTTTCCAAAAGGGGTTTTTTTTTTTTTTTTTTTTTTTGGGGAAAAAAAAATTTTTGTTTTTTTAAAATTTTTTTTAAATTTTTTTAAAAAAAATTTCCCTTTCCCCTTTTTTTTTTAAAAAACCCCCAAATTTTAAAAAAAAAGGGGGTTTTTAAAATTTAAGTTTTCCCCCCAAAAAATTTAAAAAATTAAAAATTGGGAATTTTTTTAAAATTTGGGCCCGTTTTTTTTGGAAAAAAAAACCTAAAATTAAAAAAATTTTTTTAAAATTTTAAAAAAGGGGGTTCAAAAAAAAATTTTTTGGAAAAGGGGAAAAGAAAGGGGGCCCCCAAAAAAAAAAAAATTTGGGAAAAAAAAAAAATTTTTTTAAAAAAAATTTTCCCAAAACCCATAATTGCGGCCCCCCCGAAAAAAAGGGGAAAAAAAAAAAACCAACCTTGAAAAGGGGGAAAAATTTTTTTTTGGAAAAAAAAAAAAAAAGGGGATTAAATTTTAAAATTAAAAAAGGGGGGCGGGGCCTTTTTTTTTAAAAAAAACCCCCTTTTAATTAACCCCTTTTTTAAAAAATTTTCCAAAAAAAAAAATTTCCCCAAATTTTAAAAAACCCCCCTTTTTTGGGGGGGGGCCCCTTTTTTTTTAAAAAAATTAACCCCCTTTTTTTTTAAAAAAACCCTTTTTTTCCAAAACCTTTTCCCAAAATTTTTTGAAAAAAAACCCCCCCCCCCCCAAAAAAAAATTTTTTTTTTAAAAAAATTTTTTTTTAAAACCCGGGGAAAAAAAAAAAGGGGGGAAAAATTTTTTTTGGGGGGGGGGGTTTTTGGGGGTTTTAAATTTTTTTCCCCCTTTTTTTTTTTTTGGGGGGGGCCCAAAAAAAAAAATTTTTTTTTTTTTTTCCCCCCGGGGGCCCCCTTTTTTTTTTTTTTTTTTTTTTTTTTTTTTTTTTTTTTTTTCCCCTTTTTTTTTTTTTTTTTTTTTTTTTTTTTTTTTTTTTTTTTTTTTTTTTTTTTTTTTTTTTTTTTTTTTAAAAAAAAATTTTTTTTTTTTTTTTTTTTTTTTTTTTTTTTTTTTTTTTTTTTTTTTTTTTTTTTTTTTTTTTTTTTTTTTTTTTTTTTTTTTTTTTTTTTTTTTTTTTTTTTTTTTTTTTTGGGGGTTTTTTTTTCCCCTTTCCCAAAATTTTTTTCCCCCAAAAAAAAACCCAATCCCAATGCTCCTTGGCACTTGCGATAAACCTTCCTCCCCCCCCCCCTTTTCCTTTGGGGTTTTTGGGGGCCCCCAAATTTTTTCCCCAAACTTTAATTAAAAAAAAAAAAAAAAAAAAAAAAATTTTTTTTTAAAAAAAGGGGGGGGTTTTTTTTTTTTAAAAAAAAAAATTTCCAAAAAAAATTTTTCCAAAAAAAAAAAAATAAAGGGTTTGGAAAAAAAAAAAAAAAAAAAATTTTTTTTTTTTTTGTTTTTTTTTTAAGTTTTTTTAAATTTTTTTTTTAATTAATTTTTTTAAAAAATTTTTGTAAAAAAAAAATTTTAAAATTAAAAAAAATTTTTTTTTTTTTCCCCCCCCTTTTTTTTTCCTTTTTTTTTTAAAAAAACCCTTTTTTTTTTTTTTGGGGTTAAAAATTTTAAATTGGAAAAAAAGGGGAAATGGGTGCTTTAAAACCCCCCGGGGGGGGGTTTTCCCCCCCTTCCCTTTGCATTTTTTTAAAAAAACCCCCCGGGGGGGTTAAAAAAAAAGGGGGGGGAAAAAAAGGTTGGAGCACTTGTTTCTATTAGGCTTTTCCTCTGATTGTTCTACTCCTGGTTTGGCTACAAAAATGCAAAAGCACTTGGGGTAAAAATATGCAGCAAATACCCCAGTGTGTGAATGCACCCTTAATAGCCTTAGGGTCCGATTCATCAAGACCGGCATTTTTTCCACAAATCTGCAGTAGGGTCTGCTGTATTTAATGCTCCAAAATTTTTGAAGAGGGGGCCCCCGCCATTAATTAACTCTATCAAAGGGATTAGATTTAAATTTCCCGGGATAGCCCCAGTTCATCATGAAATTTGAGGGGGCCGTGGGGCCACTGCCCCCCAAAAAAGTCAAAGCTGGAAAAAAACCTTTGGCCAAATGCCCAAAAAAAAAGGAAAATATAAGGGCCTTTACTCCAAGTTCCCTTAAAATTTTGCATCCTTTTTAAAGCAATTTTTTTGCCAAATTTAGTCAAAAATTTTAAAGAATCCCGGGGCCCCTTTGACTTCCCGGGGGCTAACAAATCGTTTTATCATTGAAGTTAATTTCCCAAAAAAAATTCTAATTTGAAAAGGCGCTGTCTTTTTTGAAGTCGACCCAACTAAAAAAACAACCATAATATAAGATCCTTTTTTTATTAAAAAATTCTTTCTAAATTTTATTTTTCCCCCCCTTTTTTGTGTCTTTTTGGGAAGAATTTGATGAAGTTGGGGAAGCATGGAGGTTTTTTCGGGTTTTTTTTCAGGCCCAATATTTTGGGAAAATTCAATTTTATAGGCTGCACAAAAAATTATTTCTTTTTTCCCCCCTTTCAGGGGGATGAACCTGATTTTTGGATGTCCAGGCCACCCCGGGATCCCCGGATTACCTGGGCTAAAAAGGGAAGATGTAAGTGCTTTTTTCCCCTTTTTTTGTGGATGACCTTACTTTTAAATTCTCCTTAAATTTTTATTCCTTTATTTGTCCTGCTAGGGGTCTCCGGGGCAAGGGATTTTCCCCGGGGTCCAGGGCCTCCCCGTAAGAAATTTAATTTTTTCAAAAAGTAATTAAACAATGTTACAAAATATATGGTTTTTCATATATCATGTTGGCATTTAGAAAATATGAAACACGCCTTAAATAATTCTCCAAATTTTTCCTCGTTGAATAATTTTTAGTTTTTTCTACTTATTCAGCAAAAGACTGATACAAAAGTGAAAAATTTAACATAGTTTGTTGGGTCATGGGTTTTCCCTTTAAAACCCTTTTTTTGACAGCTCTGTGGCAGAAAAAAGCATGAGGATGTGGGAGTACTTGCTCTACCCCCTTTTAAAAAGGAGTCATTAAAAAACCCCCCCCCCTTTATTTTTTAAAAAAAAATTTTTTTCAAAAACTTTTTAATTGGGTAATTTTTTCCAAAAAGGGGCCTTCTAAACCCCCCAAATTTTGTTTTGGGGAATGGGGGGTTTTTCCAGTTTTCCCCCCCCTTTTACCCCCCTTCCCTTGGGAGAGGGGGGGAAGAAGGGATATTATGTAAATAAAACTGGTTTTTAGTTGGGGGGGTGGGGGGTTTTTGAAAAATTGGTTTTTAAAATTTGTTTTAATTAATGTTTTTTAAAAAGGAGAAATTTTGTTCTGGAAAAATTTTTAACCCCAGGGGGGGTTTTTCCCCTTAAAACCTTTTTAAAGGGGTGAACAATTTTTTCAACCAAAAAATTTTTAAAACAAAGGTTTAAAAATAAAATTAAAAATGTTTTTGATTGCTTCCTTTTTTTTTTTCCAATTTGGGTTAAAGGTTTTTTTTTCAATTTTCCCCTTTGGGTAAAAGGGTTCTCTTGATTTCCCCCATCCACGGACATGGGTTTTGGATTGGATTTCCCCCATTTTTTCCCCCAGGGGGTCCCAGGTTTTTCCCGGGTCTCCTGGCTCCCCCGGGGCTACCCGTAAGAAAAATAAAACCCCCCCCCCCTGCTTTAGTCGCTTTATCCCAATTTCCCCAAAGACATAACCCCACCAACGCTGTGCCAATAAACTTACCTCTTTGTTTTTTTCCCCTACCCAAAAGGACTTTAAAATTTCATTCCTTATGTGCCCAAAGTCTTAAACTTTTGAGACAGTCCTTTTTTTTATACCTTGTGTTTCCCGATTCACCGCTTTGTCTGAAAATTTTTTTCTTAAAAATGCCTCCTTTTTCTGCATTTTCAGATGTTTATATCCCCCCTATTTTTCTGCTGATACTGAAAAATACAGTTTTATTTGCAAATTAAAATAGGGGGAAGGGAAAAACGTATTAAAAAGCAAATTTTTTTAATTAAAAAATTTTAATAATTTTTTTTTTATTTTTATTGTGCTAACATATTCCCCAAACAAATTTACAAATTTAAGGGAAATAGGTAATGATTGTATAAACATTTTAAATTTAACACTAGAGGACGTACCTGAAAAAAAATTTAGGGGGTATCAGAAAATTTTTTTTTTTTATTATGGGGTTTGATTTCAGGTTAAAAACAGGTTGGAGAGGGGGTTTAAAAGCAAAATAGTTAAAAGGGGGGGGGTTTTCCCCCCCAAAAAAAAGTTTCCGTTAATCAATAGATTTAAAATAATAAGTTCCATAATTGGATGAGTTTAACAAAAGTGCCTGTTTTGAGATAATGCTATAAAACTGCCTTGCAAAAAAATTCACCCCCTTGGGTTTTTTACCTATTTTTTAATTTTCAATCTGTTATTTTTTTTTAATCCCAAATTTTTGTGTTTATGCAAACAGCACTAAAAAAAAATAATTTGGGGGAAAAGAAGTGAGAAAAAATAAAAAAAATTTTCATTTTTGGGACCCAAAATAAAAAAAAATTTACATTTTGCATATTTTTTCATGCCAAATGATTTAAAGGGTTTCAGGGACTAAGTGGCGGAACAAAAACCCTTTATGCTCCGGGGGGATTGCCCTGTATGCAGATTCTTCCCCCGGTGGTTTCAATCCCCAGCACAAGGGGAAAAAAATGAAAATATAAAGAAAAAAGGCAGGGGACTCAACCCGTATTTGTGCAGCAAGGGTCTCTTTATTTCCCGGGTTAAAATTTACGGATTCATGAAGGGTTTCAGGGGGGTGGGCCACGGAGGGGGAAAGATGACGGGCCTTTTTCCAAAAAAATTTTGCTTTTTCCGGGGCCCAGTAGAAAACAAAACTTTTTTGCCCAAACGGGGTCGTCGTCCTCCCTTCCCTGGTACCTCCCTGCACCCTTAAAAAAATCCGGGGAAAAATACCCGGGTTTAAAAAGACCCTTGCTGCACAATACGGTGAGGCTGCCCCTTTTTTTTTATTTTTTTTATATATTCATGCCCTTTTTCTATGATGCTCCCAAAATTTTTGGTGCAAAAAATCATCTTTATAAATCACTGAAAGGGGAATTTTACCCATTTGGGATCTGTGTTTTACATGGTTGTCAGTATACAAATATTTTTCTGAAAGGCCTGAGAGGTTTTTAAAAAATAAATTTAAACAAGAGGGACCAAAAAAACAAACCCAACCCCCATGAAGACCAAGGGGCAAATTTCAAACAAGTCAGACAAAATTTTGAGAAACAAGTCAGGGTTTGGGGGGTTTAAAAAAAAATCCCAAAACCGGATGATCTTCTGGAAAGCAATCAAATTTTATCATCAAAAGGAAGGAACGTGGGACCACAATAAAAACCCGCCAAGAAAGGGCCCCCCATCCAAACTCTTTTAAATGGGCAAAAAAGGGCATTTAAAAAAAAAAGACAGCACAGAAAATTTAAAAATAACCCTGAAGGCGTTTCAGAGTTTAAAAAAGAGACTGGAGTAACCCGTCCATATGAAACCCCAAATTTGGGCCCAAAACTCCATAAAACTGGGCCCATATGGGGGGGGTGGCCAAAAGAAAAAGCCTTTACTTACAATTTAAAAATTGGAAGGCTAATTTTGAGTTTGCCAGAAAAAACATTTGGGTGAGTCCCCATTTTGTATGGAGGGGAAATTTTTTTTCCACCCCAAGGTAAATACTATGTCTGGCACGAAACCAAAAAACCCGTTCAACACCCCAAGAAAAATCATCCCCATAGTGAACGTGGAGGTGGGGAGCATCATGTTGTGGGAAAAGTTTTTTCAGCAGCAGAGACAGGAAAAAAATTTCCCGAGTTCCCAAGGGGAAGATGGATGAAAGCCGGAAAAACAGGGTTATTCTTGAGCAAAAAAGTTTCAGTTTTTTTCCCGTCACTGAAAAACTGGTACAGAAATTTACCCTTTTTAACAAAACAATGTCCAAAACATACTCTAAAAACTAAAGCTAAAAGTATTTAAGTTCCTAGTCAAAGAACTTTAAATTTAAACCAATTTGAAACTGTTGGGAGGCTTGAAGGGGTGCCGTTTTACCCCGGGGAAAAAGTCTTTTCTTTAAAGGGGCTAGAGCAGTTTTGCAATGAGGATTGAGAAAAAAATTCCAGTGGGAAATAAAGGAAAGGGTTATAGAGACTTTTTTCCCAAAGGGGACTTGCAGACTGTAAATTTCGACCCAAAAAAGGGTTTTTAAAAAAAAGTACTGATTTAAAGGCAGGTTTAATAGTTCCCCCACAATGAAGTTTTTTCAGTTTTTTTTGTCCCCATTTTTTGTTTCATCACAAAAAAAGAAAACCCCCAAAATTTTTTCAGGGGGTAAGGATTTTCTTTTTATGAAAATTTTGCCAAACCCCCAACCAAAAAAAAATGAAATGCCATGTTGTGAGGAATACCCAAAAAATGAAGGGGGTGAATACTTTCATAAGGATTGTAAATGTGTATCTCCTTTCACTGGTAATAAATGTACCTGACCTTTCAGGCACATGGTCCGATAAAGCTGGGCATAAAAGGTTAGCAATCATTACAGCACAGGGTTGCAAAAATTTTCTTTCTTTTTAGGAAAACATTGCCTAAAAAACAGGCAAAAGAAATGTTTTTTTTCCTTACAGAAACAACAGCTACGTCCAAATGCCCAAAAAGCCTGTATGTTCAATTCTTTACTTTATCTCCCCCCCTGTTGAGATGTGGGAAAGAAACAGAAACCCTGTTCCCCGTGTGGTTGGACACAGCCAATTTAAAAGTACATAGTAGGGGCCATGTAAAATTTTTTTAGTAAAATAAAAATTTTTTTAATCACATCAAAAGTGGAAAAATAAATTTTTTTCAAACCCCTTTTTTTATTAAAATGAACCCTTTTTTTCCCTTTAAAAAACCTCCGTATTAGTTTAAGGGGGTTTCTTTGGGTCACCAGGTTTGCCCCCAAAATGGGAAAAAAATTTTAAAATGAAAAAATTTAATAATTGCCCCTTTAAAATTTTTTTTACATTTCTCTCCTTGGGGGAAAACGTTTGCCCACTCACAGAAAAGCCCTTTTAAATTAAAATTTAAAGGGGTTTTCCATGAAAATTCTTTTTGTAACTGTAGGGTCCCCAAAGTTCAAAAAAACAAACATAGGTTTACGTAAAAAAACCCTAACTACTCCACGCTAACCCCTTTTTGCCTCTTCCTCCAAATTTAATATTACAGGCTGCCCTGATGACTTTATGAGTTCAGTGCATGTTACCATTAAAAGACTAAACACTGAATTTCCCCCAGGGAAAACCCCCTTTTAAAAAAATTTAATGTTTTAAAAAAGATGTTTTTATGCATTAAAAATATTTTTTGCATTACTTGGTTTAAAGTGACTCAGGATCCTAGAAGGGCCCTGGGGGAGGGTCCTGTTTAAGGGGGTATTTTATCTTGTAAATATTTTAAAATACCATAGATTTTGGGCTCTTTTGTTCAGTCTGAATCTTTCAGTGTGTTAAAGAACCAAAGGGTTCTTTTTTGGGGGAACCAAAATCAAAAACACATTTGTCTTATCCATTTTATAATCCCAAAAAAATATGAGAGGAAAAACCCCTTTTTAAGACCACCAAACAGTTTCGGTTTTCAAATCTACTAAAAATGCTGAGAAAGCTTATTAGCATTAGTTTACAAATACCACCGGGAGAAAATTGGGCCAGATTTTGGGCCCCCAACCCTGTTAAAATAAAAGTGTGCCCTTTTAACTTCCCACCCCAACTTTTCCAAACCAAATTTGTTAAGTGTTATGTCAAGGGTAAAAATGTCAAAGAACGGCCTGTCCTCACATCCCTTAAAATTTGGGGGCTGTGAGCCCAATGTCTCTTTTTCCCGCAGTCTCCACATATTTTTTTTTTCCCCCCCTAACCCCCAGCGTTTTTTGCATTTGTTTTTTGGGGGAGTGGGATTCCTTTTTTTTCTGATCTCTTTTGGGGTAGCCCTTTTAAATTAAAAATTATTTTCTGGGGGGCTGTATCAAGCAAATGGGCAATGACTTTCCCCGGCCCCAAAAAAAAGAAAGTATCGGTTCCAAGGAAATTTGTGTTTCTATGCTTATAGTAAATATAGATATAGATTTTAAAGCTATTGAATCTACCAAAATTTTTTTGTACACATCATTCAAATAAATTTTATTTAATTTAAAATAGCTTACGCAATAATTTTTGCACCCCCCTTTCCTTTTTATTTTTCCCCCAAAAATTTTAATAGCAATAACCTTTAAAAGAAAAAAGCCTGATACACAAACCCCCCATACCCTTTTTTAACTGAACTGGTGTTAGTTTTATTATAAAAAACCCCTGTCAAGTTGTTACTGATATTCCCTTTTTATGTTAAAGTCTAATTTTCTACCTTTTTTAAACAATAAGTTGTTAATGTAAAAGTGATGTTTTTACTTCTTATTCAGATTTAAAAATTTCAATAAATACCTAAAACCCAATTTTTAGAAAATGTTTCCACTGGAAAAAAATTTCCAAAAAACTTTTCCCCTGGAAAAAAGTTTAAAAAAAAAAACAATTTTACTATCAAAAGGGTCCACACCCGAATTTCAATTTGTTCTTTCAATTGTAAGCAAGTGTCAACCCTTAAAATACTAAATATACAATTAAGGATTAATATTTTCTTTTCCCCAAACCCTGGGGTTTTGGGTAAATATTAAAAACATCAAAAAACTGGGGAAAAAAACTCCAGTATAAGCATGTCTGGGGTTTACTCCCGTGGGGGGCAGATTTTTAGATAAAAATTTTTAATATCTTTTTATTTTTCAAGGGTATGCAAGGGGGGAAAGGGGGACCACCCGGAACCCCCTGGAGAAAAAAGGAAAACAGGTAAGACTTTAAGGAAACCCTTTACTGGCCCCCAAAACCCGGGGGGGTGCAAAACACGAAAGGGTAAAACAATATATTCTTATTTTTCTTCTGTAGGGTTTTTTTGTCTGATAGTATTTTACACCCCCACGGTTGTAACACAAAAGCACGTTTTTTGTAAAAAGCCCTCAATTTTTAAAATAAGAAAATCCCCGGAAAAAAAAGGTTTCATATCAAATATGAAATGTTTCCCCGGGGGGAAAATTTGGGCCTATACTCGAAAGGGAAAACCATTCTTTTTACTTTTTCAACAAACCAAAAATTTTTTGATTAAAGTTTTTTGGGAAAAAAAGTTTTCCCAAAAAATTGAACCTAATTAAAGTATAAAAAAAATTTTTTTGTTTGGTTTTTTCAAGGGAAAGCACTGCTTTAATAAGGGCTTATAAGAGCGGGTTTCCCTTTAAAAACTTCAAACATTTGAAATACTTAATTTTATGTGCATTTTTTTTACTTGCAGAGTATACTTTACTGGCATCCCTTAATTTGAAATTTTAGTCGTTTTAAGGCCCAAAAAAAAAGGGAAATTTTTTTAATCCATTTAAGTCACTAAGAAGCTTTAAAGGCATTTTTAAATAATTTCTTTGGGCCCCCAGAAAAAGTCAAGTGAATTTTTTTTTTTACATCACAAAAAAAAAAAAAACAAACATTTTGGGGAGGGTCCCTATTTGTTTACCAGGGTGCCTTTTTGGTACTGAATTCCTTTTTGTTTAAAATTTAAACACAGGGATGGTCTGTTTATCAAATATATAATCCCTTTATGACCAAAATAAGGGGTTTTGATTTTTTAAAAAACAAACTTAACACTTGGGATATTTTAACTTGTTCCTTTTAGGGAAACCCCCGGTCTTCCTTGGGTACCCTGGTACTTTGGGTTTGGGCCCCGACTTCCCGTAAGTAAAAAATCCATAACAGGAAAAAAAATAACTAACCTTTAAAACAGTGGTAGTCGCAAAAGATAATTTTTTAAATTTTTAAAATTTGGTTTTCATGTTTTTACCTTTCATTTGAACTCCCTTCGGTTGTGACACGTAGGGGAATAAAGTGTTCTATAGGGCCCAATTTTAATGACCCTTTAAAGCATTTTTGAAAACGTTTTTTATACAAATGTGTTCTCTCTGCAAGCTTAAAAATATACCTGCCTTTGGGGGAAGTACACAGTAGTCCAATCAAATCTATTAGTTTTTACTTTTTACTTACAAAAAACCCCATGATATAGAAAAACAAAAACCCAAACAGCATAAAAAATAATTATACCATAAATTTTTAAACTATCTACACCAGGGGTATAAAAAACCCTTTGGGGCCCGCAAGCACCAGAGCTTCCATAATGCCAGCACTTTTCTTCATTGAATTTGCATCCTTAGATGTTCTTTTTTTTGTGTAAAGTAAAAAGATCATTTATCATTGAATGGATTAAACACCTTTTGTTGAGAAAAAGGAAAACCCGGGACTGACCTTGTTGGGAATTTAAGTCCTGTGTGCATAGGCATTTTATTTGGGTTTTGGGTTGGGTCAGCTGTAGATGCAGGGATCAATTAAAAACTTAAAAAAGAAAAACCCCAGGCCCTCCGAGATCCTTTATTCCATGAACAGCTTTTTTTCCGGAAATTTTACATTGGTTTGGGGGCAGGGGAAAGGGGGGACTGTGGGACGACAGTGACCCGGGTTTGCGTGCTCTGCACGCTTCAGCGGGGCCTTTGGGACAGGACCCCGCTGAAGTGTTCAGAGCCCCGAAAAAAAAGGGCACCGTATCCCTCCGTCCTACCTTCCCCCCCAACCCCCCCATGTAAACTTTTGGGAAAAAAGCTGTTCTGGAAAAAAGGATCTCGGAGTGCCCTTTTTTTTTTCTTAAGTTTTTTAGTAGAAATTTGGAAAAGACATTATTTTCCCAAAATGGGGATGAGAATAGGGGAAAATTACTGCAAGATGGGGACATTACTTTTAAGGCAGGGACCACGTTTAGGACATTAAATACAAAAAATAGGGACCAAAGGAGGGCATTTTCTACAAGGAGTGAAAAAAAGGGGGACCCCGGGTGGGGAAAAAAATTAAATACCAGATGGGGAGCGGAAAAGGGGAATATTTCCACAAGATTTGGCTAAAATGAATACCATATTTTTCTAACGATTAAATTTTAAAAACCCCGACAATAAGACACATCTAGGTTTTTGGGCAACAGAAAATAGGCCAAAAAAAAAAATTTTTTTAAAAAAAAAACGTTTTCCCCCGTGATTTTTAAAAATGTAGCGGGGGGAAAATTTTTGGGGTTAAAGCTCGATGGCTTTGGTTTTCCCTTACCTGGGCTCTTTGGATAAAAGGGGGGGTAATGAAGCATTCTAAAGGGGGTAGAAAATATATTATATGGCTGTACCAGAAAATAAAGCACAATTTCATATTTACCTACCTTTTTCCCCCGCGGGGAAAAAACAAAGGTCCCCCCAAAACGTTTACATTGGTTGTCTTGTACCCAAAATTTTATTTGAGGTTAAAAATTATATTTATAAATGGGATCAGCTAAGGGGCTGGTTTTTCTAACATGTGGGATTTTTCTTTCATTTTTTGGGCAAATTTTTCGCCTTTTTAAACAAATTTTGCCGTTCCCGTACCCCTTTAAATTTTGAAGGTATTCTAATATCCACATACAAATTTATGCCTATTGAAGAAATTTTTTTTCTTTCTGTCCTCAACTAAAAATAATAATTTTTTGTGCTCTTCACGACTAAACACAAATGGGCCGGGAAACAAGGAAGGCTTTTTCATACATGGTGAAAGACAGAGCAACATGTGGGAAAAAGCAGGGGGCGGGTCCTTTTTCTGAAAGCCCCGAATCTTCTGCTAAATGTAAATTTAATTGTTTCCCTTGTGTGACAGTTTTATATTTCTTCAGACTGTGCACCAAAGATCCATTTTTTCCAAAAAAAGCTCCAGGTTTAGTTTTCCCCCCCCCGCTCAGCAAATTTAAATTTTACAAAAATTTGAGAAAGAACTATTCAGGGTTAATTTATATCACAAAAGGGTTAAAAGAGCTAACTAAAAAGCTGTACCCCCTATGATTTAAGAAAGGAGTCAGGGGAGGTCCTTTTCACTGCTGACATTAAATGACGGTAGACTAAAAAAACACACATACATTTTTTGCACTATGTTATTTTTGGTTTAAAAAGGGATGTTTTCCATACTAAAAAAAATAGGGTATATATGCTAATTTTTAAGACAATTTTTACTTTCATGGGCCCAAAAGAACAAAACAAGGAAAAAAAAAGTTTAAAAAAAAAAAGTTTACAAATAATCAAAAAAATTTTACTACTAAAAAAGGGTATTTTATGTACCAACTAAAGTAAACAAAAAAGTACACATTTTTTTATTGCAGGGTCCGTAAAAGATTCAAAAAAAAATCATAAAAATTTAAAAACAAAATAAAACACATGGGCCCAAAAATGTTCACAAATTGCAAAAAGGAAAAAAATGTAATGTTTTCACTGAAAATGTCTTTTCGTTCTGCTAAGAATGCAAACCCCCCAAATTTTAATAAATTTTTTTATTTTTCGCCCCTAAAACCCCGCTAAGAGTTTTTCTAACTTTTTAAATCTTTATTAAATTCAGTGATCACGCTCAATTTTTTTAAAATTTTCAATTGGCAGTTAAATATTAAAATTTTTAATTTTTATTTAATTTATTTGGTTGATAAGGGAAACCCAAAAAATTTTGCCTTAACCTGAAGACCCAAAACCCGGTCAAAACCATTATTGTGTCCCAGCAAGCTCACATTCATATGTTCTTTAAAAAAAATATTTAAACAATTTTAACCCTTTTTAAAATTTCCTATATAAAAAAGTTCTCTTAAAACCCCCTTTGGGGGGTGTTGTAAAAATCTAAATGACAAAAACCCTTTGTTTTTTTTTAGGGTATTTAAAATTTAACGAGGATACCCTGGACCAAACGGGAGAAAAGGGAGAGTCAGTAAGTGCAACATATTACGATGTCGCTAGACTGATTTTTTTTCATAATTTTTAGACAAGATATTTCTAAATTTTTTTAATTTTATACCCTTTTTTGGGTAAAATTAAATTTTGGGCTTTAAAATTATTTTTCACTTTACAGTAATTTAAAATAAGTATAAAAAAAACCAAAAATGTTTTAATTGTTTCCCCGGAATTGTCAAATTAAATGTCAACTGCAAGGGCAGCCTTTTTATGTAAATTTTTTCTTGTTTTTTTAGAAATTTATATTTATTTTTTTTTTTAATTTAAAAAGAATTTTTAAAAAATGTGGGCCCCATTTATAATTATCTCTACTTTTTCAATATTAGGGGGCCTCCTGGAATTCTTGGGAATTTAAAGGCCCCCTGGACCACGGTAAGATTTTTATTTCTGCCCTTTTTCTTTAATGCCTTTTTCCCCCCTTGGTTTCGTGCCCTTTTTGGGTTAAAAAGCTTAAGTTTGTTTAAGGATTGGTTACTACTTTTTACTTTATTGTCTTTGCTTAAATTTACCAAAATATGTGACCTAGCTGTAAAAATACTTTTCAGGGACCGAGGGAGAAAGAGGTGGGTTTTAGGGAAATTTGGGGGAGAAAGGTGATCAGGTGAGAAATTCTACACGGGAAAGAGGGGGGTTGAAAAACCCAACCCCCCCCCGCCAATTTTTTCATTTTTTTCTTTACACTTGTGCATAATATACCCAAGATACACTTGGCTTATTTTTTTAGGGGCATCACCCCTCTTTCCAATACACACAGATTTATTGTTAAAACCTCTTTAAATTTTTATGGGTTTTTTTCTAAATAAGGGTGGTTTCCCACTGGATTTTTCTTATTTGAAATCAGTTTCCATCGAAATCCCCAATGCATCCTTATCAGGGATGTGACCTTTTACTTTAAAAAACGGACCGATGGGATAAGGTGGCATCAATATTCAACGGAATTTAGACAGTGTGGGGTTTTTATGGGCTGCACTTTCCGCAGAATGTAGCGTTTTTAGGGGTTTAAAAATTTGTCATGAAAAAAACCTGATGTGAATGCCTTCAGTGCAATGCGTCCCGAACAATGCATTGATTTATTTAAGGGGCCCGGGATCAAACTGTTAGTTAACTCAGACAACCCGGATCAGTATTTCACATTGTCCATTTCGCAAAGTAGTTTTTGGGAGAAAAAGATTTGACAGACAGGGTAGCAAAAGAAAGGGCAAAATAGATAGATAGATAGATAGATAGATTGATAGTTTGATAATGGTAAAAAGAGTAGATTGGGTTACCCGTCCTCACTGCCCCCTTCGGGCCCCCTAATTTAAACTTCCAAAAGCGTAATTTACTGCATTTTAGTGCTGGGAACGCCAAAACGGGGTGTCTGGGAATTTTCTTTTTCAGTCAACTGGGATTTCCCCCAATTGGGAAAGTGATTGTGCTTGGTTTTAACCCCTTCCCTACCGGCCCGGTTCAGACCGTTAATTTAAAAAACCTAGACCACGGGGAGCAAAAATGTTCTTCCTCCCCATGGTCTCGATGTTTGCAGAGCTGCGGTGTTCCAGGAAGAGAGAAACCCAAGGTTTTTGGTGGGGGGCCAGGGTAAAGGTGGGTTTTAAAAAAAGATAGGGGGCAAATAAGTTTCTCTGTGTTTTTTTTTTTTAAAAAAATTTTTGTCTCCCTTTTTTTGTTCTTTTTAACCAAATTTAATTTTTAAAAATTTTTAAAGACCTTGCATTAAGAATCCCATGGGGTTCATTGCAGCGGCAATACAAAGCTATTAAATTTTAAACCCCCCTATTAAACCCGTGTTTTCCCCCACCACCAATGGTGGGTGGAAGAGCCCCAATAAAGCCCCCGGGGAAAAGGCCCCAACAATAATGCGCCCAATTTTTAGTGGGGGCTTCGGGGGTTTTTTTTTTCCCTTTGTGTGGGGGGTAAAACAATGGCCCCCTCACCCCACTGAAAAATACCAGCCCTTAGTTTCCTAGTTTTTTTTCCCTTTGGGTGGCAAATTTTAAAAAAGGGGGGCCCACACTTTTTTTTTGTCAGCCAAGGTAAAATTTAAAATGCTGAGGGGGGCCCCCCGCAGTTTCTGCTTTCCCCTGGGCTAGACTGAAAAAAAACGGGGACCTCCACATGTTTTTTTTTTTTTTTTAATTTTTTAAAATTTCCCTTTAAAAACATTTTTTAAGGCAGGGTTTTTATGTGTATGACAAACCCAAACACAAAACACCCTTTTGATTAAAAAAGCCCGTCTTTACTGCCAAAAACCAAACACAGAGGCTCTTTACAAGTCTGTCATTGGGGTTGCCGGGCAATGCAGTGAATATGCCCTGAAGCTTTTTGGGCGCATTAGAAACAGCGCGGGGGGACTGGGAAACCTGATTTAGCTCTTTTCCATATTTCTAGTACTAGAAAAAAAAAACCTTAAAAAAATTGTGAACACAGCCAAATCCATTCTTTAAAGCTTAACAATTTTTTTTTTGTCCATACTTTTTGGGGAAAAATGTTTCCCGTGTTAAAAGACTTCTTTCAAGTGGTGTAAACTGTGCAACAACCCGTGGCTTTTTAAAGTGCTCATTGATTTACAATAAAATTTTTAAAATTTTAAAACACAAATTAAACTTTTAACCGTGCATATCTTAGGGGTATTCATTTCTTTCAACATCTATGCACACATATTATGAACAGTTTTCCTTTTGGGGAAAAAAATTTACTTTAATAAACTCAGGTATATATAAAATGTCCAAAGTTCTTAATGATCAATAAAAAATTTTCACAAGGGGTTTTACCACTTATTTTTGTAAAGTATAGCGAAATTTCCCCTTTGTATCCAAAATTCAGAAACGCCGGGTATTGGCATCTTTTTTGAAGTTAAATGAACATTTTTTGGGTTTTAAAGGAGATCAATTTCAAATTTGGGTTTGCGGACTGTTATGTCAGTTCTACCCCCGCGGGCCTCTTTTGATTTCCCCGGGGGGGTGTCTAAATTTTCCCGGGCTTCATACTCCAATAGAACAAAATACCCCATTTTTTTAATGGCACTTGCCCTTACTACAATAAAATTTTATGGGGTAGTTGGAATCACGGATGAGGCTAATAAAATAAGGTGGTGTCCCCAGGTACTGGTGCCCCCATGATAGAGCAAAACTGTCCTTTCCTGGGGGTTTGTACCCGGGTTGCCAAATGGGTGACCCCAAAATTGCCCCCCTCCACCCACAATTGGGACCGTCACAGGGGCATTTGTCCCCCCCACTCCTCTCCATTTAAGCCCCATTTTTTTTTATCCCCAGATTCCAAAACAATGATTTATTCTGATGTAAAAGAAAAAAAGATGCTTCTAACTACCAATCCCCAAAAACATGGCCCCAAACAAACTCATCTTTCATAAACAAAATTAAAATAATAAAAAATTTATGATGGGTGGGGTCTTTTTTCAAAATTTGCTATGCTTCCCTTTTGAAAAAAATAATAAAAACATCATCAAATTTAATATCGGGAAACAAAAAAACAATCATCATCCAAAAATTGTTACCAAACCCTTTCAATATCAAAGCCCACATTTGGTTCAGAGTTTGTAAACCCTTTTATTAAAATCAAAAGAGCTTATTTTTTTTAAAATCCCCAGTTAAAACCTTTTGATTTTTAAAGTATTTCCCAAATGTGGATTGTTCCCAAAATTTCTTTTTGGGGATTTTGATCTTAATTTTTCCTTCCCTTTAATGGGGGCCCCCAAACAATGATTCGAATTTTAGATGTTTTTTTTTTCCCAAAATTTTTCTCCTCGTGAAGTGTTTTTTGGGCAGGGGGAAAAACAAAACACTTTTTTCTTATTTTTGTACCTTGCTGGGTTTTTTTACATTTCAGAAAACCCAAAAATCTTATGTTCTTGTTTTGTATTACAATTTTTTTTTTTTTTATCATTCCCATTCTTTAAACATCATATTTAAATACCAAAATCATCTAGTATATAAAATTTCAGTACTGTGAAATTTAAATTTGGGCAAAGAAAAAAACACATTTTTTTTGAATAAAAAAATAATAAAATGTTAAAATGCACGTTAACCCCAAATAATTTTTAAAAATATGTCCCCCAATTTGTTGTATTTAGATTTTCCCAAAGCGTTTTGGGATTGATTTTTACCCAATTTTTGCATAAATTCTTCACTTTTTTATGGCACTTTTTTTATTAAATTTCCCCTTATTTATGTTTTATTCAAAAGTAATTTAATTTTTAGATTCTTCCGTGGGGTAACATCCCCTTTTTTTTTGGCACAATCCAATTTTAAAAAAAGTACACCCAAACCATCCTCACAGAAAAAAAAGCCCCCTTTAACTGAACTGAAGGGGGCAGCTAGTGTTTTTTTCGAATAAAAAAGCAAACCACATTTTTTTACTCAAGGTTGTAACCCCAAATTAAACCCGTTTTCCCAAAACAGTTAAAACTTTTTTTAAAAACACTGACTGGGAACCAAAAAATTAAGTTTTTTCTTAAAAAAAAACTTTGTCCAATTTTAATTTTCACAGCCCGTACCAGACTGTATTTGGTTTTTTTATGAATTTTTATCACTTTTTTTTGTGGGGGCCAAAAATTATTTTTAAATCAATTTAAAACAATTTAGTTTAATAATTTTCCCTTTTTGTTAATAAAACTTTCCTTAATTGGGTTTTTGGTTTATATTCCCAGGGTTTAATTTTCCCCTTTGGCCGGGGGGGATCCCGAAAATCTAAAGGTAACATTAGAAAAGCATGGGGGTTTGGAAAACTTTTATTCTTTTTTAATTCAAAGTTTCCCTTTAAAAAAGGTTTTTTTTTGGGGCCCCCCAAAAAAAAATACCCAATTCCTTCCAATTGGGTAAAACCAATCAAAATCTGGGTTTCTTAAAGAGGAAGGGGGGTTATGCCCTTGGTTAAAGGTAATTTTTTAAACTTAAAAATTTGATAAAATACATTAGATTAATTGTGAATTTTGGGAGTACCCAAAAGGTTATTTTTTTTAAAAAAAAAATTTTGGGTAACAGAAAAAAAAAAAAACCCCATTTCATTTTGGAAAATTAAAAGTTTTTTAATTTTTGGACGAAAAAAAAAAAAAAACCCCTTGTTTAACTTTTTTCAAAAAAAAAAAACCTTTCCCTTTTTTATTGGTAAAATTTCTCTTTTTTCTTTTTTTTTTTTTTTTAACCTTTTTTTTTTTTGGTTTTTTCTTGGTTTTTTCCAAAAAAAGGAAAAAAAAAACCCCGGGGGGTTAAAAAAAAAGGTTTAACATTTGGACAAAAAAAAAAGGTTTTTTTTTTCAATTTTATTTTTATAAAAATGTAAGAATAAAAATAAACTCAAACCCCGTGAATGCGGTTGTTCCCCTTTTTTTAAAAAATTTAGGTGGTAAAAACATTTCCTAGGGAAAATATTTCATTTAAAGTTTTTATTTGCCCTTATTTAAAAATTTTAAAAAACTTTTTCCCTTAAAAAAAGAACAGTTTATATTGTCTGATGAAAAACCCCGGGGAATCTTTTGCTCAAAAATTGGGGGTTTTTTTTTAATATGACAAAAGAAATATTTACAAAGGTTTAAATTTAAGGGGCCCCCCGGATTTCCAGGGAAAAAATTTGGGGAAAACAGGGCTACTGGAACTCCCGGGTTTTGGGAAGGGAAGTTTTGGTCAAGAAACACTTTTTCAAAAATTTTATGTTTTTAAAAAAGCCCATTTAAATTTGCTTTGAAAAATGTAGATAAAATAGCACAATAGGGTCCTTACCCCGAAAAAGCTAAATAGACGTTTTGGGCAAATGTCTCACCTTTTTTGGGGGGGAATAATTAGTTCAAGGGGTCAAAAAGCAAACAAATTTGGGTTTTTAAAAATGCGGCTCAGTGCAAAAATATAAAAAAGAGAAAGAAGCATATACATACTTTAAGGGTTTAAGGCAAAAAATTTAAAAAGTCCAACCCGTAAATTTAAAAAACTTACATTTTTTTTTTTAAAACCAGTTTTAACACAAAAAGCCAGGCAAGTTTACAGATATTAAAGACCTTTCATTTCAGGTACGTAGGGGACAGAAGGTCTGGGATTTAAAAACCAGACCCTTTGGGTATATATGGGGTAATTACTTTTAAAAGTGCAAACCGCCTAGTTAAAATGATATAAATTTGGGAAAACAGGCAAAACTGTAAACATGCTCTTCAGTACAATCACATCAAATGTGATTTGTGCATTAAAGCCCTCATTAACTATAAAGTGTGTAGTCAAACCAAGCTGGTTACATCACTCACCCATGATAATACCAAAAATGGGGTTACACAGAGCATGTCTGGCCCCATCATAAGTCTGCATAGAATGATTACAGACTTAAGGATAGGGACTGGACAACCCTTTTAAAGTATAAGACCTCATTCAGTTTTCTGTAATTGTTTCCACACATGAAAAAGTTTCTCATCAAGGTTTTGGACCTGATTTTTCTCAGTATTTGGTCAATGTTTCAGTTTTTACTATCAGTGTTTCATCAGTGATTTTCTCAAATAAAAAAAAAATAATAAATTGCGAAGCTCCTCCTCTACATTGCAATGTTAAAAAACATACAGCAAACAGACTGCAAATGGATTATACACAAATGCCAATGTGCACTCTTAGACCGGCTTCACACTGCGGCGTGATCCAGTCCAGGACTGTCTGAGATGACCCAGACAGCCGCGGACCGGATCATGACACAGAACAGGGGGGCTAATATGCCCTCCGGTCCGGTGTGCAGCGTACGCAGTTCTCGCTGCTGATAAGTCAGGACCGCGGGCGCCGCCGACCTGACCTGTCAGCGCTGCAGCTGAGTGCGCTGCACACCGGACCGGAGGGCATATTATCCCCCCAGTCCTCTGTGCTGATCCAGTCCGCGGCTGTCTGGGTCATCCCGGACAGTCCCGACTGGATCACGCCGCAGTGTGAAGCCGGCCTTAGTGATTTTCGTGTGCACATTGTCTTATAAGTATGCTTTCAGACTCAGATGAAAAACAAGAGTGTCTCCATGATTTTTTGATGACACATAGTCCAAAAAAAATGGACGTTATTAGCACCATACACTTTAATGGGTACCTGAACTAGAATTAAAATCACATATAGATCACATATGTTATTCACGGACGTCTGAATAAAGCCTTGGTCTCAACCCATTGTAAGTCCAAAATTAATGATCAGCTTATCAATGCTGTAGGTTCTCTTATTCCTGTCAGTCATGTAAAAAAGGGCGTATTGCCACTTATTTACACTACAGAGGTTGATGAATAGCCAACCATGAAATGCATAAATGGCCAAAATCTGTCATAGGGCTCTTAGCCTAAGACTCTAAGGTGGGGAGGAAGCCTTTTATATAAAGCATTAAATAAATACTGAATGCAGATATACGAAAATAAAATGATGTTTAAAGATAAAAGAAAGATACAGTAAAACAAATTATATCTTATTACAAAGTGGTTTACAGATGTGCACTAAAGCCTCTTTACTGATGGGTACAGTATTAAGTTCCTCAACTTGTGATATAAGTGTAATTTTTATTTTATTATTTGTGTGCAGGGTCCAGAGGGACAACGCGGTTCTCCTGGACTGAGTGGTCCACCTGGTCCTTCGGGACCTCCTGGAATACAGGTAAATTCAGATTCCATTTAGAAAAATTAAAGTGCTGTCTTGTACAACTGCTCATTTGTATTCAGAACTCCTTTATTACTAAATGGAGGGAGCTGCACATTTGTAACCAGCTTTTCTTTACTGCAACTCGAACACTAGTAAGAAGGGGGGTCAGGGGAACCACATATGGAGATAAGTGATGACTCCAGAAGTGAGAGCCTCATCCATTAGATATTAATAGCATGTCTGTAATGGGGCAAATCCTTTAACATTTGATGAACCTAAAAAATGTCCCTAATTCTTTTAATTTATTTAGGGACTTCCTGGAATTGAAGGTCTTGATGGAAAAGTTGGGAAACCTGGCAATACGGTATGTACTAGAGTCAGATGTTTGGTTGTGAATAGAATTGTATCACTCATACTCAGGAATGGGGTAAGATCTCTTGGTTTGCATCCCTACAGTTCAACGTAACTGATGTTTGGACAATTGATAAGCTGATAGTTTACAGGTCCGCTACATCCAACTGCATGGCCATATGGCTTTTTTAACTTGCATGTTACATGAAGGCATTGAACATGCATGTACGTGTTTGGTTGTTACGTAAATTCATAGAAGAAAAAGTAAGATAGACTTTTCTACATCATTTGTTTTCAATTTATTATATTTCATTTTGTTGAAAGCATTTTGTTACAACCACCCAAAATTGCATTAGAAAGTGGTATTCCAAGATTATGATCCTCTCAAAGAAGATAGTCAAGTATGCATAATATATGATGGAACTGAAACTCTGTCACAGGCAATGTGATCTGGATAAGAAGATGGTCTTTTCAAAGGGTGGTCTTTTGCAGAGGTTCTACTATAATTGCTGCTAGTAAATCTTAGATTTTGTATGGTTCCTGTATACTTCTCCTCCATTAAAGTAGACAATATACCGTAACTTTATTCTGTTTCCATTGCCCTGCAGCATAATAAGCTACTAAAGGTACCGTCACACACTGAGATATGACTTCCATATCGCTGGCAATTTGACGTGAGCGCGCTCATTTCGGGCACTTTTTTCAGAGCGCTGTGGAACTGTCACACGTTGCTATCTCGCGTGCGATCTTCGGCGATCATGCGTTCCAGAAATCGCCTGCAGAAGACAGGAAGTGACCTTCCCTTCACACATCGCCGCATCACACGCCTCAATCGTAGCAGCGATGTGGGTATACTGTCTTGATAGGGACGTGCTAGAGTGTGTTTCACCGCGCCCCTATCACTGCGATTGGTGAACGTAACTGCGTTCCCATTGGTCAGCCTTGCGTGAACGCACGGGTCATCAAATAAGGCACCTCAGACAGGGCCAGCCAATCGGAACGCAGTATCACCCACCAATCGCCGCAGATGCGGTTCTAAAAAAAAAAATACATCCAAGCACGCCTACGGGATTTATTTCAGTATCGCTGCGTACGTCGCTATCGCCCTGTCACACAGCATGATGCCCTGAAGTCCCTTGGTGGATATCGCCTGATTTCACTGCAGTGCATTTCTCGCCGTAGAATCGCCCAGTCACACGCCACTATGCACATGCGATGTGGTTTCCACATCGCCGAATTCAGGAATTGCCAGCGATCTCGCCGGCGATATGGCGGCATGTGACGGTACCTTAAGACACAGTGTCTGAGGTGCTGTATTAAAGAATGTAAAAAATATGGCATCTTTTGATCCATTTGGTAGCACTCTCTGACCTGATGTCATTCATGACCCTTGTTATTTCTTGTCTCCTATTCACAGGGAGTACCAGGTCCACCAGGTCCTCCTGGAATTAAGGGAATTCCGGTGAGTTACAGCATAATGCCCAGTTTTGTATTTGACCCCAATATTAGAAAGATAGAATTCATAATTTTTATGGTGACATTATCTTTTTGACTGTATAGCTATATTTAAAGCATAAGTGATGTTTAAATTTTTATTTAATAATATTGTAGAACAAGTGATTTTAATAAACTTTCTAATATACTTCATTAGAAAATTCTGGTTTCAAACCATTCATAAATCTTCCAAAAGGTGTCCCCACTACACTGTGTGTGTGAAGCAGACATATGCTCATTATCAGTGAGATCCGTCTAAATGCGGTGCATGTAACCATATAAGGGAGTGGGCGGTGTCTATACTGCTGACTGCAGCTCATGATCAAACAATGTATCTGATTAGCACAGGCTACAGCACAGTTGTTGTGTAAGGTCAGAAGGTCAGGAAGAGTGCAAACTTTTCAGAAGCAGTTCAGTCACCGTCTCTGTTAACCCCTTGTCTGCTGGCTCCCCACACAGCTCAGTCAGCCTGCTCTCAGAAGTTGTGAAAATACACACACTGTGCACTGCTTGCTATCAGCTGCTGGCCATGCCCACAGAGCCTTAAAACTCTGTTTTCAAAAGAGCACAGAAAAATGTGAGAAAATAAGTCATATGGCACAAAAAAGCATTATCTTAGCTGCCGTGTGACCCATCATTAACAAGTTCTAGGGATGAGCAAGTAGTCAAATACTCGGACTTGCTATACTCATGCCGAGTACATCGTAATACTCAGGTACTCGGTGCGTGTAGCGAGTCCAATGTTAGTCAATGGGAAATGCGAGTAATTGTCTGCTGGACCCAAAAAAGTAGTCTGGGGGCTGAAGAACAGGCTGAAATAGGTGCATGATTGCTGTAAAAGTGAGTTATGATGGAGGAGATCTTATGACAGCTCAGTGTGTAAGTGGTGTAAAGAGAGCGATCTGCTCTAGAGGCTGTGTGATGGTTAACGCAGGAAGAAGCCACCCATCATCATCATCATCATAAGGGCCTCACAATTATAAAGCATAGACTACTGGCATTGTTGTTCCACTGCACAATGTGCAGGCAGAGCGTCTCCAAAAATTAGCCCAAGGGGCTGTTTATGGTTTATGAAGGAAACAGGCCTCAAGGGCCAAACAATTATGAAGCTAGGACTACTAGGACTACTAACATAGTTCTTGCAGTGCCCAATGTGCAGGCATAGCCATAGTGTCTCCAAAAAGTAGGCCAAGGAACTATATTATGGCTGATAAAGGAAGCAGGCCTCAAGGGTCAAACAATTAAGGAGCTAGTCTAGGACTACTAGTACAGTAGTTGCAGTGCCCAATATCCAGGCATAGCCATAGTGTCTTCAAAAAGTAGCACAAGGGGCTGTATTATGGTTTATGAAGGAAGCAGGCCTCAGGGGCCAAACAATTATGGAGCTATGACTACTAGCATAGTTCTTGCAGTGCCCAATGTGGAGGCATAGCCATAGTGTCTCCAAAAAGTAGCCCAAGGGTCTGTATTATAATTGATGAAGGAAGCAGGCCTCAATGGCCAAACAATTAAGAAGCTAGTCTAGGACTACTAGCACAGTAGTTGCAGTGCCCAATATCTAGGCATAGCCATAGTGTCTCCAAATAGTAGCCCAAGGGGCTGTATTACGGTTGATGAACGAAACAGGCCTCAGGGGCCAAACAATTATGAAGCTATGACTACTAGCATAGTTCATTTCAGTGCCCAATGTGCAGGCTTAACCATAGTGTCTCCAAAACGTTAGCCCAAGGGTCTGTATTATGGTTGATGAAGGAAGCAGGCTTCAAGGGCCAAACAATTAAGAAGCTAGCCTAGGACTACTAGCACAGTACTTGCAGTGCCCAATGTCCAGGCATAGCCATAATGTCTCCAAAAAGTAGCCCAAGGGGCTGTATTATGGTTGATGAAGGAAGCAGGCCTCAGGGGCCAAACAATTATGAAGCTAGGACCACTAGCATAGTTCTTGCAGTGCTCAATGTCCAGGCATAGCCATAGTGTCTCCAAAAAGTAGTCCAAGGGGCTGTTTCATAATTTTCATGAAGGAAGCAGGCCGCAGGGCCCAAACAATTATGAAGCTAGCCTAGGACTACTAGCACAGTAGTTGCAGTGTCCAATGTCCAGGCATAGCCATAGTGTCTCCAAAAAGTAGCCAAAGGGGCTGTATTATGGTTGATGAAGGAAGGAGAAACTCATCACAAGTGCCTCCGATGTGAAATATTAATTAATGGAACATTGTTTTTAGCTTATTAACCATGAGGCACATGTTGCAGAAGCAGGAGTTTAATTAAAACATGTGTAAGAAGAAGAAAAGTGGTTTGTATGGGAAGGGATGGATGTGATCACTAGGTGCCTAAAATAACATTTTGGGTGACTTTAGGTTGGGATGCTGTCATCAGGAGGGCTTAAATACACATGTGAAATCCAGTCCTTGTTAAATTTGATCAGAGTCAGCCTGTCTGCATTCTCTGTAGTCAGTCGTGTGCGTGCATCTGTGATGATTGCCCCAGCGGCACAGAAAACATGCTCTGACATCACACTAGCAGCAGAGCAGGCCAGCACCTCCAAGGCAGATAAGGAGAGGTCTGGCCAACTATGCAGCTTGGATACCAGTAATTAAACGGAACAGAAGTGTCAGGAAGAATGCAGGTATCTTCACTTAGACAGTCGTTGACCATCTGGTGCAACTTCTCCCTCCTTGACATTGTTACTGGTCCAGGTAGCCCTTGCTGATGAGCCGGTTTATTGACGATGGCCCAGTTTGAGGACATTTTAGCACCACCTCTTTTGGACCTGCTGGCCGTGTCTCTCTCCATTAATGCATGCTGTTGCACAGAGCTGGTACATCTGCTAGCAGCAGTGTCTGATAGTGATGTTGCCATCAAATGATCAACAATGAACCTCTTGAAGGATTCTATTGTGAAACCCCTTGGTGACTGCAACAGTAGCGAAGGAAATTTGTCCTTGTACCGTGGGTCTAGAAAGGTGTCCAACCAGTATAGCTTGCTGTTGAACAGGTGGATCACGCGAGGGTTTTGGCACAGACAGTTAAATATGAAGTGTGCCATGCTGCAAAGAGGCAAATGTTCTGTGACTCCAGAAGGAGGAACAATACCCATGCTCACCCCACACTGAGTCTCCTCCTCCACTTCCTCCTCTCCAGCCCACCCATGCTGGACAGACATGCAGCTGGGGTTGGGGGTCCCCTGTGTAGCATGAGGGGTCAAGTCAGTACCACTGAAAAAAAAGTCATCTCCCTCCTCATCTTCCTCATCATCTTCAGCCCCCAATCTTGCCTGATGAGATTGGCTGGGCTTGGTAGGATCACCTCAATGGGAAATCTTGCTCCATACCCAGCTGCTGGGCACCCAAAGATTCCATTTTTGGGTTATGTAGCGATTCTTTCAGCAAAACATAGCATAGGGATGATTACGCTAATAATAGCCTGATCACCGCTCACAAGCTTGGTGCAGTACTCAAAGTTATCAAGCACCCCACAAATGTGAACGATCCACACCCACTCGACAGTTGTTATGTGTCTTGGCTGAGTCTCAGTCTAACGGGCATATTGAAGCTGGTATTGGTGTGGGAAGGATATGTGATGGTCCAGTTTGAGACTTTGTCCCACCCTCCATCAGGTTGAGCCAGTGTGCCGTGACAGATGTATCATCCCTGTCCACAAGTACTTGTCTGTTGTAAGGTGGACCTTCCGGTTACGGCAATGGTGAGAGCATGCTTTAGATTGTTTAAGACCTGCTGGTGTAATGCGGAGATGGCACACTGGGAAATATAGTGCAAGCTGGGAACCGAGTATTGTGGGGCAGCCACAGCCAACAGATCACATAAAGACTGTGTCCCAACAAGCCTAAATGGCAACACCTCCATGGCTAGCAACTTGGCAATGTGCGCGTTCAGTATTTGTGCTTGTGGGTGCGTGGTTTGGTATTTACGCCTCCTTTCATATATCTGGGGTACTGACAACTGGACGCTTGGCTGGGAGAAACAAGTGGATGTGCTTGTTGTGTCCTGTGTCTGTGCAACCGCAGCTTGTGAACAAGGGGTATGATCACCTGCTTACTGCCCAGTAGACTGGGAAGGACAGATCACAGGCAACATGGCAGGGGTTTGACCCGCAGACACCGATTTGGTGCCCTGTTGTTCTGCCCACCGACTAGGGTGCTTGGCTACTATGTATTTCTGCATACTGATGGTGCATTGGTTGCCTTTGCCCTGGCCTCTGCTCAGCTTCGTATGGTAGATGCCACAGATGACAACATTTGCTTCAGAAGGACTATCTGAAAAAAATTTCCAGACAGCAGCTGAACGCACCCTTGTCTTGACTTGGGGCACAGAGGATTGCTCTTGGCAACAGTTGACACACTTCGTACTCTGCTCCAACCAGTAGCTTTTTGTGCCTTTGTTAGTGCTACGTATCCACTTTCTTCCTCTGTGCTGCTGTGCTGGCTATGCGTGCCAGAAATCACAGGTCGGATCGGTAGTCTCATCATCGACCACCTCGTTGTCCATGTCATCCTCCCTTTCCCTGTTGATAATGTTGGCTGGCCAGATGGCAACTGCGTGTCATCACCTTAGCCTCCACCTCTTCACCCGGTATATTCACGTGGAATGAAAGTGGCTTTCTTCTGGTCGTGGGTTTTCAAACATTTTTGGGCCCTGAACAGACGATACCTCCTCACGTTCCTCTTCAATGTCGTGTGGGTGAGAGGGCCAGAGGGATGAAGGGATATGGACCTAACCAATCCTCGGAGTGGCCAAGGTTGTGGCCAGGAGTCCTGTGACTCCTTGCGTGGTTGATGAACTAGGAACAGGTTGAGAATAGCATGACCCCAGCATTATCTGTATGGACAGG
>JARQOC010000002.1:385526671-385565116 GCA_033576535.1 Allobates femoralis | reverse complement strand
TAGCAGGACCTCGATATTGTGCAAAGGAATATTTTATATTCTTTTCCACAATGTCGAAGTCGTTACATGAGTGGCTGATCGCTGGTGAGTCTGCCTGTGTGACAGCTCACCAGCGATCAGATAGCGACATCCCAGCGATCCCGATCTTTGGTGGGGTGGCTGGGACATCGCAACGTGTAAACCGGCCTTAAGATTCTGTATGTCTCTGAATGGTGCTCATGCTCAGTACTAAAGAAATCAAGATGTTTTGAAAATATTTCCAATTTCTTCATCATTTGCATATCATTAACACATCTATCACTCTTGTTATTTCCATAATGCCATGACTTTTCCTTTTTGGTGTTGCAATCTGAATGATGAGGAGTGTAGAATACCCATAGAAATGTAATTTACTTAGCTACATTGACAGCACTCACCTAACAAGCTTGGTTTACATGAGTACAACTCAAGCACGTTATTACACAGTACAAAAGCTAACCTATGTAAATTCATTTTCCAATTTGAAGTAGAGATATTTTCTAATTCCTGATGTTTCATCAGCCAACTGAAATAGCACAATAATGAGGGAGATACACTGTATGTAGAAATATGTTAGAACGCAACAGAGAGCGAAAGTGCAGTGCCCGTTGGCAACTACGGGAATAGCCAAGAACCCTTCATTACTGCTTTGTGTGTCCCGATAGCACTGTTCTTGGAGTTGATAG
Organism: Allobates femoralis; assembly: GCA_033576535.1. NCBI lineage: Eukaryota > Metazoa > Chordata > Amphibia > Anura > Aromobatidae > Allobates > Allobates femoralis. Next base: position 385,564,412 of record JARQOC010000002.1, on the reverse strand, counting down.
TACTTTATATTTATGTATGGGAAGCACACATTGCAGATAATGGAGACATATGGCACAAGCTTTAGCCCCAGATTTCTTCCTTGACTGTAGGGTTTGCCCGGACACAATGGTATGCCAGGACCACCTGGATTTCCAGGAGAACTGGTAGGTATTGAGCGCTGGTGTGCTTCTGCTGTGTGTCAATGCCACGCTCTCTAAATGTACCCCCAACCCCTGTCACACAGAAGAAGTAGGGCAGCTGTGACACGTGCACATCTACCCTCCCCTTTTCTGGTGTTTCCATTGTGCCATTTTGCTTTGCAGGGTCACTGTGCAGTTATGTGTGTCTCATGTGTCTTAGCTTCTATACAATTATCTAACAGGCCTTTTTTTCCACAGGAAGCCCTGGCTGCAGAAAGAACCATTGATATCCTGAAGGTGAGGATGTCATAGGGAAAGACAAAAAGGAATGTGGGACTGCAACACAGGTTTAATTTATTTTAGTGGCCTGTTTTTGAAGTTTGTATGTCTAGTGGGAAATCCTTGGAACAAAGGACCAGCCACTTTATGGGGGTGATCTAGTTTATCTGATATCCCCTGCTTCATACAGAGTATTTGTGGGGACTGTGCCAATGGGCAGAAAACTCCATCCGCCATGAAAGGAGAAAAAGGAGAACAAGGCCAACCTGGGACTTCTGGAGCAGAGGACTGTGAGAGGGTATGCAGAAGTTGTACATGGGTCCTCTACTTTGTCTTGAGAATGAGAGTCTGTGTGACTTCTTTGCCATTATTGCTTTTACTTTGTGATGGATTTTTTAATGGGCTTTGATTGTGTTTATTTAATTTTAATGTGTGTAATAATAAGGTTTTTTGTTAAAATATCTATATTTCATAAATCCTTTGCGCACTATTTTACTGTAATCCTTTGTGCATTACTGTAATAATGCAAAACAAAAATGTGAAGCATTTTTAAAAATATGTAGCTCTGTGATCCTGGTTAATGCAGCTATAACTACACGATTTGATACTATTTTTAAGCCCTAAGTAATACCTGATGCTGTATAGAAAAGATTTTTAAGCTTCACTTTCTCACATAAAACACATCTTTGCTATTCACAGTAGTGTAATACAGGTAGAAGGAGGAATCAAAATGAACAAGTATTATGAAATAAGTGATGGAAAAGGAGGATTTGCTTAACACTCAGTGGAACACCCATTGAGTTCAGAAGTTATGAAACGTTTGTCAGAAAAAGCTAAACAGAACTAAGCAAAAAGAGAGTTTTTCTCTAACTACTATGAAAATAAGGGGTCTTTACATGTAAGTGGTTTTATGAGGCAATGAGGTAAGGTATATTAGTCTAATATTCCAGTTTGTAGACAAACAATAAATTGTCCAGCATGTGAGCGGATAAAACCTTGCTGAATGTGAGATTCTTCTTCTTAACAAATTATAAGGTCATGGCACCCAACAGAACATCAACTTTACTGCAATACTGTGTATCTTATCAAAGCTTGAAGTCCATAAGAGTGACTCCATTTCCCCAAATGGCTTTAAATTCAAGACTACACCAGCCAATTGTGTATAGTAACGCAGCACTTCTGCCACCTTTTACAGAATAACTTCCAGACTGATTTAAATCTACATATGTACAAACTTGTACACTGCCTTAAACCTTGGAGTTACCACGCTTTGGTTTTGACCACCAGGAGAACCAACAAGCTCAAATCCTACAATGGCCTTGACACTTCATTAAACTTGATCTTGACTGAGATATTCAAAGATCAAACTCTGCATTGGTGTGAGCTGCACCTTCTAGCAAGAGGGTTCACGGCAAATACTACACTAAGTGGATTGCAGAATTATTTCTGGTGTCCTCTAATACTAATCCAAACACACAGTTTGGGTACAGTCTCTACAATTGATTTAATAGATATTGCTAGGTTTAACCCAGTGGGACATCGACCTTAAACAGGATAGGAGCATATATGAAAAAAGAGGCAACTACCGTGATCAAGGTCCGGGAAGGACCGAAACGTTGGTTTCTCGCTGCTCCTGAATAAAAAAGACCTCAATTTTTTTGCAAACTTACACGAGTGTGCGATTGTTTCTTTTTCTATTGCCTACTTGGGTTAACCAGACCCCTCAATTAGCACCTCAACATATGAAAAAAGCCTCAGAGTGCACGTCCTCTAATCAGAAATCTACAGATTGCTAGACAAGCTTAATATGCATGCATATTGACTATAAAGGGGTTGTCCAGACTTGATACAAAAATCTGAAGTCATTCTATGCAGGCTGTTGAATCATGACAGCATTATTTGCACGTGCTACAATGATTCCCCAGAATTGCCGATTTGAGCAAACTGTTAAGAGACCACTTGTAGGCGATTTGCATACTTGCAAGCATGTGCTAACTAGACTTGTCCAGGTTCTCTCAATTCACTTCTATGGATAAAAGCCAAACGCATCTATTGGCACATGACTGCAAGTGTTGCAAATCGCAACATTGGGAATCGTGATGCAGTCACAATTCAGCAGTCTTGCTTCTCCCAGTAAGTCCTTGTCATGCACTGATACTGTCTTCCTAGATACACAAGTGTACTATCTTCCACTGGCTTCTTCATGGCAGCTGCAGAGACTTACCTGCTTCTCACAGGTTTTCTGTCACTCACAGACAAAAAACCCAATACATGCTCCTTGGCACTTGCGATCAAGCCTTCCCTCTGCTCACTCTCACCCTAACCTGTGATTTGTTGCATTGAGCTGTCCACTAGCCAATTATTGATGCCAGACACATAGACCTTGAGATACATAATCACAATATGGCATAAGATAGCAGCAAAAGAATGGAGATATTATTTAAAAGACAGGGCAAATGTGGGTTATCATTGGCTCAAAATCTATGAGTATAATACCTGATACAGCAAATCAATAGCTTTTACTTCAAAATAAAACAAAAAGTAAGATGAATGGATATAAGACCAGGATATAGAGCTCTACAAAGAGAACTGTGTCTGTGTTTGTGTTTTGTACCTGTGTATGCTATATATGTCATGTTGTTTCTGTGAATTGTTTGTAGAGGCATTTATTAATGTTGTAACAAAATCGTATTGTCCAAGCAATCTAACCTTGAATAACTTAATAATAATTATGATGTGTATTCTGTCCGTGCCTTTCTCAGTTCTACTTACTATAACGCCTATTTTTGATATTGCCAGGTTAACAAACTTCAGTTAAAGTTCAGTAAAAGAAGCTGAGCATACGGGTGCATTAACACGCTGCGTAGTGGCTGCAGAGTTTTACCCGCGTGCTCTTGCAGTTTTTGTAGCCAAAACCAGCAGTGGGTGATTAAAACCAACAGTGGGTGACTAAAACCAGGATTGGAGCACTTGTTTCTATTAGGCTTTTCCTCTGATTGTTCTACTCCTGGTTTTGGCTACAAAAACTGCAACAGCACTTGTGTAAAAATATGCAGCAAATACGCAGTGTGTGAATGCACCCTTAGATAGCCTTAGGGTCCGATTCATCAAGACCGGCATTGTTCACACTAGTCTGCAGTAGGCGTCTGCTGTATTCAGATGCTCCTAATTCATGAAGAGGTGCCTCGCCATTAATCTAACTCTAGTCAGGTATTAGAGTGAAATTTCTGGCATAGACCACAGTTCATCATGAATTAGATGAGCCGTGGTGCCACTGCTCCCACATTGTCAAAGCTGGGAGAACCTGATGGCCAAATGCCAAAAATATGGAAATATAGGTCTGACTCCAAGTTGCGCCTAAATTTTGCATCTTTTCAAAGCATTTATGCCAGAATTTAGTCATTTAATGAATCGGGCCCTTAGACTTCCCGGCTAACTAATCGTTTGATCATTGAAGATCATTTTCAAAAACAATGCTAACTTTGATAGGCGCATGTCTATGAAGTGTCAGATGTCGACTAATTCACTTAACCCTATAATATATGATCCTTTTCTATTAAAAGTTCTTTCTAAATTTTATTTTTCACTTTTTAGTGTCTTTCGGAGAAGACTGATGAAGTGGTAAGCATGGAGTTTATCGTTTTAGTCAGCTAATATTAGAATATTCAATTCATAGGCTGCACAAAAATATATACATTTTCCCCTCTTTCAGGGAGATGAACCTGATTCTGGATGTCCAGGCCACCCAGGTATCCCAGGATTACCTGGTCTAAAAGGCGAAGATGTAAGTGCTTTTCCCTTTGATGTGGATGACCATACTTATAGATTCTCCTTAATCTTATTCCTTGATTTGTCTCTGCTAGGGATCTCCAGGTGCAAGAGGATTTCCCGGCGCTCCAGGACCTCCAGTAAGTAGTTTAATTTTATCAAAATGTAATTAGCAATGTTACAAAATATATAGTATTCATATATCAGTGTTGGCATTGAGAAATATGAAACACGCCTTAAATAATTCTCCATTTATCCTCGTTGAATAAGTGATTAGTTTTTACTACTTATTCAGCAAAAGACTGATACAATGTGAATAATCAACATAAGTTTGTTGGGTCATGCTTCCTTGAAACCTTCTTTTGACAGCTCTGCTGACAGAAAAAAGCATGAGGATGTGCAGTACTATGCTCTACCCACTTAAAGAGGAGTCATTAAACTCCTTATAAGAAAATACAACTAAATTGGATATTTGCCCAAAAAGCCTCTACATTTTGTTTGGAAGTTTTTTCCAGATCATCTACTTCTATGAGTAGAAGGATATTATGTAAATACTGTATTAGGTAAAGTGTTTGAAAATGTGAAAATTGCTAATTAATGTTATTAGGGTGATTAGTTCTGGAAAAATAACCAGTTTTTCTTATCTTAAGTGTGACATTTAACAATTCTAACAGTATTAATAACAATGTTGATGCTCCTTTCTCCATTGGGTCAGGTTGTTTCAATCTCTTGGATACAGGGTTCTCTTGATCCTCCATCCACGGACAGTGGCTTTTGGATTGTGATTCCCCTATTTTTTCCCTCAGGGGCTCCCAGGTTTTCCAGGCTCTCCTGGCTCCCCCGGACTACCTGTAAGAATATAACCCTCCTCCCACCTGCTCGCTCGCTTATCCTCAATTCCCAATGCACATAACTCCACCAACGCTGTGCCAATAAACTTACCTCTTGTGTGCCATACCTAATGTGACTTTAAATTTCATTCCTTATGTGCCCAAAGTCTTACCACTTGTGAGACAGTCTTTATTTATACCTTGTGTTTCCAGATTCACCGTCTTTGTCTGAAAGTTGTCTTAAACTGCCTCATTCTCTGCATTTTCAGATGTTTATATCACCATATTTTTCTGCTGATACTGAAAAATACAGTTTTATAGCAAATTAAGATAGAGGAAGGAATAACGTATTACAAGCAGAATTTTTAATGTAATAATTATAATATTATTTTTTATTTATATTGTGCTAACATATTCCGCAGCACTTTACAATTAAGAAGTAGTGTAATGATTGTATAAACAGTGGTATTGAACACTAGAGGACGTACTGAAATAAATGAGGAGTATCAGAAATTTTATTTTTATTATAGGTTTAGATTACAGGTAATACAGGTTGGAGAGGAGTAAATGCAAAATAGTTAAAGAGGTTTTCCCACAAATTATGTTCATGTTAATCAATAGATCTTAAAATAATAAGTTCCATAATTGGATGAGATTTAACAAATGTGCCTGTGGTGAGATAATGCTATACACTGCCTTGCAAAAGAATTCATCCCCTTGGCTTTTTACCTATTTTGTTATTACAATCTGTTATTTTTTTGTAATCCAATTTGTGTGTGATGCATCAGCACTAAAAAGACTAAGCTTGGGAAATGAAGTGAGAAAAATATAGACAAAAATACATTTATGGGACAAAGTAAATAAAAATTGACATGTGCATATATATTCATGCCAAATGATAAGGCTTCAGGGCACTAAGTGGCGGTATCAACCGTCATGCTCCGGCGGATTGCCCTGTATGCAGATTCTTCCCCTGGTGGTGCTAATCCCAGCACAAGCAATAATGAAAATATAAAGAAAGAGGCAGCACTCACCAGTATTGTGCAGCAAGGGTCTCTTTAATCCGGTATATTCACGGATTCATGACAGGGTGCAGGGAGGTGACCACGGAGGGAGGACGACGACGCCATTTCACAAAAAGATTTGCTTCTACGGGTCCAGTAGAAGCAAATCTTTTTGCGAAACGGCGTCGTCGTCCTCCCTCCGTGGTCACCTCCCTGCACCCTGTCATGAATCCGTGAATATACCGGATTAAAGAGACCCTTGCTGCACAATACTGGTGAGTGCTGCCTCTTTCTTTATATTTTCATATATATTCATGCCTTTTGCTATGATGCTCCTAAAGATTTCTGGTGCAAACAATCATCTTCATAAATCACATGAAAGGAAGTCTACCTATTGGCAATCTGTGTCACATGGTCTGTCAGTATACACATACCTTTTCTGAAAGGCCTGAGAGGTTGTAACATCATTAAGCAAGAGGCACCAATAAACAAACAACCCCATGAAGACCAGGACATCTACAAACAAGTCAGACAAAGTTATTGAGAAGTACAAGTCAGGGTTGGGTTTTGAAAAAAATATCCCAATCCCGGATGATCTTCTGGAACGCAATCAAATTATCATCAAAAGGAAGGAACGTGGTACCACAATAAACCTGCCAAGAAAGGGCCTCCCATCCAAACTCTAAACCTGGGCAAAGAGGGCATTAAAGAGAAAGACAGCACAGACATGAAAGGTAACCCTGAAGGCGCTGCAGAGCTCCCAAGCAGAGACTGGAGTATCTGTCCATATGACCACAATAAGCCGTACACTCCATAGAGCTGGCCTATATGGTAGAGTGGCCAGAGAAAAAGCCTTTACTTACAATCAAAAATTGGAAGGCTAATTTTGAGTTTGCCAGAAGACATTTGGGTGAGTCCCCATATGTATGGAGGAATTGTTTTGACCACCAAGATAAATACTATGTCTGGCACGAAACCAACACAGTTCAACACCCCAAGAACATCATCCCCATAGTGAAACGTGGAGGTGGCAGCATCATGTTGTGGAAATGTTTTTCAGCAGCAGAGACAGGAAAAATTAACTGAGTCATGGGGAAGATGGATGACGCGAAACACAGGGTTATTCTTGAGCAAAACATGTTTCAGTTTGTCAGTCACTGAAGACTGGTACAGAAGTTTACTTTCCAACAAGACAATGATCCAAAGCATACTACTAAAGCTAAAGCTAAATGTATTGAAGTTCCTAGTCAAAGAACAGTAATTAATCCAATTTAGAATCTGTGGTCAGACTTGAAGAGTGCCGTTCACCAGAGGAAAACGTCTTACTTTCAAGGAGCTAGAGCAGTTTTGCAATGAGGATTGAACAAAAATTCCAGTGGCAAGATATGGAAAGCTTATAGAGACTTATTATCCAAGGTGACTTGCAGCTGTAATTGCGACAAAGAAGGCTCTACAAAGTACTGACTTTATGGCAGGTGAATAGTTCTGCACACTGAAGTTTTCAGTTCTTTTGTCCTATTGTTGTTTGCATCACAATAAAAAGAAAACCAAATGTTCTCAGGCATAAGGATGTTCTTTATATGAACTTATGCCAACCCTCAACAAAAACAATGATATGCCATGTTGTGAGGAATACAAAATATGAAGGGGATGAATACTTTCATAAGGCATTGTACATGTGTATCTGCTATGCACTGTGTAATAAATGTACCTGACCTTTCAGGCACATGGTCTGATCAGAGCAGGACATAAAAGGTTATGCAATCATTACAGCACAGGATTGCAAATTATTCTTTCTTTGAGGTAAAACATTGCCTAAACACAGGCAGAGAAATGTTTTTCCTTACAGAAATCAACAGCTACTGTCAAGTGCTATAATGCCTGTATGTTCACTTCTTTACTTCATCTCCTCCCCTGTTGAGATGTGGTATGATCAGACCATGTTCCTGTGTGGTTGGACACAGCCATTACACAGTACATAGTAGGGGCTCATGTATTATCTAGTATATTAACATTTTTTTAATCACATCGAATGTGGAACATAATTTTATTCAAACATCTTTTCATTAAAATGAACTTTGTTCTTAAAAGACCTCCGTATTAGTTAAGGGATTTCTTTGATCAGGCCAGGTTTGCCCAAAGTGGGAAAGAGTTAAAGTGAAAATTGAATAATTGCCCTTTCATTTTTATCACATTTCTCTCCTTGGGAAATCGTTTGCCCACTCACAGAAAAGCCCTTTAACTAATATTTAAAGGGGTTTTCCATGAACATTCTTTTTGTAACTCGTAGGCGTCCAATGTTCAAAAAAAGCAAACATAGGTTTACGTACCCTAACTACTCCAGCGCTACCTTTCTGCCTCTGCTCCTATTGAATATTTACAGGCTGCATGATGACTTTATGAGTGCAGTGCATGTTACCATTACAGACTATCACTGAATTTCACAGAAAACCCCTTTAAATATTATAATGTTTTAGAAAGATGTTTTTATGCATTAAAATATTTTTGCATTACTTGGTTTAATGTGACTCAGGATCCTAGAACGGTCATGGAGAGGGTCCTGTAAGGGGTATTTCTATCTTGTAAATATGAAAATACCATAGATATGGGCTCTTTTGTTCAGATCTGAATCTACAGTGTGTTAAGAACTAGGCTTCTTTTGGTGGAAGCCACATCAAAAACACATTTGTCTTATCCAGTGGATAATCCCAAAATATATGAGATGGAACAACCCCTTTAAGACCACCAAACAGTACAGGTTTTCAGTCTACTAAAAAATGCTGAGAAAGCTCTATTACGCATTAGTCACAAATACCACCGGTAGACATTGAGGACCAGATTTGGCCACCACATGTGTATATCACGTGTGCCCTTGAACTTCCTACCCCAACTTTACACCACTTTGTTAAGTGTTATGTCACTGCTATAATGTCAAAGCACCGTCCTGTCCTCACATCTTACATGTCGCTGTGAGCCCAATGTCTCATTGTCCTAGTCAAGTCTCCACATATTTGTTCACCTAACCTAGCTGTTTCTGCATTTGTTTTTTGGTGAGTGGGATTCTTTTATTCTGATCTCTTTGGTGTAGCTTTTACTATACTATATGTCTGGGGTCTGTATCAAGCAAATGGGCAATGACTTCCTGCCAAAAAACGAAAGTATCGTTCCAAGGATTAGTGTTTCTATGCTTATAGTAAATATAGATATAGATTCTATGCTATTGAATCTACCAAAATATATTGTACACATCATTCAAATATTATATTCAATTAAAGTAGCTTACTGCTATAATTTAGCACCAATTCTTAATTTTTCCCGAAAAAATATATATATGCTAATAACCTAAATGAAATAAAGCCTGATACACATCCCACCATACCTTTGTAACTGCAACTGGTGTTATGTATATTATACAACCCCTGTCAAGTGTGTTACTGATATTCTTCTATGGTTAAATGTCTAATGTCTCACCTTTTTAACCAATAATTAGCTTAATGCTAATGTGATGTTTGACTTCTTATTCAGATTAAAATTACAATATATACCTAAACCAATTATAGAAAATGTTCCACTGGAAAATAATGCAAAATCTTCCACTGGAAAAAAGTTCAGAAAAAAACAATCTACTATCAAAGGATCCACACCTGATTACAATTTGTTCTACAATTGTAAGCAAGTGTCAACATTAAAATACTAAATATACAATTTGAAGGATATAATATTTTCTGCAAACCATGGAGAAAGGGTAAGTATTAATACATCAAACACTGGGAAATAAACTCCAGATATACAGCAGTGTCTGGGGTTTACTCCTGTGGCAGATTTTTAGATAGAAATTTATAATATCTGCTTTATTTTTCAAGGGTATGCAAGGAGAAAGAGGACCATCTGGACCCATGGAGATAAAGGAGAGCAGGTAAGACTTTAAGGCCACCTTCACATGGCCCAAACCAGGGGCCGTGCAAAACACAGAAGAGGGTAAAACAATATATTCTTATATTCTCTCTGTAGGATTTATGTCTGATAGTATTTTACACATACGGTTGTAAACACAATGCACGTATGTGTAAGAAGCATCAATTATAAAGTAAGAAATCACAGGAAAAAATGGTTTCATATCAGTATGAAATGTAATCTCCAGTGGGGAATGATGGTCCTATACTCGAGGCAAGCCATTCTTTCACTATTCACACAGCAAACCATTTATGATTATGTTTATGCAAAATAGTTTTCCCAAAACTCTGAACCTAATTAAAGTCATAAAACATTTTTACTGTTTGGATTTTGCAAGGGACGCACTGCTTGAATAAGGCTTATAAGAGCGTTCCTTAAATACTGCAAACATTGAAATACTTAATTTTATGTGCATTTTATTTTTACTTGCAGAGTAGTACTTTACTGGCATCATTAATTCAGATTATAGTCGTAATAAGCCCAAAAAAATGGTAACATTTATAATCCATTTAAGTCACTAAGAAGCTTAATGGCATTTTACTAATGCTGGCCGCCAGAAATGTCAAGTGAATTTTTTTTTACATCAGCAAAAAAAAGAAAACAAACATTTTGGGGAGGCCTCCCTATTTGTGACCGAGATGCCTTTATGGTACTGTATTCTTCTTAGTTTAATTTATCACAGTATGGTCTGTTTATCAGACTATATAATCTTGATGACCAAAATGAAGCTTCTGATTTTTTAAGACAAACTTAACACTTGTATATTTTAACTTGTTCCTCTTTAGGGATCCCCTGGTCTTCCTGGATACCCTGGTACTTTGGGTGCCCCAGGACTTCCTGTAAGTAGATATCTCATAACAGGAAAACATAACTAACCTGTAATGCAGTGGTACGTCGCATTGTATATATATTTGTAATATTTGATATCAGTGCTTTGACCATTCATTTGAACTCCTTCGATTGTGAGCACAGTAGGGTAATAAAGTGTTCTATAGGGCAGATTAACTAGACCTTCATGCAGTTTAGACACGTTTTCATACAAATGTGTTCTCTCTGCAAGTCATATAATATACATGCTTGGTTGGAAGTACACAGTAGTCCATCAAATCTATTAGTTTATACTTTATACTTACAAAAAACCCCATGATATAGAAAAACAAAAACCAAGCAGCATAAACTAATTATACCAGTAGTTTTAATCTATCTACACCAGGGGTATCAAACACTTGGCCTGCAAGCACCAGAGCTTCCATAATGCCAGCACTTCTCTTCAGTTGAATTTGCATCCTTAGATGTTCTTTTTGATGTGTATGTAAAAAGATCAGTGATCAGTAGAATGGATGAAACACTTAGTTGAGAAGAGAAACCGGGCACTGACCTTGTTGCATTGAAGTCCTGTGTGCATAGGCATTCATGGATCTGGGTTGCTCAGCTGTAGATGCAGGGATCAATTAAGAACTTAAGAAGAAAACAGCGGCACTCCGAGATCCTTTATTCCATGAACAGCTTTATTCCGAAAGTTTACATTGGTGGGTGCAGGGAAGGGAGGACTGTGGGACGACAGTGACCGTTTCGCGTGCTCTGCACGCTTCAGCGGGTCCTTTGTACAGGACTCGCTGAAGTGTGCAGAGCACGAAAAACGGTCACCGTCATCCCTCCGTCCTACCTTCCCTGCACCCACCGATGTAAACTTTTAGAATAAAGCTGTTCATGGAATAAAGGATCTCGGAGTGCCGCTGTTTTCTTCTTAAGTTCTTAGTAGATTGGATGACATTATTGCAAGATGGGGATGAGAATAGGGAAATTACTGCAAGATGGGGACATTACTATAAGACAGGCGACCACGATGAGGACATTACTACAAAATAGGGACCAGAATGGAGACATTACTACAAGGAGTGAAAATGGGGGACCAGGATGGGGAACATTACTACCAGATGGGGAGCAGGATAGGGGAATATTTCCACAAGATGTTGGCTAAAATGACTACCATATTTTTCTAACGATTAAATGCACCTGACAATAAGACACATCTAGGTTTGGACAACAGAAAATAGGCAAAAAATATTATTATCAAAACGTCCCTCGTGATATAAAAATGTAGCGGGGGTAATATGGGGATAATGCTCGATGGCTTTGGTTGCCCTTACCTGGTGCTCTTGGATAAAAGGGGGGTAATGAAGCATTCTAAAGTGGTAGAAGTATATTATGATGGCTGTACCAGAAAATAAAGCACATTACATATTACCTACTGTCCCAAGCAGTGACATAACAAGGTCCCAATACAGTTTACATTGGTTGTCTTGTACCAAAGTTCATAGAGCGTATAATTATATTTATAGTGGGATCAGCTATGTGGCTGGTGTCTAACATGTGTATTGTCTTTCATTTATGTCACTTAAACGCCTTGTACACAATTTAGCCGTCTGTACACTTTAGTAGAAGGTATTCTAATATCCACACTACAATTATGCCTATTGAAGATTTTATATCATGCTGTCCTCTGCTATACTAATTTTCTGTGCTCTTCACGACTACACACAAATGTGCGCAAACAAGGAAGGCTTCACATACATGGTGCACAGACAGAGCAACATGTGGAAATGCAGGAGATCGGTCTTTATCTGAAAGCCTGAGACTCTTCTGCTAAGTGTAAATCAACTTGTTCCTCTGTGTGACAGTTTTATATTTCTTCAGACTGTGCACCAAAGATCCATTTCCAAAGCAAGCTCAGGTCAGTCTCTCCCGCTCAGCATTAATTATACAAATCGAGAGAGAACTATGCAGGGCTTAATTATATCAGCAAAAGGGTAGAGAGCATATATAAATGCTGTACTCCTATGATTTAAGAAAGGAGTCAGGGAGGTCTGCACTGCTGACATTACTGACGGTAGACTATAAGACACACATACATTTTAGCACTATGTTATCTTGGTAAAAGGTATGTCTCCATACTCAGAAAAATATGATATATAGTGCTAATTGTAAGACAATATTACTGCATGGGGCCAATTAAGAGACAAAACAAGGAAAAAAAATGTGAAAAAATAAAGTTTACAAACTAATCAAAAATATTTTACTACTAAAAATGCTATTTTATGTACCAACTAAAGTAAACAAAAAAGTACACATTTGTTATTGCAGGATCCGTAATGATTCAAAAACAAATCATAAAAATTCAAAAACAAAATAAAACACATGCCAAAAATGTTCACAAATTGCATAGGAAAAAAATGTAATGTATCACTGAAAATGTCATCTCGTTCTGCTAAGAATGCAGCCCTCAAATTCAATATTTTTCTATTTGCAGCCCATAAACCCAGCTAAGAGTTTATCTACACTTTAAGTCTTTATTAAATTCAGTAGATCATGCTCATTCTATAAATTTACAATTGGCAGTTAAATATTAATTTTGAATATTATAATTGAATAGGTTGATAAGAATCCATAAGATGCCTTAACCTGAAGACCCACACAGGTCAAAACCATTATTGTGTCCTAGCAAGCTCACATTCATATGTGCTTAAAATAATATTAATCATTTTACTTTATAAAATTCCTATATAAAAATGTTCTCTGAGAAACCTGCCTTTGAGTGTTGTAAGTCTAAATGCACATAACCTTTGTTTTTCAGGGTAGTAAAGGTGAACGAGGATACACTGGACCAGCGGGAGAAAAGGGAGAGTCAGTAAGTGCACATATTACGATGTCGCTAGACTGATTTATTTTCATAATTATAGACAAGATATTTCTAAAATTAATAGATTATACATGTTTGCTAAGAATTAAATATGGACATAAACTTATTTACATCTTTACAGTAATTAACATAAGTATAAAAAAGCCAACAATGTTTATTGTCCCCAGGAATTGTCAAATTAATGTCAACTGCAAGACAGCCTTTTTATGTATAGTTTACTTGTTTCCTTAGAACATTTATATTTATTTATTTTTAATTTAACAGAATTTTGAGAAATGTGCCACATTTATAATTATCTCTACTTTTACAATATTAGGGTCCTCCTGGAATTCATGGCATTACAGGCCCTACTGGACCAGCGGTAAGATGTTTATTTCTGCTTTTTACTTCATGCCTTTCCCCTCTTGGTTTCAGTGCCATTATGGGTAAAAAGCTTATTGTTTGATCAATGGATTGGTTACTACTTTTTACTTCATGTGCTTGCTTATATTTACCAGATATGTGACATAGCTGTAATATACTTTTCAGGGACCGAGAGGAGAAAGAGGTGTTTCAGGAAGTTTGGGAGAGAAAGGTGATCAGGTGAGAAACTGCTACACTGAATGAGGGTGTTGTACCAACCCCACCGCCAATTTTGCATCTTTTCTTTACACTAGTGCACTAAGTATACCAAGATACACTTGGCTTATCTTTAGGAGGCATCACCCCGTCTTTCCAATACACACAGATTCTATTGTAACACCTCTTAAATGTTATGTTTTTGTCTCAATAAGGGTGGTTTCACACTGGCATTTTTCTGATTTGAGTCAGTGTCCATCGAAATCCTAATGCATCCTTATCAGGCATGTGTACCTATACTTAAAATCGGACCGCATGGTCATAAGGTGGCATCAGATATTCAACGGATTCAGACGAGTGTGGGGGTTTGATGGGCTGCACTGCCGCAGAATGTAGCGTTTTGAGGTTGAAAATTTGTCATGAAAAATCCTGATGTGACTGCATGCAGTGCAATGCGTCAGAACAATGCATTGATGTTAGTGAGGCCGCATACAGCTGTTAGTTAACTCAGACAACCCGGATCAGTATTTCACATTGTCCATGCGCAAAGTAGTTTGGCAGAACAGATAGACAGACAGATAGCATAGAAAGACAGATAGATAGATAGATAGATAGATAGATAGATAGATAGATGAATGGTAGAAGAGCTAGATTGGGCTTACCAGTCTCTCACTGCTCCTTCAGGGGCCGCCTATTAAGCTTCATGCGTATTGACTGCATTGAGTGCTGGCAACAGCCAATCGGAGTGTCTGTGATTAGCTTTTGCAGTCAGACTGCATTTCCTCAATCTGAACAGTGATTGTGCTTGGTTCACCGCTTACCATACCGCAGGTCTCAGCGCTGTTAATCAGTGATCAGAGACCACGGGGAGCAGACATGTTCTTCCTCCCCATGGTCTCTGATGTAGCAGAGCTGCGGTGTGTCCAGGAAGAGAGAAGACAAGGATCATGGTGGGGTACGAGGGTAAAGGGGTTAATAAAGATAGGGTCACTAAGTGTCTCTGTGTTTTTATTTATAATAAAATTATTTGTCTCAGTGTTGTGTTCTTTTTAACCATTTATTTGACATTTTAATGACCTTGCATTAAGAATCCCATGGCTTAATAGCAGCTGGCAATACAAAGCTATTATTAACCACCTATTACCCAGTGTTCCACCACCACCAGGGCTGCTGGAAGAGCCTAATAAAGCACCTGGAAATGGCGCAACAATGAATGCGCCATTTTCAGTGGTGGCTGCGGCCTGCTATTCTTCAGTGTGGGGGCTAAAACAATGGACCCTCACCCCACTGAGAATACCAGCCCTTAGCTGCCTAGTTTTTCCTTGGCTGGCAATTAAAATAGGGAGGAGCCCACACTTTTTTTTGTCAGCCAAGGTAAAATTACACTGCTGAGGGTGGCAGCTCGCAGCTTTCTGCTTTCACTGGGCTAGACTGAAAAACACTGCGACACTCCACATGTTTTTTTTTGTTTAATTATTTATTTCTTTAACACATTATGATGGCAGGTTGATGTGTATGACAACCAAGCACAATCACTATTTAGATTAAAGAAATGCAGTCTGACTGCAAAAGCCAATCACAGAGGCTCTTACAGAGTCTGTCATTGGGTGTTGCCGGTCAATGCAGTGAATATGCATGAAGCTTTATGGGCAGCATTAGTAGCAGCAGCGGGAGACTGGTAAACCTGATCTAGCTCTTCTTCCATATATCTAGCTATCTAGAAAAAAATCTCTATAAAAAAATTGTGAACACAGCACTCCATTCTTCAAAGCTTAACAAGTTTTTATTTGTCCATACTTTAGCAAAAATGTTTCAGTGTAACAGACTTCTTTCAAGTGGTGTATACTGTGCAACAACAGTGGACTTTTTAAAGTGCTCATTGATTTACAATCAATTATAAAATTTACATCACAATTCAGCTTTCTAACAGTGCATATCTTAGGATATAATCATTTCTTTCACACATCTATGCACACATATTATGAACAGTTTTCCTTGGGCAAAATATTTACATTACATCATCTCAGTGTATATATAAAGTGTCCATGTGCTTAATGATCAATAACATTTACACAGGTGTCACCACTTATTTTTGTACGTATAGCGACTTACCCATCTTGTATCCATATACAGAAACGCCGCTATTGGCATCTTCCTGAATGTACTGAACATGTTCAGGGTCATATGGGAGATCACTGCACTTCTGGGTTTGCAGGACTGTGTATGTGCAGTTCATACCCGCGGCCATCTTGTGATACCCGGAGCTGTGCTGATTTCCTGTGGCTTCATACTCCAATAGAACAATATACCCCATTTTGTTAATGAGCAGCTTGCCCTTACTACAATATTTATATAGGATATGTGGAATCACAGGGACTGAGGCTAATAACATAAGGTGGTGTCCCCGAGGTACTGGTGTCCTATGACTAGAGCAACAACTGTCCTCCATGTGGTAGTACCAGGGTTGCAGTGATGACCCTACATTGCCCCATCCACCCACAATTGGGACCGTCACAGGGACATTAGTCCCCCACACTCCTCTCCATATAAGCCTCATCTTTTTTATCCCCAGATTCGAAAGCAATGATTTATATCTGGATGTACTGAAAGAAAGATGCTTCTAACTACCAATCCTACACATGGCCCCAGAACATACCTACTCTTACATAAACAAACTTAATATAATAAACAAAATTTACTGATGGGTGAGTCTTTTTTCAATTCGCTGATGCTCTTGTGAAAATATAATAAAAACATCATCAAAGTGAATATCGGAATGAATATCGGAATAAAACAATCATCATCAAATATTGTTACCATCATACAATATCAAAGCTCCATCATGGGTTCAGAGTTGTATCCCTTGTATTAAGATCTACAGAGCTGTATTTATTTTAAAATCCACAGTTAATCCTTTTGGTTTTAATGTATCCAACCTGTGGATCTGTTCCAACTCTTTCTTTTTGGGGATTTTGACTCTATCTCCTCCTCTCCTCAATGGGGGCACCCAATCAATGATTCAGAATTTTAGATGTTTTTTCCAAATGTTACTCCTCAGTGAAGTGTTTTGGTACAGGGAAAATCATACACTTCTTTCTTATTGTGTATCTATGCTGCTTTGATGTACATTTCAGTAACACAATCAATCTTATGTTCTTGTTTTGTATTACATATTGTTATCATTCTATTCTTAATCATCAGTATCAAATACCAAAATCATCTAGTATACTAATTACAGTACTGTGCAAATTAATTGGGACAAAGCAAAAAAACACATATTTTTGAATATTTAATAATAAAATGTTAAAATGCACTGTTACCTACTAATTTTAAGACATATGTCCTCAATTAGCTGGTATGAGATTTACAATGCGTTTTGGCATTGATTCTACCAAGTTTTTGCATAAATTCTTCACTTGTATGGCACTGTTTATTAATATGGCACTTATTTATGTTCATCAAGAGTAATAATTCTAGACCTCTTCCGTGGAGTAACATCCATTTTTACAGGCACGAATCACACTGAGAGAAAAGGTACACTAAACCACTCCTCACAGAAACAAGCTCTCAACTGAAGCTGAGGGGGCAGCTAGCTGTTATATTCTGACTAAAACAAGTCAAACCACATTTTGTTACTCAAGGTTGTACACTCACACCTGTTCAAAGCAGTTAAAACTGATTTTAATCACTGACTGGTAACCAACTTATGTTTTACTTAAAAAAATGCTTTGTCCGAATTAATTTGCACAGCACTGTAGCCGTGATGACTGATCACTTCTGTGTCACTAAAAGTCAATAAAATAATAGTTATGATTCCCTAGTATACACTTTTCTAATTGTGGTGAAACCAATAATATCCTTAGGCCGTGCTCAGAGAACACAGTTACACATTTTGCTAGCATGTTTGGAGCTTTACTATTGCCTTCACTTTTCCCTTTATGAAATTGCCAACAACACAATCTCCGCACTGATAAACCTAAATCCAATCTGGGTTCTTATGAGTAGGATGATTCCCCTTTTAGGATATTATACACACATATTGATAACATGTACATTGAGATTTTTGTGAATGGTAGAGTACCATGTTTAACTCAAAAATGATAGGACATACTCCAGATATCATGCATGGATAAGTAATGGACAAGCATATGTTAATACATTTTCAATACTCTATACTGTAATTCTCTTTTCTTCTACCACAGGGTTTTTCAGGTCCACCAGGACAGCCCGGGCCTCAGGTATTATTATTATTATTATTATTTATTTATATAGCGCCATTAGGTTCCATGGCGCTTTACATGAGGATGAGGGAGACAAGAACAAGTACACTAAATCTAGGCTATCAGGACGTACATGTACAGGAGGGGCAGGGTCCCTGTCCACGAGGGCTCAAGGCATAAAGGTTTTTTGCAATTCTATATATTATTTGCAAGAGTACACTGGAGCTAGCAGTTAGCACTTGAGCTGCTGCAGTAGTCTGAAGGCAGTACCGCGTATTTAATCGCCTTATTGTTGTTTAAATCAATTATTATCTATTTGTGAGACTATGCACTAGCTCTTAAAATAATAAATAAATAAATAAAACTATTCCTTCCACTTTCTTTACCCTTCTAGGGGATATTTATTAAACATTATCTGTATAATTACAACTTATGTAATTTAGATGCCTACTTATATTTTTATTATTCAATACTAATTATAGCAAAAAACTAAAATATCTATAAACAATCAAAGTAAAAACTGATATATCAATAATTAAAAATTTAACATTAAAACATAAAAAAAACAATCCATTAATAGTCCCTAATGTTGTAGTGGATAGTGAATAAT
Source organism: Allobates femoralis (assembly GCA_033576535.1). Classification (NCBI taxonomy): domain Eukaryota; kingdom Metazoa; phylum Chordata; class Amphibia; order Anura; family Aromobatidae; genus Allobates; species Allobates femoralis. Next base: position 385,545,369 of record JARQOC010000002.1, on the reverse strand, counting down.
AAGATATTTACAAATGCTATGAATATTAATCATAGGGTTTTTTTTACGTTTTAATGTTAAATTTTTAATTATTGATATATCAGTTTTTACTTTGATTGTTTATAGATATTTTAGTTTTTTGCTATAATTAGTATTGAATAATAAAAATATAAGTAGGCATCTAAATTACATAAGTTGTAATTATACAGATAATTTTTAATAAATATCCCCTAGAAGGGTAAAGAAAGTGGAAGGAATAGTTTTATTTATTTATTTATTATTTTAAGAGCTAGCGCATAGTCTCACAAATAGATAATAATTGTTTTTTGCAATTCATTTTTATAACTGTAAGAATAAAAGTATACTACAAACAGTGAATGCGGTTGTCCATTTAAAATAATTTATGGTGGTAAAAACATTGCCTAGTAAAATATTGCATATATAAGTGTTTTATTTGCTTCTTAATAATGTAAAAAACTATTTCATAATATAGAACAGTATATCATATGTCTGAGTGAACACCCAGGGAGAATCTGTGCTCAATAAAAGTATGGGCTTTTTTGAATATGACATCAAGAAATATGACAAAGGTCTAATTTCAGGGACCCCCTGGATTTCCAGGAAAATTGGGACAAACAGGATCATCTGGAACTCCTGGTGAGAAGGTAAGTTTTGGTCAAGAATCTCTTTTCAATAATATTTTGTACAATAAAATGCCCATTGAAATAGCTTAGAAACTGTAGATAAAATAGCACAATAGGGTCCTACCCAGATAAAAGCTAAATAGACGTATAGAGCTAGTGTGCTCACCTTATAGGGTTAGAATACATAGAGTTCAAGGGATCAAAATAGACATCATTGGTTAAAAGATGCGGCTCAGTGCAAATATATAAAATAAGAGAAAGAGAGCCATATACATACTTGAAGGTACTGGTCAAAAATAATAGAGTCCAACTAGTAAATGCAAGTGCTTACATTTTTTATTTTACACCAGTTGAACACAAAAAGACCAGGACAAGTGTACAGATAGTTAAAGACCATACATTTCAGGTACTGTAGGGGACAGACAGGTCTGTATAACAACCAGACCTTGGCTATATATGGGATAATTACATAAGAGTGCAAACCAGCATAGTTATATGATATATTGGACAATCAGGCATAACTGTAAACAATGCTACTTCAGTACAATCACATCAAATGTGATTTGTGCATTAAAGCCCTCATTAACTATAAAGTGTGTAGTCAAACCAAGCTGGTTACATCACTCACCCATGATAATACCAAAAATGGGGTTACACAGAGCATGTCTGGCCCCATCATAAGTCTGCATAGAATGATTACAGACTTAAGGATAGGGACTGGACAACCCTTTTAAAGTATAAGACCTCATTCAGTTTTCTGTAATTGTTTCCACACATGAAAAAGTTTCTCATCAAGGTTTTGGACCTGATTTTTCTCAGTATTTGGTCAATGTTTCAGTTTTTACTATCAGTGTTTCATCAGTGATTTTCTCAAATAAAAAAAAATAATAAATTGCGAAGCTCCTCCTCTACATTGCAATGTTAAAAACATACAGCAAACAGACTGCAAATGGATTATACACAAATGCCAATGTGCACTCTTAGACCGGCTTCACACTGCGGCGTGATCCAGTCCAGGACTGTCTGAGATGACCCAGACAGCCGCGGACCGGATCATGACACAGAACAGGGGGGCTAATATGCCCTCCGGTCCGGTGTGCAGCGTACGCAGTTCTCGCTGCTGATAAGTCAGGACCGCGGGCGCCGCCGACCTGACCTGTCAGCGGCTGCAGCTGAGTGCGCTGCACACCGGACCGGAGGGCATATTATCCCCCCAGTCCTCTGTGCTGATCCAGTCCGCGGCTGTCTGGGTCATCCCGGACAGTCCCGACTGGATCACGCCGCAGTGTGAAGCCGGCCTTAGTGATTTTCGTGTGCACATTGTCTTATAAGTATGCTTTCAGACTCAGATGAAAAACAAGAGTGTCTCCATGATTTTTTGATGACACATAGTCCAAAAAAAATGGACGTTATTAGCACCATACACTTTAATGGGTACCTGAACTAGAATTAAAATCACATATAGATCACATATGTTATTCACGGACGTCTGAATAAAGCCTTGGTCTCAACCCATTGTAAGTCCAAAATTAATGATCAGCTTATCAATGCTGTAGGTTCTCTTATTCCTGTCAGTCATGTAAAAAAGGGCGTATTGCCACTTATTTACACTACAGAGGTTGATGAATAGCCAACCATGAAATGCATAAATGGCCAAAATCTGTCATAGGGCTCTTAGCCTAAGACTCTAAGGTGGGGAGGAAGCCTTTTATATAAAGCATTAAATAAATACTGAATGCAGATATACGAAAATAAAATGATGTTTAAAGATAAAAGAAAGATACAGTAAAACAAATTATATCTTATTACAAAGTGGTTTACAGATGTGCACTAAAGCCTCTTTACTGATGGGTACAGTATTAAGTTCCTCAACTTGTGATATAAGTGTAATTTTTATTTTATTATTTGTGTGCAGGGTCCAGAGGGACAACGCGGTTCTCCTGGACTGAGTGGTCCACCTGGTCCTTCGGGACCTCCTGGAATACAGGTAAATTCAGATTCCATTTAGAAAAATTAAAGTGCTGTCTTGTACAACTGCTCATTTGTATTCAGAACTCCTTTATTACTAAATGGAGGGAGCTGCACATTTGTAACCAGCTTTTCTTTACTGCAACTCGAACACTAGTAAGAAGGGGGGTCAGGGGAACCACATATGGAGATAAGTGATGACTCCAGAAGTGAGAGCCTCATCCATTAGATATTAATAGCATGTCTGTAATGGGGCAAATCCTTTAACATTTGATGAACCTAAAAAATGTCCCTAATTCTTTTAATTTATTTAGGGACTTCCTGGAATTGAAGGTCTTGATGGAAAAGTTGGGAAACCTGGCAATACGGTATGTACTAGAGTCAGATGTTTGGTTGTGAATAGAATTGTATCACTCATACTCAGGAATGGGGTAAGATCTCTTGGTTTGCATCCCTACAGTTCAACGTAACTGATGTTTGGACAATTGATAAGCTGATAGTTTACAGGTCCGCTACATCCAACTGCATGGCCATATGGCTTTTTTAACTTGCATGTTACATGAAGGCATTGAACATGCATGTACGTGTTTGGTTGTTACGTAAATTCATAGAAGAAAAAGTAAGATAGACTTTTCTACATCATTTGTTTTCAATTTATTATATTTCATTTTGTTGAAAGCATTTTGTTACAACCACCCAAAATTGCATTAGAAAGTGGTATTCCAAGATTATGATCCTCTCAAAGAAGATAGTCAAGTATGCATAATATATGATGGAACTGAAACTCTGTCACAGGCAATGTGATCTGGATAAGAAGATGGTCTTTTCAAAGGGTGGTCTTTTGCAGAGGTTCTACTATAATTGCTGCTAGTAAATCTTAGATTTTGTATGGTTCCTGTATACTTCTCCTCCATTAAAGTAGACAATATACCGTAACTTTATTCTGTTTCCATTGCCCTGCAGCATAATAAGCTACTAAAGGTACCGTCACACACTGAGATATGACTTCCATATCGCTGGCAATTTGACGTGAGCGCGCTCATTTCGGGCACTTTTTTCAGAGCGCTGTGGAACTGTCACACGTTGCTATCTCGCGTGCGATCTTCGGCGATCATGCGTTCCAGAAATCGCCTGCAGAAGACAGGAAGTGACCTTCCCTTCACACATCGCCGCATCACACGCCTCAATCGTAGCAGCGATGTGGGTATACTGTCTTGATAGGGACGTGCTAGAGTGTGTTTCACCGCGCCCCTATCACTGCGATTGGTGAACGTAACTGCGTTCCCATTGGTCAGCCTTGCGTGAACGCACAGGTCATCAAATAAGGCACCTCAGACAGGGCCAGCCAATCGGAACGCAGTATCACCCACCAATCGCCGCAGATGCGGTTCTAAAAAAAAAAATACATCCAAGCACGCCTACGGGATTTATTTCAGTATCGCTGCGTACGTCGCTATCGCCCTGTCACACAGCATGATGCCCTGAAGTCCCTTGGTGGATATCGCCTGATTTCACTGCAGTGCATTTCTCGCCGTAGAATCGCCCAGTCACACGCCACTATGCACATGCGATGTGGTTTCCACATCGCCGAATTCAGGAATTGCCAGCGATCTCGCCGGCGATATGGCGGCATGTGACGGTACCTTAAGACACAGTGTCTGAGGTGCTGTATTAAAGAATGTAAAAATATGGCATCTTTTGATCCATTTGGTAGCACTCTCTGACCTGATGTCATTCATGACCCTTGTTATTTCTTGTCTCCTATTCACAGGGAGTACCAGGTCCACCAGGTCCTCCTGGAATTAAGGGAATTCCGGTGAGTTACAGCATAATGCCCAGTTTTGTATTTGACCCCAATATTAGAAAGATAGAATTCATAATTTTTATGGTGACATTATCTTTTTGACTGTATAGCTATATTTAAAGCATAAGTGATGTTTAAATTTTTATTTAATAATATTGTAGAACAAGTGATTTTAATAAACTTTCTAATATACTTCATTAGAAAATTCTGGTTTCAAACCATTCATAAATCTTCCAAAAGGTGTCCCCACTACACTGTGTGTGTGAAGCAGACATATGCTCATTATCAGTGAGATCCGTCTAAATGCGGTGCATGTAACCATATAAGGGAGTGGGCGGTGTCTATACTGCTGACTGCAGCTCATGATCAAACAATGTATCTGATTAGCACAGGCTACAGCACAGTTGTTGTGTAAGGTCAGAAGGTCAGGAAGAGTGCAAACTTTTCAGAAGCAGTTCAGTCACCGTCTCTGTTAACCCCTTGTCTGCTGGCTCCCCACACAGCTCAGTCAGCCTGCTCTCAGAAGTTGTGAAAATACACACACTGTGCACTGCTTGCTATCAGCTGCTGGCCATGCCCACAGAGCCTTAAAACTCTGTTTTCAAAAGAGCACAGAAAAATGTGAGAAAATAAGTCATATGGCACAAAAAAGCATTATCTTAGCTGCCGTGTGACCCATCATTAACAAGTTCTAGGGATGAGCAAGTAGTCAAATACTCGGACTTGCTATACTCATGCCGAGTACATCGTAATACTCAGGTACTCGGTGCGTGTAGCGAGTCCAATGTTAGTCAATGGGAAATGCGAGTAATTGTCTGCTGGACCCAAAAAAGTAGTCTGGGGGCTGAAGAACAGGCTGAAATAGGTGCATGATTGCTGTAAAAGTGAGTTATGATGGAGGAGATCTTATGACAGCTCAGTGTGTAAGTGGTGTAAAGAGAGCGATCTGCTCTAGAGGCTGTGTGATGGTTAACGCAGGAAGAAGCCACCCATCATCATCATCATCATAAGGGCCTCACAATTATAAAGCATAGACTACTGGCATTGTTGTTCCACTGCACAATGTGCAGGCAGAGCGTCTCCAAAAATTAGCCCAAGGGCTGTTTATGGTTTATGAAGGAAACAGGCCTCAAGGGCCAAACAATTATGAAGCTAGGACTACTAGGACTACTAACATAGTTCTTGCAGTGCCCAATGTGCAGGCATAGCCATAGTGTCTCCAAAAAGTAGGCCAAGGAACTATATTATGGCTGATAAAGGAAGCAGGCACTCAAGGGCCTCAACAATTAAGAAGTCATAGACTACTGCAAGTTTGTTCCACTGCAAATGGCAGGCATAGCCGTGTCTTCAAAAAGTAGCCCAAGGGGCTGTTTATGGTTTATGAAGGAAACAGGCCTCAAGGGCCAAACAATTATGGTAGCTATGACTACTACATAGTTCTTGCAGTGCCCAATGTGGCAGGCATAGCCATAGTGTCTCCAAAAAGTAGCCCAAGGAATCTTTTTATTTAAAGGTGATAAGGAAGCAGGCCTCAATGGCCAAACAATTAAGGAGCTAGTCTAGGACTACTAGTACAGTAGTTGCAGTGCCCAATATCCAGGCATAGCCATAGTGTCTCCAAATAGTAGCACAAGGGGCTGTATTATGGTTTGATGAACGAAAGCAGGCCTCAGGGGCCAAACAATTATGAAGCTATGACTACTAGCATAGTTCTTGCAGTGCCCAATGTGCAGGCTAGCCATAGTGTCTCCAAAAGTAGCCCAAGGGTCTGTATTAAAGTTGATGAAGGAAGCAGGCTTCAAGGCCAAACAATTAAGAAGCTAGCCTAGGACTACTAGCACAGTATTGCAGTGCCCAATGTCCAGGCATAGCCATAGTGTCTCCAAATAGTAGCCCAAGGGGCTGTATTATGGTTGATGAAGCGAAAGCAGGCCTCAGGGGCCAAACAATTATGAAGCTAGGACACTAGCATAGTTCTTGCAGTGCCAATGTGGAGGCAACCATAGTGTCTCCAAAAACGTAGCCCAAGGGTCTGTATTATATTGATGAAGGAAGCAGGCTCAATGGCCAAACAATTAAGAAGCTAGTCCTAGGACTACTAGCACAGTACGTTGCAGTGCCCAATTCAGGCATAGCCATAATGTCTCCAAAAGTAGCCCAAGGGGCTGTATTATGGTTGATGAACGGAACAGGCCTCAGGGGCCAAACAATTATGAAGCTAGGACCACTAGCATAGTTCTTGCAGTGCCAATGTCCAGGCATAGCCATAGTGTCTCCAAAAAGTAGTCCAAGGGGCTGTTTCATAATTTTCATGAAGGAAGCAGGCCGCAGGGCCCAAACAATTATGAAGCTAGCCTAGGACTACTAGCACAGTAGTTGCAGTGTCCAATGTCCAGGCATAGCCATAGTGTCTCCAAAAAGTAGCCAAAGGGGCTGTATTATGGTTGATGAAGGAAGGAGAAACTCATCACAAGTGCCTCCGATGTGAAATATTAATTAATGGAACATTGTTTTTAGCTTATTAACCATGAGGTACATGTTGCAGAAGACAGGAGTTTAATTAAAACATGTGTAAGAAGAAGAAAAGTGGTTTGTATGGGAAGGGATGGATGTGATCACTAGGTGCCTAAAATAACATTTTGGGTGACTTTAGGTTGGGATGCTGTCATCAGGAGGGCTTAAATACACATGTGAAATCCAGTCCTTGTTAAATTTGATCAGAGTCAGCCTGTCTGCATTCTCTGTAGTCAGTCGTGTGCGTGCATCTGTGATGATTGCCCCAGCGGCACAGAAAACATGCTCTGACATCACACTAGCAGCAGAGCAGGCCAGCACCTCCAAGGCAGATAAGGAGAGGTCTGGCCAACTATGCAGCTTGGATACCCAGTAATTAAACGGAACAGAAGTGTCAGGAAGAATGCAGGTATCTTCACTTAGACAGTCGTTGACCATCTGGTGCAACTTCTCCCTCCTTGACATTGTTACTGGTCCAGGTAGCCCTTGCTGATGAGCCGGTTTATTAAAGATGGCCCAGTTTGAGGACATTTTAGCACCACCTCTTTTGGACCTGCTGGCCGTGTCTCTCTCCATTAATGCATGCTGTTGCACAGAGCTGGTACATCTGCTAGCAGCAGTGTCTGATAGTGATGTTGCCATCAAATGATCAACAATGAACCTCTTGAAGGATTCTATTGTGAAACCCCTTGGTGACTGCAACAGTAGCGAAGGAAATTTGTCCTTGTACCGTGGGTCTAGAAAGGTGGCCAACCAGTATAGCTTGCTGTTGAAAGGTGGATCACGCGAGGGTTTTGGCACAGACAGTTAAATATGAAGTGTGCCATGCTGCAAAGAGGCAAATGTTCTGTGACCCAGAAGGAGGAACAATACCCATGCTCACCCCACACTGAGTCTCCTCCTCCACTTCCTCCTCTCCAGCCCACCCATGCTGGACAGACATGCAGCTGGGGTTGGGGGTCCCCTGTGTAGCATGAGGGGTCAAGTCAGTACCACTGAAAAAAAGTCTCTCCCTCCTCATCTTCCTCATCATCTTCAGCCCCCAATCTTGCCTGATGAGATTGGCTGGGCTTGGTAGGATCACCTCAATGGGAAATCTTGCTCCATACCCAGCTGCTGGGCACCCAAAGATTCCATTTTTGGGTTATGTAGCGATTCTTTCAGCAAACATAGCATAGGGATGATTACGCTAATAATAGCCTGATCACCGCTCACAAGCTTGGTGCAGTACTCAAAGTTATCAAGCACCCCACAAATGTGAACGATCCACACCCACTAGACAGTTGTTATGTGTCTTGGCTGAGTCTCAGTCTAACGGGCATATTAAGCTGGTATTGGTGTGGGAAGGATATGTGATGGTCCAGTTTGAGACTTTGTCCCACCCTCCATCAGGTTGAGCCAGTGTGCCGTGACAGATGTATCATCCCTGTCCACAAGTACTTGTCTGTTGTAAGGTGGACCTTCCCGGTTACGGCAATGGTGAGAGCATGCTTTAGATTGTTTAAGACCTGCTGGTGTAAGCGGAGATGGCACACTGGGAAATATAGTGCAAGCTGGGAACCGAGTATTGTGGGGCAGCCACAGCCAACAGATCACGTAAAGACTGTGTCCCAACAAGCCTAAAGGCAACACCGTCCATGGCTAGCAACTTGGCAATGTGCGCGTTCAGTATTTGTGCTTGTGGGTGCGTGGTTTGGTATTTACGCCTCCTTTCATATATCTGGGGTACTGACAACTGGACGCTTGGCTGGGAGAAACAAGTGGATGTGCTTGTTGTGTCCTGTGTCTGTGCAACCGCAGCTTGTGAACAAGGGGTATGATCACCTGCTTACTGCCCAGTAGACTGGGAAGGACAGATCACAGGCAACATGGCAGGGGTTTGACCCGCAGACACCGATTTGGTGCCCTGTTGTTCTGCCCACCGACTAGGGTGCTTGGCTACTATGTATTTCTGCATACTGATGGTGCATTGGTTGCCTTTGCCCTGGCCTCTGCTCAGCTTCGTATGGTAGATGCCACAGATGACAACATTTGCTTCAGAAGGACTATCTGAAAAAAATTTCCAGACAGCAGCTGAACGCACCCTTGTCTTGACTTGGGGCACAGAGGGATTGCTCTTGGCAACAGTTGACACACTTCGTACTCTGCTCCAACCAGTAGCTTTTTGTGCCTTTGTTAGTGCTACGTATCCACTTTCTTTCTCTGTGCTGCTGTGCTGGCTATGCGTGCCAGAAATACAGGTCGGATCGGTAGTCTCATCATCGACCACCTCGTTGTCCATGTCATCCTCCTTCCGTGTTGATATTGTTGGCTGGCCAGATGGCAACTGCGTGTCATCACCATCAGCCACCACCTCTTCACCAGGTATATCACGTGGATGAAAGTGGCTTTCTTCTGGTCGTGGGTTTTCAAACATTTGGCCATGAACAGACGATACCTCCTCACGTTCCTCTTCAATGTCGTGTGGTGAGAGGCCAGAAGCGATGAAGGGATATGGACCTAACCAATCCTCGGAGTGGCCAAGGTTGTGGCCAGGAGTCCTGTGACTCCTTGCGTGGTTGATGAACTAGGAACAGGTTGAGAATAGCATGACCCAGCATTATCTGTATGGACAGGAGACTGTGTGGTCGTGGACAATTGGGTGCCACTAGAAAATTTTGTGGACGCCTTATCAGCCATCCGAGACAGTATCTGCTCTTGCTCTTCTGGCATCCAGACCCCTTTACATTCCAGACCGGGAAATTTCGCCAGGAACAAAGATGCATCAACCGTCTTCTGCCTCCCAGACTCTGTGCCTTGTTGGGCACCACTGACAACCCCACGCCCTCATCAACATCTATGTCCCTGTCCCTTCACAACAGCCTTTCTAGGAAATTGGGTTTTTTTCTGACATAGCTGCAGATGTTCAGATCGGGGAAGAAGGAGCTGTTAGTGCTTTGTGGAAGGTAGCACCACAGCCTAGTTCTGCTTTGTGTTTTACACACAGCACCGCAACAGCACCCAAAAAATTGCCCTGAGGTTTAAGGCTAAATAAGGCCAGTCACCACACAAGACAGCGGTGCAGGCTGCATGTCACTTGTGCAGTACCATGCGTGCTATTCGGTGTGAACACAGCACCACAACAGCACAAAAAAATTACCCTGAGGTTTAAGGCTAAATATTACGCAAATCAACAAAGCAGAAGGAAGATTAGGGCACCACGGCAAGCCGCTTAATGGGCGGATAAATATCTGGAGCAATCAGCAGTCCGTAGGGGGTGCCTGTCTCAAGGCAAACATATATCAAATCTTTCAATAAAGAGGAGACGGCACTCACCCACGCGATGTTCGGTCTTTATTCAGGGAACTTTAGACATTCGGTAGCAGGGAGGAGAGGAGGGGGCCGAGATGACGACGGCACCGTTTCGCGCACAGTGCGGTGACCCGTGGAAGCGCTCTGTGCGCGAAACGGTGCCGTCGTCATCTTGGTCCCCTCCTCTCCTCCCTGCTACCGAATGTCTAAAGTTCCCTGAATAAAGACCGAACATCGCATGGGTGAGTGCCGTCTCCTCTTTATTGAAAGATTAAATATTACGCAAAACCAGTCACCACACAAGAAAGCGGTGCTAGCTGCATGTCACTTGTGCAGTACTGTGCGTGCTATTCGGTGTGAACACAGCAACGCAGCGGCACAAAAAATTTGCTCTGAGATTTAACCTCTTAATGACCAATCACGGCTCTATCCGTCATGGCTTTGAAGTGTCACTGCGTCTAAATACTCTCTTTGGTCAAAGAAATGCAGAAAATATCAGCCTAGATTTACCACTAACATGAAGTCCAATATGTCATGAAAAAACATTCTTGGAATTATTGGGATATGTTGAAGCATTCCAGAGTTATAATTTCTTAAAGTGACACTTGTCAGAATTGCAAGATAAGGCTAGGTCTTTAAGGGGTTAAGGCTAAATATTACGCGTGCCAGTCACTACACAAGACAGTGGAGGTGCTGGCTGTGTGTCACTTGTGCAGTACCAGGGGCGGACTGGTGGTATAGCCCACATCTAGGGCCGTCCCCCTCAGCAATGGGCCGGCCGTCAGCGCTTTGCGGCCGGCGCGGCGATGCAGCAGCAGGCAGCGGTGGGGATATGGTAGGTGAGCCGCGGCACGGAAACCCTGCCAGCAACCCCCCCGCCCTCCCCCCGGTCATCAAAAATTTCTGCTAGCACTTCCCCCCAAACCCTCCTCCCCCGGTCATCAAAAATTTCTGCTACTACCCCCCCCCCCCTTCCTCCCCCATCATCAAAAATTTCTTCTAGCACCCGAACCCCCCCCGATCCACAGATCTGCGGCTGGCAGGCCAAAACTCCAGAGGCCCCAGCCTGCCCCTGTGCAGTACCCTGCATGCTATTCGGTGTGAACACAGCACCGCAACGGCATAAAATTTCCCCTGAGGTTTAAGACTAAATATTACGCGACCAGACCACCTGAGGAAGATAGAGAATCTATCGAAACATGTTGTGGAGTAGGAGGGGAGCCTGAATAAAGGTCTGTTGAAAAGCCATCCCAGTGCCTGCTGCCTTTGTGCCTGAGCGCCTCCAATTAGACTGCTTACAGTTTGTTTACCTTCTAAATATTACGCGTGACAGTCACCAAGACAACAGTGCTGGCTGCGTGTCACTTGTGCAGTACTGTGCATGCTATTCGGTGTGAACACAGCACCACAACAGCTCAAAATCTGCCCTGAAGTTTAAGGCTAAACATTATGCAAAACCAGTCACCACACAAGACAGCTGTCTTCGTGTCACTTATGCAGTATCCTGCATGCTATTCGGTGTGAACACAGCACCGCAACGGCACAAAATTTGCCCTGAGGTTTAAGGCTAAATATTAAGCATGACAGTCACCACATAAGACAGTGGTGCTGGCTTCGTGTCACTTGTGCAGTACCGTGCATGTTATTTGGTGTGAACACAGCATCGCAACGGCATAAAATTTCCCCTGAGGTTTAAGACTAAATATTACGCGACCAGACCACCTGAGGAAGATAGAGAATCTATCGAAACATGTTGTGGAGTAGGAGGGGAGCCTGAATAAAGGTCTGTTGAAAAGCCATCCCAGTGCCTGCTGCCTTTGTGCCTGAGCGCCTCCAATTAGACTGCTTACAGTTTGTTTACCTTCTAAATATTACGCGTGACAGTCACCAAGACAACAGTGCTGGCTGCGTGTCACTTGTGCAGTACTGTGCATGCTATTCGGTGTGAACACAGCACCACAACAGCTCAAAATCTGCCCTGAAGTTTAAGGCTAAACATTATGCAAAACCAGTCACCACACAAGACAGCTGTCTTCGTGTCACTTATGCAGTATCCTGCATGCTATTCGGTGTGAACACAGCACCGCAACGGCACAAAATTTGCCCTGAGGTTTAAGGCTAAATATTAAGCATGACAGTCACCACATAAGACAGTGGTGCTGGCTTCGTGTCACTTGTGCAGTACCGTGCATGTTATTTGGTGTGAACACAGCATCGCAACGGCACAAAAAACTTGCCCTGAGGTTTAAGGCTAAATATTATGCAAAACCAGTCACTACACAAGACAGCGGTGCTGGCTGCGTGTCACTTGTGCAGTACCGTGCATGCTATTCAGTGTGAACACAGCACCACAACGGCTCAAAATTTGCCCTGAGGTTAAAGACTAAATATTACGTGTGCCAGTCACCACACAAGACAGTGGTGCTGCCTGCGTGTTACTTGTGCAGTACCGTGCATGTTATTTGGTGTTAACACAGCAGCGCAATGGCACAAAATTTGCCCTGAGGTTTAAGGCTAAATATTAAGCATGACAGTCACCACACAAGACAGTGGTGCTGGCTACGTGTCGCTTGTGCAGTACAGTGCGTGCTATTCAGTGTGAACACAGCACCGCAATGGCACAAAAATTTGGCCTGCAGAGGTAAATGTGATCCCAAAAGTAGCTGGGAAAACCGTCACTACTCCCTGACCTTATACTTTCAGCTCTGAGAAGAGCTGACATATTGCTGACTGTACTATGTGGTACTGTAGCGCTCCTGCCTGTCTCCCTGCACTACAGTCACCTAGTATACAATACTGATAGCTCTCACAAGAGCTTTTGGGTTTTACAGAGGATTTCTGGACGATTTGCACAAGCACAACTCTCCCTAGCAGCTGCTCACACTTTCCCTACACTATCTGTGTTCTGCATGTAATGTGCAGAAAATGGAGGTGGCAGGGCTTATATAGACTAGAGCCTATGAGTCATAGGCTATTAGTCATGTATGACGCTGGGCGGCCAGCCAATCATAGTGATGCCACAACCAAGAAAGCTGTGGCATAACTGTGATTGGCTAATGCTGGGCGGGAGATCCGAATATTGCGAGGCGAGTAGTAAAATACTCTCTATGTTTCGAGTACCGCTTACTCGCTGAATACCGAATACTTGCTAATATACTCGCTCATCCCTATTAACAACCATTGCAGTATTGTTTGTTTTTTTTTCAATGGCATGACATTTACACTTTGGTCTCAAAAATCCTGAGCAAAAAAAATCCATGCAGAACCATAGATTTCGGTTGTAGATTGGCAAATTACAGTGGTGCAGATTGTCCACATTCAGTGGCCTGCAGTTAGTAATCAACCTTGATTTCTATTTAGTAACCTATTAATAACTGATATGCTACTTTGTTGGCGCAGTGGGAGGTCTTGGATTTCAAATCTGGATACAAAAAAATTCCTGTGCCCTATGAATGTCAGTTAGTTTTTCGATTAAAATAAGGCACTTTAATCCTTGTTAGACAAGTAGTGTAGCAAGGATGGCACTCACAAGATCAGCAGATTCTTGTGCAAAATTCTTTGTTCCATTCTAGGGAATACGGGGTTACAAACAGTGCAGGAGGGAAGGAATGCAGGGTGGACTACAGTCGCTCCATTTCACGTGTTAACGCTTCAACGGGTCCAATAACCGTTGAAGCTTAACACGTAAAACAGAGTGCCCGTAGTGCACCCTGCATTCCTTCCCTCCTGCACTGTTTGTAACCCCGTATTCCCTACAATGGAGTAAAGAATTTTACACAAGAATCTGCTGATCTGATGAGTGCCATCCTTGCTACACTACTCGTCTTATTATGCTGTATTACTTGGGATTGAGCAACGCCAGACCACATACCACAGCTGGTGACCTGGGTGGGAAGTGACGCCCGTCTAGCTACTATAGTGCCCGGAAACTCTGCTTTGCTTATTTAATCCTTGTTAACATCTGCCATGTGATCATACCCGTAGTGATTGGGCTTTATAATTTAATGGACAGTTTTAACCAAAACTTATGAGAATTCCAACATCAGTCCAATCGGTAAGATTAGTTGATGAAAATATTATGTTTGTTTTGAAGTTGATTTTACTATCGAATTGGAGAGTTTGTATAGGATCACACATTTAAACTTCAGTTCTATGGCAAAATATGTTCATAATATTTCTATTCCAGGGATTCAAAGGAAAACCAGGACACATGGGCCTGCCAGGAGCAAAGGTACAATCATTTATTATTATTGACCAAGTTTAACACTTTCTAATCTTGTAACACAATAATTGTATCACATACATTTTCATTCATTCATCTTTGTTTCAGGGAGACTGTGGACCTGCAGGGCCTCAAGGAAGTCCAGGAAGGCCAGGAGCAGAGGCAAGCTTACAACTTCACTTATTATTTTCCTACAGCTGTAATGAATTATTCATGTGGAAAATAATATAAATAACAATTGTATTTAGGGTGATGCTGGTCCAATGGGTCCACAAGGACGTCCAGGTCCTCCAGGTCACCTAGTAAGTATACAAGTATCATTTATAAGGTGATACACACAATTCTGATGTCCACATTACATAGTATTTTTAACCTTAATTTTAGGGAAGTTCAGGAAGCCCAGGACAACCAGGCAGCCCAGGACCTCCGGGCTGGTAAGGTCTTAAAGGTTTTTTCAGTAGAGAATGTAAAAAAATATAGAAACAACTCATCATTATTTTTAATATTCTAGGGATTGAAAGGAGAACGAGGATCCCCTGGTGAAAGAGGCTTGATGGGTCTTCCTGGACAACCAGGAACCCCAGGCCACCCTGGCCCTGTTGTAAGTATCTCAATCATTAGGCTACTTTCACATCTGCATTTTTGTCAAATCAGGTTTTTCACTGGAAACCAGATTTTTCCCGATTCAGGTTTTTCAGGCTACTTTCACATGTACGTTTTTTGTCACATTAGTTTTTTCACTGCTCAAACTGCTCATTAGCAGTGGCAGATGCCGGTCAAAAAACCACTGCTAAATGCGGTTGAAAAAATGCCTGAAGTGCCGGATTTGTCCGGATACAGAAGACAACGCACATTTACGGAAGTCCATAGGAAATACATTGGTCACTAACGCAATGTTGCCTGATCAGGTTTTTTTTTTATTGCGGAATTCTGCCTGATTTAAAAAAAGCAGATTTGAAGGTAGCCTAACAAAGACCATCCATCAATTTGTGAGCAATGTCAGTTGGGAATCTTCAATCAGCTATCTGATTTGTAAAAACTGCGAGTTAAAGTGGTTGTTCTGGATTAACATATTGAGGATTTATCCTATTCAAGGTATAGGTCATGAATATTAGATTGGTGGGGGTCCCACCAAGTAGCCGACATCTGGTACGGCATTAGCTGAACATAAGCAATGTGCGGAGCAGAACACAACAGATCTGTACTGTACATTAAGTGTATGCTGCCGAGTACTGCAGTTTAAACTCTAAATAAATGAGGCAAACAGGCACATAGGGTCTTATCCTTTGATAGGCAAAGGAGGGTAATGTCGCAATATGGTTCGCTCACCTGGGTTGGTTGAGAAACTCAACCAGTATATGTGCTTGTCCAGCTTACTGCAGGATCCACACTCCAACGAGACACATGGCACAAGAAACTGAGAAACAAAATGGATGAAGTGCCCAAGGATCCGCGCTGCTGGAATGAAGACCAGGAACAATGCACTCTGGTCAAATGATGCCTTTTATTCCAATGCGTTTCGGAGCCAATACTTCGCTCCTTCTTCAGGGATTTACCTAAATCACTGAAGGAGCGAGGTATTGGCTCCGAAACGCATTGGAATAAAAGGCACCATTTGACCAGACTGCATTGTTCCTGGTCTTCATTCCAGCAGCGCGGATTCTTGGGCACTTCATCCATTTCATTTCTGAGTACTGCAGTTTAGAATAGAATATTAGCCAGCACACTGTAGCATTAATTTAAATGACCTGCAGAATTATGAAAACGTTAAAAATCTATAAAAATGTAAAAAAAAAAGGATGTTGGATTTGCTGTTGTTTTTCATTTCTGCACCCAAAAATATTAGTTATGATCATTAAGACCTGAGCTGTCAAATAAGGGTATAAACATCATAAAGGGAATGTTAAGATGAAATGCAGGGTTGCAAACCGTGCAAAAATGTCATGCCAGTCCATAAAAATCACTTTTTTGACCTGTCAGTAAAAATTTTTAAGGAATCTGTGATTTTTTTTTTGAAGCTAAAGAAACGTATACAGTTTATTATGTTACTATCATTGTTTTATAGTGTACAGAGAATGCATCTTATATGCTTCTTATAATCTGTGGATAGTCCACTGTACAACGCCACTTTTCTTGCAAACTTATAAACATTTATTATGATTTTTCAATTTATCCATACAAAGTACTGTTGGTCTGTGATTTTTTTTTATAAACTGTCCAAATAAAAAGTCAAATTAACAACCTTGTACATAATTTCCCTCGAGATCAATAAAGTGTATTGCATCTTATTGTATTGGATATAGTAAAAGTTTTTGTTTTTATTAGGGTGAAACTGGAGGAGATGGAGCACCAGGAAAAGAGGTATGTGATATTTAAAAAGTTCCCACAATGCATTTGCAGATAATGAGGTAATAATTATATATGTACATGTATCAACATGAATACATTGAATATAAAGCCTGGGCGTGTCTGCAATTTATAATGAAAGTTATCACATAGTCTCATTATTACAGAACTCCTATATCCATCCTCTTGATCTGGAGTGATTCCAGTGATCACACCCCCATTGATCAGACACTTAGGCCGGTTTCACACCATGGTTTTATGGATCCGGGGCTATCCAGTGTGAATCGGACAGACCCGGATCCAGTTTCGGTCCCATAGCATTCCTATAGGGCCGGATGGAGCCGGATAGCAGCTATTTGCCATCCAGTTTCCATCTGTCCGGGAGGATCCGGCAGCATTCTGATTTTTCTCCCAGACACAAAAATGTTGCTTGCAATGTTTTTGTGTCCGAGGGAAAATCGGAGAAAATCGGTTGCTCCCGGATATGGCACGATTCTGCGCCCCCTAATATGGGGGTCTATCGCACCGGATCCAACATAACATTGTCCCCTGCACAGATTTCAGGACCACTGCTAACTCCCTGTCATTTCAGCAGGGAAAGCTCCTGCTGCAGCAATCCGGCATATTTGCCCTCCAGGTCTGTTTCCAAATCGGGACCAGGGCTGTCCGGTTCACACCGAACAGCCCCGGACCTGATCAGACCGTGGTGTGAAATCGGCCTTAGCTTTCTTCCCTCCGTCCTTTCATTTCTAATCTGCAAAAAATTAGAGAGAGGGGGATCGCACTAAGGCGGTAAATGAGGGACACCAGCGTGTTTTTAACAAAGGTGATCCACTCACCTGGTATGGTTGTAAATACACACACCTAAAGACCCAAAGACAAATTTGAAAAAATCTGCATATACCACCTCAATTAAAAACAAATTGGAATGCTGTGAAATACGTAAAGAAAACAAGAATGTGAAAAAAATGTGAAAATCTGTTGTAGCCATATTTTATTCACAACAGAACACGGAAAGAACACAAAATCAGAACTTTGTTTACAAATAATTATTAATTATTATTTAATAATTAATTATTTAATTAATTATTAATTAATTATTATTAATCAATTATTAGTTAATTATAATTAATGAATTTAGAAACTGATGGCAGCAACATATCTCAAACAGTTGGGTCAAGGACATGTCTGCTGTTGTGTAGCATTCCATATTTTTTTGACAGTCTGTAAATGTCTGGGAAGAGAGACTACGTAATTGTTGGAGTTTTGGGAGAGGAATTTTGTTGCATTTTTGTTTATTGTAGGATTCCAGCTGCTCAACAGTCCTGGGTCTTTTTTGGCAGATATCTGGTTACATAATGCACAAAATGTGTATAATGCTCAGCATTGCTAGTGTCTTTCAAGATATACCAGCTTCCAGTACCATAGGTACTAATATAACCTCAACCTAATTAAAGATGGAGGACATCAGATAATCAGAGATACAGGAAGTCATAACATCAGAGATGCAAGAAATCATATCATCGGAGATACAGGACATCATAACATTAGAGATGCAGGAAATCATATCATCAGAGATACAGGAAATCATATCATCAGAGATGCAGGAGATCATATTATCAGAGATGTAGGAAATCATATCATCAGAGATGCAGAAGATCATATTATCAGAGATGTAGGAAGTCATAACATCAGAGATGCAAGAAATCATATCATCGGAGATACAGGACATCATAACATTAGAGATGCAGGAAATCATATCATCAGAGATACAGGACGTCATAACATTAGAGATGCAGGAAATCATATCATCGGAGATACAGGACGTCATAACATTAGAGATGCAGGAAATCATATCATCACAGTTACAGGACGTCATAACATTAGAGATGCAGAAAGCATATCATCAGAGATACAGGAGTCATAACAT
>JARQOC010000002.1:385334247-385512003 GCA_033576535.1 Allobates femoralis | reverse complement strand
TTTGAGACAACTCTCCCTCCTATTTTCAATTCCTATCTCTTCAGCCATATTTTTGGCAGAGACTGTTAATGGAAAATGTGATCTGTTGATGCAAGAAGCATGAATGGGGTTCTTCTACACTATTAGAAACACTTCCTTCTCGCTGATCATTACAGAGAGTTAAAAAGGTTTTCTAGATTGAACATGCCATAGCTGTCTGTAGTCACTCATCTGTATGTGAGTGCAGGTTGCAGAATCTTGACAGTGTGCAGTATTCCAACTGTTAAGGTTTCCCTCTATTGTCAGCTCAAGCGTTCATCATGTGACAAGTATATAATTTGCATACTTATCGTCATATGCTAACTAGCAGCTTTTCCTACTTCTTTCATTGCCCTCAGATTATCATAGAGAATTTAAAGGGGTTGTCTGGGTTTTTTATAAAATCTATGTGTATATCTAGGTTGCAAAATGCTGACAGTTTGTAATTTACATCCAGTCAGCAATTTTGCAGCCTTACCTAGATATCACCCTTTTGCGTCTGCATTAGCCGCCTCAGCCCCCATCTAGAGGTGTGATTGTTTTGGAGCCTAAGTGCAAACATCGCTACTTGTCATTTATGCCCAGTCTCCTACAAGCCCTCCGCACACAGCAACAAACCTGCCCCACACAGCAACAAGCCCGACCCAGCAAATAGTATGCCCACCCCCTCCATCTCCTCCACACTCCATTTCCCTATGTAAACTGTGATAGAAATGCCACATTCCACTAGGCGGTCATCTCTTTTACACTGTGACAAATCCATAGCTCTGAGAAGGAGATGACCGCTCTTTGTGCTGTGGTTTGTGCACTCACCTCCTCCTCCTGTGACTGCGCTACTGTGATATGAAACGCACCAAACCTCACAGCTGCCGCACTCCCTCTGTGCACTGAGCGGTTTATTCATTCTTCTGTAAAGAGGGGGCAGGGTGACTGTGAAGTTCAGCTCTTCATATCACATCAGCACAGGCACAGGGGGTGGGGTTGAGCGCACATACCTTAGCACTGAGGGTGTTCATCCCCTTCTCAGAGCTGCAGATTCATCCAAGTATAAAAGAGGAGATGTCTCTTGAATTGCTTATGGGTTAAAGTTAGTACGAATCATTTAAAAAATATGAGGGATAACATTTATAAATAGAGATTTATAGATCACTTAAAGGGAACTTTGCAAACAATTCCTGTTGCCCAAACCACGGGCAGCATGAATCAAAGCTTGTGCATGATTGCAGCCACATATAATATTTTCTGAAACACTATATATACTAGTATATAGGCTGGGGATCAGATTAGCCCTGCTTCAAACTCTGCCAGGTCTTCCCAGCAATATTCTAGGTGAGTGACAGGTCTCTCATTATTTACACACAAAGGATAGACTTGTCAATCTTCTGCAGTAGCACTGGCAAAAATACTGCCTGGGATAGCTCTAGACTAGTCAGGTCTCTGACTATGGTTCCCGGCCAGATATTCAAAGAATATTTTTTCTAAAAAACTGGAAGGTTTCAGAGAGTAATTTACCTGGCTTCTTTTGTATAGCCAGGCTGCAATTTATGCTGCCCATTATCAGGTTCATTTTAACGAGGATCAGTCACTATTCCACGTTTTGAGGTAAATACGTGAAGAACACATCAAGAATTACAGGAATAGAGATGTAGTCAGGTCACGGTCTGGAGTCAGAATACCTGGAGAGTAGCAAATCAAAGCAAAGAGGCTAAACAAATGGATGGTCCAAATGAAGTCCAAGGTCAGGCAGCAATAGATCAATCTAATGGAGCACAGGTATACAGGCCAAACAGCACCATGCTACTAAGAGCAGAGTTCTGAGAGAATCTACTTAGGTAAGTACCTGGGCAATCACCCAGGAACAGGGAACACTTAAATAACACAACACATCAACATATTGATAGCTCAGCATGCCACAGCACCACTGAGCTGTCATATTTTATGATAATGGTAAATTTAGGTCAATATATGTTGCATTTAAAAAAAAAAATATCAGAAATTGGACAGAAATTGTCAAAACTTTGCAATTTTCAATATTCAAACTTTGAACGCTTATCTCTTTAATCTAGATAAACCAAATCAATGACAGAGTCTCCAAAGATCTGCACTGCTTTAGGGAATCCAGGACCACAAGTAGGTCTGGTGAAATGATGTATTTATTTCCAACGCGTTTCATAGCTCACTTTGCTCCTTCTTCAGGGATGATTGTATCCCTGAAGAAGGAGCAAAGTGAGCTCCGCAGGCCGACTTGACGCTGTGCAGTATGCATGCTCTGTCGATGTACTTATGGCAGCACACGTAATGTGCTCCATAGAGCATGCGTACTGCACAGCATGAAGTCGGCCTGCAGAGTACCGGAAATGACGCCCTTTAGGACGGATAGGACCAGCTTGGGGAACACTGACAGGTCCTTTAGGTTTGGGTGCAGCTGGCTGGCCAACCAAGAGATAATAGAGCAAACTCTGGCACACCAACAACAACACTGAGAATAATTGTGCTCAACTTGATGAGTAATTTATTAATCACAAATAAACAATTTTTTGCATTTTGTCACAAGAGAAAAAAAACGTTTTCGGCTTATCCAGCCTTTTTCAATTTATAAAGTACTTGTGACTTAAATAAATTATCTGAAAATACACAGAAAAAGAAGTAGCAAGCAAAATGACAAAAAGTCACAAGTACTTTATAAATTGAAAAAGGCTGGATAAGCCGAAAACCTGCTGCAGGTGGATTCCAGCCAGGCATGCTGCAAGATCATGTGCAGTCTGACATGTGATGCTCCCAGGCCCTGATGGCATAGGGAAAGAGTCACCACTTGAGTGTTGTGAGCTCCTCAGGTCCTGATCTGGCATCAGAGGCCAGGATTGGATCTGTACCTCATTGCAGATGAGGCCCAAAGTGGGTAGTGCGGTGGAACTGCAGGTGACATATGCATCCATCTCCTCTGCATGCCGCTACAGGTCTGGTTCTGCTGACCCACCCTCTGCACCTGAGTTGTTAGGAAGATGACCTCTTCCAGATCAAGCATGCCTTGCAGTGGATCAATCACCAAATTACTGCTAATGTTATCATGGTAGCAAGATCAACTGTAGTAACAGAGACTGTACCTGCGTTGGACTGTACTGGTAAGATGGCGGTGAGACTTTGACTGAGTTCCGTGACTTTGTGTGTTTGCTTTGCCTTAGGGGCCCAACTCTTCCACTTATAGGATTCAGACCCAAACAATCACTACCAGATTATAATGTTTGCACAATCTTGTTTCTTAGCTCCTAATTAACCTGTCTATGTGGTGGGCTGCAGAACTAACATCACTGTCTGTCACAAATTCAATTCCCCAGGTCACAAGGTATAACAACTGAGTTGCAGTAATTTTAGAAGCGTGCCATCTTTGTAAGAGACTTAATACTGAAAAAAAATAATATAATTCAGGTGATGGTCACCATTCACCACTAATTTATCTGGAATGCTGAATAAAGCTTGTGGGCAACAAAAACTTTAATATGAATTATTAATATACCCTGTTTCTCTGAAAATAAGACACTGTGTTATTTTAATTTTTGCTC
The DNA here is from genome assembly GCA_033576535.1 of Allobates femoralis. NCBI lineage: Eukaryota > Metazoa > Chordata > Amphibia > Anura > Aromobatidae > Allobates > Allobates femoralis. Next base: position 385,508,425 of record JARQOC010000002.1, on the reverse strand, counting down.
CCAAAGTTGCACTAGGTCTTATTTGTAGGAGGTATCATAGTTCGCCATGAAGAAGAATTCACATTTATTGTTGAACAAAAAAAATGAACATTTATTATACACTGTACAGTAGTTGTCATCACAAACCAGCATAACCAAACTGTGTCACCCATCCATTCATCATCCATCTGCAGCTCTCATCATCCCTCAATATTCCCATCTTCCATCTGCAACCCCCATCATCCCTCAATATCCCCATCATCCACCTGCAGCTCCATCATCCCCCAATATCTCCATCATCCATCTGCAGCCCCCATCATCCCCAAATATTCCCCTGCAGCCCCCATTATCCATCTGCAGACACACACACACACGGTACCACTATTGCCAGAGCCTGGCCGAGCCTGCCTGCCTCTGCTGCCACCACTGCTTTATTCATTCTCCTGCATGTACGGTATCTGGGCACTGCTCAACGTAGATGCACAGTAGTAAGCCATCAGCCAATCAGGTGACGGCTGTTGGCATCTGATTAGCTGCCAAATTACCATCCATACAGGAGATGTACGGTTATTTGTCAGCCAATCAGACACCAGCAGCCGCCGCTTACTACCGTACATCTACGCTGAGCGGCGCCCGGATACATATAAACAGGAGGGTGTGGAGGAACAAATAAAGTGGCGGCGGTGGCAGCGACAGGCTACGGCAATAGCTGTACTGTGTGTATCAATTTTCTTTTTGCTAGGTCTTATTTTCGGGGTGTGTCTTATAATTAGCAGCCTGCCAAAACCCGCAATAGGTCTTATTTTTGGAGGATGTCTTATTATTGTGGAAACATGGTAACACAGCTTAAATAAAATTAATTTAAAGCTCAAAAAAATTCTACACCTTGATACAAGCCGGTAGACCCGCTTGCTGGGGACACTCCTAACCATATGGCTAGGTGTTGTCCCCATCCAACAAGTCTTGTAGCGAGCGTTTTGGTCTCAAACAGGGAACGTTTTGGGGCCATTTCAAATTTCAGACTCATTTTTCGAACATAGCCGTGTTTTGTGAATTTTGGGGAAACTGTTCGGGTTTCCAATCACCAAGCCGAATTGGCCATGTTCAGCCAAAATTGAAATTGGCGAACATGTTCTGGGAAAGTTCCCTCATGTCTAGTGATGACAGCTTCAAAATGTCTCCTTTATGGAGAAACTAGTCCCCTTGAATTGCTCTGATGTGATTTTGCCCATTCTTGTACACCAACACTCTTCAAATCCTAAAGATTCTGTGGGCTCTCTCTAAAAACTCTGAGCTCTTGTTCTTACCATATATTTTCTATTGGATTCAGGTCAGGTGATTGGTAAATTGCAGGAGATGATCACCAGAAAGTCTTGGTATATACCATTTGTCCATTCCTTCAATCAAATGAAGTTTTCCAGTGCTGTATGCTGAATAACAGCCCCACACCATGATATTCCCACCTCCATATCTCACAGTTGGTATGGTGTTTTGGGGGTGATATATAATGCCTTTTGGCCTCAAAACATTGCGTTTATTATGGCATCCAAATAGTTACATTTTGGTCTCATCTGGTCAAACTATATACTCTCAGTATTTCACAGGCTTGTCTAAATAGGATGCATCATGAAGCTGTTATTAAAGGCTCTTGCACAAATTATTAAACACATTTTAGTAAGCATGTTCAATACTTTACCCCTATGTCTTTTCTCATTATTGCACAACAATAAATTTATGGACATCTATTGTGGATTTGTGTGCATTGGATAGGTTGTTCTCAACATCTGATGAGAAATATTTACTTATAAAAAGCATACTTGATTGATAAATACATTTATTTTGACAGAAAATATGTCTGGCAATGTGGGTATTGCTCTACTGTGAAATATAATGATGCCTGAATATAATTGTTTTGGACTCACTTTATTAGCATCTAAAATAGCACGGTCATGCAAGGAATTCTGCTTTATAAACAAGCAAGATCAGTTAGACAAACAAGCTTGAAACAAATTGCTTAGACTGTGCATGTCCAAAACATGCAAGAAACCACAACATTCAACATACACTAATGGTAATCTTGTTGGGGAACTTACTTGTGCTCTACATTTGTTTTGTAACAATATGTATATATTTTGTTTAAATAAAAATGTAGGAAAAAATCTAATGTGAATTATTAAATTGCTACATGATTCAGATATCCAGTGGCATTGAGGTTTCCATTGATGAAGGATGGCCCCATTATCTTTGTACCAAATATACCACACCATACCATTAATTTTTGTGTTCCAACAGACTTGGAGGGATCTATCCACTGTGGGTTAGTGTCAGGGTACCGTTAGGGTACCGTTACATGCAGTGATGTCCTGAGAGATATCAATGATACGTCATGGGTTTTGCATAGCTCAAACAACATTGTTAGGATGTCATAGCGTGTAAAACCGAGATATGGATGTGATAAATCTTTGGATCGCTGATCGCAGATTTGGGAACTTGTTCTTAAATCAAGCGATCTGCGATCAGCAAACCTGTTGCATATTTGTGTGTGACACCGCGATAACTATCAAGTGTTAGATTTCTGGGATTGTGAACACAATCCCGTAGGCGTGCCTTGGCGTTGTGTCTTCCGCGCCCTGTCTATGCCGATTGGTGGCCACTACTGCGTTCCGATTGGCTGGCATTGTTGAATGGCAAAGGCCGCCATATTTGATCTCCCGTGTGTACATCATGATACTCCTTGGCATTTGTTATTCTGCTAAATCCAAGTAAACACATGTAAACGAGGAGACACATTAAAGTCGTTATTCTTAATTTGTAGCGGTGACGTCCCCGTCTGTTTCCCAAAATTCTTTTTTTTTTTTTTGTGTCCTTGACATATATGTGGTTATTGTTCAATGTGGTCATGTTCCTTTATTTGCTTGGCCACAAATGTATGATGCGACATGTGGCCCATATATCATGAAATAAACACATATGGAAACTCTCATGATGTCCTTGCTCCTGTATGTCAGCCACATTGTTCTCCAAATTAGGTCAACATATATGATTTAACCTCAGATATGCAAATAACATACACACATTTTTACACATAACCAAGCAGATACAGTTGCATTCACACATACAAATATATGTGTATGTACATCTACACATTGGCGTCATCATACACATACATACACAGACACAGAGTTAGTACATGCATCCTCATATGCATTAACATACGTGCATCCTGATGTGTGTAGCTTACCAACTTCAATTGCCCAGCTACACTTACACATATATTCTTTTGGCAAAAAGGCATGCATGAGCGTTCATGTGTGAAACTTTGGAAACGTATCAATGGCTTGCAAAGGTGTCATGAAATACCAAAATACGAGAATGACAAAATGGCTGAGAGGGCGACAGCACACATGAAGTCGCCATCTTGCCAGACAAGGCTGACCAATGGTAACGCAGTTGTGGCCACCAATCGAAGATGTCGGGGCATGGTAAAACACAATCTGCCACGCCTAGCTCCCAGCCTGTCTCAGACTACGCCCACATTGCGGTAGGATTTGTTCATGTAGTTGCTGTGTGACAGCGTGATCACGATCGGCAACATCGCTGGCTGGGTCTTTCGGGCGATGTCTGTATCGCTGGATCCTTGGTGTGTCGTTCACGATATCTCGCTGGGTGACATCTCACCAGCGATGTCTAAGAGATGTCCTTTGAGAGTGCGCGCTCCTGAGATCTTTAGAGATCTCCCAGTGATATCTCTACGTGTAACGGTACCCTCAGACCAATAGCGGTGGTTTTGTTTGTTAACTTCACCATTTACAAAAACGTTTGCCTCATCACTCATCTGAAGGCAATTGCCTATTCTGTGAAGATACGAGATGTGTGGCATCTGAAACAACAGATACTGGAAGCCTGTGCTAGCATTTCTTCTGCGGTGTTGCTATCAGTGTGTGAAGAGTGGGAGAAGAGGGTTGCATTGACAATCCAACACAATGGAAAGCACTTTGAACGCATTTTATAAGTGGTCATAAACTTGTAAATAACACATAAAATAATAAAGTTATGTTAAAACCAAGCACACCATTATTTTTCTTATGAAATTCTCAATAAGTTAGATGTGTAACACTACCCTCTTCCCAATGAAAAAAATAACGTTGGATCCAAAACGTCCAACTTTAAAATGGCCGCCATGATCACCACTCTGGAAAAGTTTGCCCCATTTCATATAATAATGTGCCACAAACTGGAAGTTGATATCACCAACCATTCCCATTTTATATAGGTGCATTCATATAAATGTCCCACACAGTATATATATATATATATATATATATATATATATATATATATATATATACACATTATAATCCAACCCTCGTGCGCTCTCTCCCCAATTGTATGCTCTTTTCTCTGTGTTCTCTCCCCATCTGTCTCGCCCCTGTGGACGCTCTCTCTGCCTTGTGCATTGTCTCTCACCCTGTGCTTTCTCTCTCCCCCTGTGCACTGTGTCTCTCCCCTTGTGCTTTCCCTCTCTACCGTTTGTGCATTTTCTCTCCTCCTGTGCTTTCTCTCATCCCCCTTCTGCGCTGGACATGCACAGCGTAAGAAATTTGTTTCAAGTTTGTCTCTCCCCCTATGCTTTTCCTCTCTACCCTTTGTGCTTGGTCTTTCCGCCTGTGCTGTCTCTCTTCCCCCTGTGCATTATGAATCTCCCCTGTGTGTTGTCTCACTCTACGATGTGCACTCTTTTCCCCATGTTCTCTCCCCCCTGTGCACTCTTCTCACCCTGTGCACTCTTCTCCCCTATGCAATTTCTCCCCTTTGTGCACCCTTTGTGCACTCTCTTATGCCCTGTGTGCTCTCTTTTCCTCCTGTGTACTCTTGTCTCCCCATGTCTTCTTTCCCCCCGTTCGCTCTTTTTTCTCTTGTGCGCTGTCTCCCCCCACCGTGTGCTCTCTCCCTGTGCTGTCTTTCCAACTTGTGTGCAATCTCCCCCATTGTGTGCTGTCCCCCATGTGCTCTCTCCCCGTGTGCTGTCTTCTCTCCTTGTGTGCTAACTTATCCCCCCTCCTTGTGTTCTCTGACAGCGAGACAGGAGATCAGCATTGCCACGCAGGTGATGTCACTGGTTTCTGCAGCCAGCTTATTAATATTTATAAACTGCCAATGGTCTAGAAGAACAGAGACAGCAAACAGGTAAGAGAGAGACAGTTGCTCCGGGCCCCATACATGGGAACACCATCCAGCAAGCAGCGCACACAGACGCCGACTCTGCCTCCCATGAAGTTTTTAATTAAACCTGTGTATTTGCATATAGTGTAGTGTGTGTTAATATAGTCACCCAGCATGACCTCCTCCAGTATTCAGCACCGTTCTGCTCCTCTCCTCACTGACTTTACTGCTCTTCACTGTTCTCTGTGTGACCAGAAGAGTGATTTACATCATGAAACAGATTTTCAGCTCACTCATAGGGCTTGTGCACAAAACTGTTTAAATCGGATGACTGCTATGCCTCATTTTGATGGATAGTACTCGCACCAATGTTATTCTGTGGGCTTGTGCACATGTCCGAATCTTTGCCTCGGCCTGAGTGGTCCAAGGAAAAAAATCGGTGACATGTTCAATTTTGATCTGGCTATTGGATCAAAATCAGCAATGCAAATCTATGAGTCTGCAGAAAATATTAGACCACACTTGAGTGACATCCATGGACTGATTGAATGGAGAAGGTGGAGAAACATTTTCTTTATTCTCCACCTCCAAAAAAAAAGATCACACTCCACCCAAACACTGATTAGAATAATCGGACCATTTTTTCTTAAATATGGAAAAAATGGTAGTGTGAACATACTTATTGAGGGATGTCACTAAAAGCGGAGCAAAACCGAGTTGAATTCCGGTAAAGGCGGTAGTGAGTATATTGACACTTTACTACATGCACATATACACATAATTAGTAAATAAATATTCATGTGAGTGCTTCTTTAATAGTAGATTGTCTAAATCAAGCTCCACAAAAAGTAAGTAAATTTACTGTCCAACCTACTAAGAGTACATGTGAATAGTTGTTGAAAAGTGATATCAAATCAAGTGTATGGATAAGAGAGAATATTTTTTAGAATTTAATAACACCCAGTAATTTCCATAGATAAAATATATAGGTCAGCCATGATATCCATAAACTTAAATCCAAGTGAAATGACAAGTGAAATAAATAATATTATTGTCTCATTACAACGGCAACTTGCAAACAGTTCTTGAAGTGTATGTGTTGGGTGAAGAACAATTTTAAGTATCTGAGTGTCAAGGATAAAAAGATATAGTAAGATCATCCGGCATAGAGCAGCATTACCGTGACAAGGGGCGTTCAGCTGTCCACTACAAAATAGCACGAGATTTCAAATACAGGCACTTTTGTGCCCACGTTTGCATGCGCTTCAGATCCTGTCACCCATATTACTCTATGGCAGCGTTACACTACGGTAATGCTGCGGTAATGCTGCGGTAATGCTTCTCTATGCCGGATGCGTCGTCAAAAACACCCGACACAAATGTGGCCCTAACCTTATATGTCTGACAAGATGGTGGCAATAGTTTATAGAGATAAATAATATTAACAGGTTTTACTAGAGTGACTAGCGACATCTTTCATATTAATGATGGGAGTGATGGTGTACCACGGTCCGCGCTGCTCAGGGTTCAGAATAACTCACCAGAGAGCCAATCAAATTTCCATCCTCTTTATTCCTATTTATTTATAGGAGGAATAAAGAGGATGGAAATTTGATTGGCTCTCTGGTGAGTTATTCTGAACCCTGAGCAGCGCGGACCGTGGTACACCATCACTCCATCATTTTTCTTGGAACATACCACTATCCAGTGGTAGGTGGAGGTCCTGCAGCAGCTTGGAACATTGATTCCGAAACGCCTTCAAACCAGTTGTGGGGATCACAACTGGACCAGGTGAGCGGCTCCACAGCACCACCACAATACACTAGTGTCACTAGTGATAGGGCACTATTGCGCCTCTTGTCCCCCTCCCTTTATATTTTACAGTATCTTTCATGTTAGACAGTCACCTTTCGTGTTTCTTCATCTGGCCCAGATCACTGTGACGATTTCTCCAGATCACAGTTGTTTTCTCCAGAGTTTTTCACAAATGTCCCTAATATATTGCTTTGGCAGAACATCATAAATCTCTATATTTAGGTAGCAAAGTACATGGAACTATTTAATTGTGTGACACATTGTGCCACTTGACTATATGTATGCAGATATCTGCATATCAAAATGTCATACACAGTTCTATATAAATCAATGCCAGACATATCTTTCCGAAACAATAATAGGATCATACAAATGCCCCCAAAATGTGATAGTGCAACATAGTACCCCCTCAAAACATTTTGACTTCAGTAGGTTGGAAGGGCTTCTGTATGATCAAGAAGACTTCTCGCTGTTAATCTGTAGAGGTGTAACTACAACAGGTGCAGGGGTTGCAATTGCACCTGGGCCCTAAAGCCAAGGGGACCCCAAAAGTCCCTTTGGCCTATAGAAAAAGACTAATGCTATTAAAGATTTGCATTAATTGTGGGCCCTGTTGTAGATTTCGCATCGGGGCCCATGAGGTTCAAATTAGGCCACTGGTAATCTGTATGGACATACTGAGTCCTAAAATGACTAATCCTTGTTGCTGCTCAATAATCTCTGCACAGGTGATAGGGCATGCCCACAACACTCTCCCATAGAAGTCAATGAATTATCTCCAGACTACAGACTCCTATGGTGAATTTGGCTGTTGTAAATCATAACTCAAAATGCTGTATTTGACAGCTTTGGCAAATTCCCATGCCGAAAATAAATGTGTAAACATCTACAATCGGAGAAAAAGATGTCATAGATAAAACATTCTCATTTTCTGGTTTCAGTTAGTTAAAAATTAGGTGATACATTGCCTTAAAAAGTCTTTAGTTGTACATGTATTCTCTGTAACCCCTTTAGCTGTAGGGCTCTGAATTACTCCATGGTTTTCTATAACTATAATTGCAGCCAAATAAAAAATTCATTATACAAAATCTGATAGTGACAAGAAAAGAGCAAGAATTCTATTCATATGTCAGGCATTTTAGATGAGAACGCTGTATTGTGGGTTGATTCTGCAACCTATTATCCAGCCAAAAAGGAACCAAATGAACAATTATAGAGTTATTATATAACATATTAATTATCTCCCTGTGCTGAAAAGTGTCACATTCTTCTCTCTATATATAATTGAGCTTTAAAAAAAGTCACCACATCAAAAGAGTAGACAATTTTTAGTATTTAAAATACAAAATCCACTATTCTCTTTTGTAGTCTTACACATGTCAGGAATCTACGTGTCTGCTTGCTTCTTGTAGCAATTAATGGCACTCATACTTAAGGGTGTAATGGAGAAAACAACCTCCTAGCTGGACAAATATCCAACCCTTTACAAATTGAATTATGTTCCAAGATTCATGAAAACTTTTAATACATGTATTACATTCAAAAACTCGTTAGGTGGAAAGGCATGGAAATATAATATCAGATAAATTTAGTTCTGTCTTAAGGGGTACTCACGTGGTTTTTTTTGCACGTGTGGCATCTCATGCAAAGTGACATTGAATGCTAAGTGGCTTGCAGTTACTTCATGGCAGTTGACTAATATTCATCCTCTCTTCTCTTCATACAGGTAATATTCCACCACAGCTTGCTGTCATCTGCATTTGCTAAACTGGGCTTCCAATCTCATTGTAACAGTGTATGTTAAATCTACCTCTGCTGGTTGTAATGACCTCCATTGCTATATCAGCCTGACTCATATAGCCTTATGGTAAATCTACCTCTACATTTATTGTAAACTTTCCTATGTCACTGAAACCTGGATCCAGGACTCAGACACGGTTTCCATTGCTGCTATTTCTCACGGCGGTCTTCATTTCTCCCATTCCCCGAGACCTGGGAACAGACATGGTTGTGGAGTTGGCTTACTCCTGTCCCCACAAAGTACTTTCCAGGTCATCCACTCAACTCCATCACTCTCAGTCCCTTCTTTTGAGGTTCACACCATTAGGTTCTTCCACCCCCCTCCCCCTCAGAGTAGTAGTGGTATACTGCCCCCCAGGGTCACCCACCCAGTTCCTCGACCATTTCTCTGCAGGGCTGCCGCACTTCATGTCCTCACAATTACCAACCCTTATTCTGGGAGACTTTAACATCCCCATAAACAGCCCCATCTCCCCATCTGTATCCCAGCTCCTATCTCTAACAACTTCTCTTGGCATCTCACAGCTCTCAACCTCTGAGACACACAAGGATGGTAACACCCTTGACCGGCTCTGTTCAACCTCCTCCTTAGATAACTAGCCTCTTCCTCTCTCTGATCACAACTTTCTCTCCTTCATGCTCACAAATCCTCGCCCACCCCAGCACAACCCTATCACACATTCAGAAATCTACAGGCCATTAACCCTCATACACTCACAGTCTTTCTCATCTCATCACTGTACCAAATCTCGTCCTTCTTCTGTCCGGATCTGGCGGTGAATCACTACAATGACACTCTCAGAAGCACCCTGGACCAAGTAGCACCCCTAACCCTCAGAACCTCCAAACAAATAATTAAACACCCCTAGCTCACATCACAAACTCGATTCCTTCAGCGATGCTCTAGAAGTGCTTAACTTCTATGGAGGAAAACCCGCACACCAGAAAACTTCATTCTCTAGAAATTTATGCTGACAACTTACAACTATGCCCTCCACTTTGCCAAACAGACCTATTTCACCACTCTGGTCTCCTCACTATCCAACAACCCAAAGAAACTCTTTGATACCTTTCACTCTCTCCTCAGTCCTAAAGTGCAGGCCCCCATCACTGACTTCTGTGCTGATGATCTGGCTTCTTACCTCACTAAGAAAATAGAAAACATCCATCAAGAAATCAACTCCCAACCTCAAATTGCTTTTACCCCTACCTCTCCCCACATTTCATCCGGCTTACTCTTCACATTAGACCCAGTCACAGAAGAAGAAGTCTCCAGGCTCCTCTCTTCGTCTCGCTCCACTACATGCACCGCTAAGCCCATCCCCTCACACCTACTCTAGTCTCTCTCCGTTGCTCACCACTCACCTAACCAAAATCTTCAATCTCTCCCTCTCTTCTGGCATTTTCCCCTTCTCCTTCAAACACTCAATCATTACTCCATTATTAACGAAAACTTCTCTTGACCCATCCTGCATAAACAACTACAGAGCAGTCTCCAATCTCTCCCCTTCATCTCTAAACTCCAGGAGCGCCTGGTCTATTCCTGCCTCACCCTTTACCTCTCCACTCACTCTCTTTTAGACACATTACAGTCTGGTTTCCGCCCCCTACATTCTACAGAAACCGCCCTCACCAAAGTGACCAATGACCTTCTGACAGCAAAACGTAATGGTCACCACTCTCTGCTTATTCTTCTTAATCTCTCTGCAGCCTTTGACACTGCTGACCATCATCACCTACTCTCCATGCTGCACTCCATTGGCATCAAGAACAGGGCTCTCTCCTGGTTCTCTTCCTATCTTTCTGACTGCTATTTCAGTGTATAATTTGCTGGCTCAACTTCCTCCCCTCTTCCTCTCACTATTAGGGTCCCTCAGGGTTCAGTCCTTGGACCTCTTCTCTTCTCTCTACATGACCCTGATTGGACAGACCATCAGCAGATATGTCTTTCAGTACTATCTTTATGCTGATGACACACAACTATACACTTCTTCTCCTGACCTTATTCCCACTCTAATAAAGAACACCAATGGCTGTCTAACCACAATTTCCAATATCATGTCCGCTCTCTATCTGAATCTTGACCTTTCCAAAACTGAACTTCTTCTTCTCCCGCCCTCCACTAACCTCCCTAAACCTGACATTTCTCTCTCAGTGTGTGGCACCATGATAATGCATGTCTGGGTGTTATGTTTGACTCTGATCTTTCTTCACTCCATATAGGCAATCTTTCGCTCGCTCTTGCCGCTTGCAGCTGAAGAACATCTATAGAATTCGTCCCTTCCTCACCTTGGAAACCACAAACACCCTCACTTTGGCCCTGATTCACTTCCGCCTTGACTATTGTAATTCTCTTTTAAGTGGTATCCCAGCACTAGACTCTCCCTTCTCCAGTCCATCCTTAATGCCGCAGCCAGGATCACCTATCTAGCTAACCGTTATGGTACCTTTACACGCCGCCACAACAGGATGGATACAACCCGCTACAGGCTACAAATGCAGCTTGTCGCGCCAATATCGCCCGTAGTAGCGGCGTCTGAAGACGGGACGACACAGCCGGCTACAGATACATCTGTATCCGTGCACTGCCCATAAACAGATGGCAACAAAGCCGCCTGAATGATGGACATCCAAGTGATCTCATCTAGGCTTTGGTCAACTACTATACAAGGGGACTTATGTTTAATCCTGGAGTGGCGTTAAATTGCGGGATTTGGATTTAGGCCCCCAGAGCCGGGGGGCCCCCATGCCCCGTGTGGCTTATCCTATTGTTTGATATAATGCTGCATATGTTTTGTGCTTGGCCTTTTCTCTTTGTTATAGCTATGTGCTTTGTATGATCGTTAGTATGTCAAATTCATTTGAGGAGTTTCAATGGAGATAAGTTGTCTGTTCTTTTAAATTTGCACTTTTTTCTCTGGTTAGGTGGCGTTCTGTGTATTCCCCATGGCCCTTATTGATACACTATTATGCACTATCACACACACTCCACCATTCACGCTCTCTCCACCGTCGCGCGCGTTGTGCCGTTCTCGGGACGCCCGAGCCTGGTGCGCATGCGTTGGTGCCATGGTGACGCGTCCCATGGCGCTGCGCGCGCATCAGAGCCGGCCGTCACGTTATACCGGGATGTCACTTCCGGTGCGCGACGGCTGGAGATGACGCGTGACTACAGGTGTTGCGCTTTAGGGAGCTATTACGGACACATATAAGATGGGCTTTAGATGGGGATGAGCACAGGACGCACAACACATCCCCTTGAGGAAGCTGCAGCAACCAAGCTCATGCAGCGAAACGCCGCGTCGGGGTTTTAACCAGACAGGAGCGTGGAGGGCACTCTGTTTACCACTCCTGACTCAATATGGGTATGCTACAACCATGATTTGGAATGAGATAAGCAAGTACTTTGATTTCAAGGAAAGTGTTTTAGTATGGTCACTCTAGGGACTTATGCATTCTCCCTGTTGAACGTTGCACTGGCACTTTATTGAAATGTGACCATACTGTGATGTATTTTTGCTTTCCTTGTTGCACCTTACTAAACTTACTCTGTATCTTTGTAGTTGCTGAACTCTGTATCTTGTTGTGAAAAGCTATATACCCTTTGATATTTCACTTTATTTATGTGCCCCCCATTAGCCTGTTTGGATTTTTGTACATGCACTGTTTGTCACCTTATAAATCATTTTAATGACGTCTACCAATAAATGTTAAATTTTGCATAGTACTCTCTGCTCTCTTTGTATTTAAATGCTTCCTTGAGTACCTTTATGCTTCAGACATTTCCTCCACTTAAATTGTTATGTGGAGGTTTTTGTCTTCTATGCTTAAGCCCAGTCGGGCGTTGTTTCTGATTGTAGCGAGCTGTATCGGCGTGTAAAGACCTCACAGAAGGGAACTGTGGACACCCGGCGATGTAGCTGCAATGTAGCTAAGGCGTCACCCAGGCTCCGTGTTACCGCGCCCCATCTGCGATCATTGGTGGAAGCTCCTGCATGACGATTGGTAGTCGCTGCATAGGGAGGCATATTTAAGGAGCTGACCAGTCACACTACATAATTGCTCGAGCGTGCTGTCTTAACCAGCCTCCTGCGCTGCCTGCCCAATCATGATGTTCTGGCTTTGTCCTATCACCGTACGGACGTCTTGTAATCCACAATTGTGGCACGCCTATGTGCTGTCCCTGCTGCACCAGGTCCGCCCATATTAGCTTGTTGTAGCGTTGTGTAAATGAGGTACGCTGAGCTACAGATGGCTACTTGAGACACCCGGCGATGTAGCTAGCTGTAAATGTAGCGTAGCGTAGCGCACCTTGTGGCGGCGTGTAAAGAGGGTGCGTTTCCCGTTGGTAACCGTTTGTGCGTGCTCGTGCACGTGAAGTAGCGGTTGGTATCCATCCTGCAGTGGCGGCGTGTAAAGGTACCATTACTCAGACGCTTCTGCTCTATGCCAGTCATTGCACTGGCTGCCTATACACTATAGGATCCAATTCAAACTGCTTGTTCTCACCCACAAGCTCTTCACAGTGCAGCACCACCCTACCTCTCTACCCTCATCTCTGTCTATCACCCTACCTGTTCTCTTCGCTCTGAAAGTGACTTTAGACTCACTTCTGCATTAATCCGAACTTCCCACTCCCGGCTCCAAGACTTCTCTCGAGCTGAAACAATTCGCTGGAATGCTCTACCCCAAGAAATTAGGTATATCCACAACTTACATAGTTTCAGGCGATCCCTAAAAACACATCTGTTTAGGGCAGCCTATCATGATCCCTAGTCAAAGTCACTTAGACATAGCCTATCCGCCACAACAGTCTCAAATGCATCACAAATAATGGTTGGTGGCCACTTATGCTGCTCCCATCTGTTCCCCATCTCAAGTTGACTATACCATCATTGTAAATAAGCACCTGTACTTTGTGTCACCCCACCTCATTGTTAGATTGTTAATAGGGATGAGCGAGTATACCTACTACTATTCGGTATTCGCCGGTATAGTAGCAATTTAGACATGGTTCAAATAGCTGTATTTTTGGTATGTTTGATGTCTGTATGCTCAATTGACAGCCCATGGATCCAATAGTATCCAATGAATTTTAACATAGACCCGTGGAATGCGCACAAGGCCTTGCTTACACGAGTGTATACATCAGACAAGTCCTATACAATGTTTTGTTAGATAGCACTCACTCCATTATTATACTATGGGGCAGTGTTGACCAATGCTTTTTGACATGAAGAACAAACTACAGCATGATGTAGTTGACAACCCATGATGTAGTATGCACTCATTCAAAACTATGGGTGTTTTCAAAACATTGGCGTACTGTCACGGTGTAGTGAGAATGCTGATGAGGGAATGGCAGTTATGGGCAGGGTGACCAGGGAAGACTAGTCTGACCCTAGTCTTGGAACTCTGAATGGCCCTCATCCCGAAGGTATCTCTGAAGGTGAAAAGATTCGGGCCTCCAGCCTCTCCCTATAACTCCTCCACCAGCCTCGCAGTATTCCCCCTCACCTCCCGCCACAGAACTGGGATACAGCAACTCCAAAGAAAAGGACTTCAGCAACACAATCACACAGGGCAGCACAGCATGGCTTCCAGGCATACAGTGAAACTCTATCAGCAGCACCACCTAGTGGAAGGAGAGACTACTTAAAGGCTAGGGGAAGGGGAGTTCAGGTGAGTCACGCATTAACCCCTCAACCAGCAGTTGAACCTAATAGTGAATGCAGTTCTGGAGCACGACACATACACAGCAGCATCCAGCAACATCAGCGCCATCTAAGTGCGTGACACCTACATTTGGATGTCATTCGAATGCAGTTTGATTTGCGCCAACATGGACAATAGAGTCGATCAATAAATTAATATCTCTATCTTCTCGTCAATGATGCTCCAATTCTCTTGCATGCAAAAGAATTGCGTCACAATAAATGACACTCAGCTCACACTCTAATCAGTGTGATCAAATATCACTAGCATAATCATTCCAATTCTCCCACATGGGAGATTATACGATGATCTAACTCCAGCCTATGAAATAGGCTAGTACATGCCAACAGTAGGCAGCTCCTGCATTTGCTTGATAGGTGGATGAACACACAGAGCTGCACACGTATCCAGTCATGTCCACAATCTGCTGATGTGACTGGTCAGATTTTTTTGTATGGATCTTGGTATTGATTAATATCAATTCACATTTGTTAATCTGATAAATTCTAATGAATCCATCTCAAAAACGTAAACATATGAAATTGCAGACATATAGATATATATCAGCATCCCAGCAGTCTATGGACTCTGTATTATGGTACTGTATAACTCAAAAATATAGCAAAGTATGTATGAGATGTAATGATTTATTGCAACTCATGCATTTAATGACCTTGTATATAATACTATATACAATACAATGCATTCTACTCTATTCTGATTTTAAGCAAGTAGTTCTTTACTGCAGCTACTTTAAATCAAGCTTTTCCTTGGCATTATTGTGCCTATTAAACTCAGGAAATTACATTTCTTTTACTGACAGCTTCAATTTCAGTGCAATTTTTTAAGGCGTTACTGGCTTTATATGTTTAAAGGAATATATTTGGAATAAAAGTATAGCAATTATCTTTTAAAAAATATTCAAATGCTTCGCCTTTTCATATAAATTTTTTATAAAACTTGCAACTAAGTAAATTTGTTATTTAAAGCATAATTCTAAATACATTAACTCTTAGACCATACAGTGATGTGATTATCCAGCAATCCTTTGGGTCCCATGGAACATTAACTTAGCAAACTAACTTAAGGCGATGTGTAAAATGTCTGAGCAATACTTGTCAGTGCATTAAAATACAGCTCATGCGGTCTGGTATTACTAGAGGGAGGAAGAGCACAGTCATGCACAGATTGCTCTGCAGCTCTCAGGTTTCCATTCTTACTGGCGTCGGGGCAAGAAAGACAAACGTACATTTTTCAATCATGTTGCACTGTACCAGGCACATATATACCCAAGGCGAGTAATCAAATGCCATAAATATATTGAATGCCAATAAGTAGGCTGGATACATTGGCTGGTGAGACATGACTAGTAGAATTCAGGATAAGAGTTAGGGTTAAAGGCTTTTTATGGCAATATGCATCTTCATTGGTATCTCCGGTTATACTATAATCCAGAGCCAACATTATTTTATTGTGTTTTATTTCTGTCAGGTCAGCATTGCCAGGAATAATTCAATCATCCCATCCCGCTCATTTGTTTCCTTTTCCTTGGCCAGTCTATTAAACAGTGTTCTCAAGCCTGCGAGACAAATGAATCCTGCTCTGTCAGCACAACGTTGGATCGGTGAGCGGTGGATCCCCATCCAACCCTCTTACCACTAATGGTTTCTGAGGTTTGCATAAAACTTTTGGAAGCCACATAAATCCCTCGCTTTTATATCATCACTCTTTCACCCTCCCTTCCATTTCCATATTGATTTTATGCTCATTCTGTGTTTCTTCAAGCAGCATGGAATCTAGCAGAATATGTTCCACACGTGGCTTTTCTTTACAGTATGAAGAAAAAATATGGGACACAGGTAACAGAATCAGGACTTTTTTAAGTGGGATGAAAAGCTGGAATATTTTACATAAGCTCTGGAAGATATG
Source organism: Allobates femoralis (assembly GCA_033576535.1). Classification (NCBI taxonomy): domain Eukaryota; kingdom Metazoa; phylum Chordata; class Amphibia; order Anura; family Aromobatidae; genus Allobates; species Allobates femoralis. Next base: position 385,492,024 of record JARQOC010000002.1, on the reverse strand, counting down.
TACATTTACATGTTACCAACAAAAAAGAGGCAGGAGCTCTTTGTGGTAGTTGCTAATTTAATGACAGCAGGGTACTACCCACACACCACCTCCTTCAAAACTCTCCGGGAAATACCTCCATGGCATTTTGAAACAAAGATTGTAATAAATCGGGCCTCCTATAGTGTTCTAACAGAGTAAGGATAAATATACCCTGGTTGATTATTGTGGCACACTCGTTTCATGATTATTTGTCAGTGTAAAGTGGCTGTCAATCACTTAGGAAGTACAATTATCTTTGTCTATTCAGGTTAATAATCCCTTAGTGAAAACGGACTTAACTGTACGTCAGCACTGGCGTCTGCACGCCTGAGACGGACTCAGAAACATAGCTGCTACCACATGTAGTAGATGCCACCTATGATATATAGCCAACATCGGTACATAACAGATGCTACCGGAGCTAAGCTCTGATCGCTGCTGTAAAAAATATATACATACACTGTTCTTCAGCACACTGTGATTAATGAATACATGAATTCCATTATTACTACATAAGCAAAACACTTTAAATATTATTCAACAGCAAGTGCCTCGCCATGACCTTGATTACAATGTCTAATCTTTCCTATTTCGGCTCTCCAACCAGATTGTTGTGACTTGAGGCTGACAGATCCAAGGAAGGAATGGTGAGTCCCATAATGTTAAAATCTTCAGGTTTATTGGATACAATTGTTAAAGGAACATTAGAGTTCATCTCTCAGCCGATATGGTCCTTTATCAATTGTATCTAATAAACCTGAAGATTTTAACATTATGGGACTCATCATTTCTTCCTTTGATACTTAACATATTAGTTAACATTTTTGATTCAAAAAGCATAAAAGCCATATCAATTCAATGGTATTTTACTTATATAAAATGAGTGTAATCTATGTAATCATTAATTGTAATGTGTTAACACACCATATTGGTATATTGGACACAGCACACCTATGCCCTTTTATATAAAAAAATGCTACTAACATGCAGATATGGGGTTCTGAAGCCATGTGGCCATGGCACTGAGAGTTCCGCTGCTGGGAGGAAGTGAACTTTAGGCCTCCCAGCAACTTCAGGCTTTCAGTCATAGAGAAGCGGCTAGCGCGGCTTCTGTCACTGATGAGTACATGACTGACTTCTGTCTCCTCAGTGCATCAGTGCAGATCTGGCTGTCAGTGCTGAAAACGTGGTTACAGAATTGTGCCCGAAATTGCCCCAGTTGTGCCTTTATTGCTGAAAGCTTGAGGCTGCCAGGTAAAATAAAGTTAATTTCTAGTTATGGGCAAACCCGCCAATATTCAAGTTCAGCGGACCCAACCAGACTTTTTTTAAAGTTCAAGTTTGGGACCGAATATGACTTAAACTTGAGTCCAAACCCAGAACTTGTAGTTTAAAGTTATGGAATAGTGGATGGTGGCTGTAAAAAGAAAGAAAACATTGATTAAACATCAGCTCAAACTTACCGTCGTCCGTGCGCTTGGACTTCCGGGGTTACTCAATAACCTCCTGATTATTCACTGGTAAGGGGCGCAAAAGCCAATCACAGATGCTGTCACAGAGAATGGGCATCTGTGATTGGCTGTTGGAGTAACCTGGAAAAAGCCCATACATTTTAGAATTTACAAGATGCTCGAATGTATTGGCTGTTACCACACTACTCCAACAACCAATCACAGATGCCCACTCTCTTATCACAGCATCGGTGATTGTTTGTTGCACTCCTCACCCATTGACTGACATCATAGTAGTGTAAAAATAAATAAATAATAAAAAAAAATGATCTACTGCCTCGCTGTATTTTTGATTCTTAGTGCTATGGGACCATCATTGTGGATTATCGTCAGAGGAATATGTGTGGCATAATAATAAGTTGGAAAATGAGGGTTGTCTGTCTGATTTATTTCAAATAAAGGATTTTTCTCTGTGTCTGTATTTTTTAACCATTTGTTCACAGGACTGATAGCACTGGGGAACAATTTGAAAAATAATTTCTGTTGAGTTAGGTTTTTGTGCTGATTTATACTAAAATTGGCATGCTGATTCCAAAAATGTAGTCAGTTTTTTTCTAGCACGTTGTGACGACCATCCACCGTGAGGCCGAGCTGCCGGCAGGCAGCACCCCGAGAAACCCCGAGACCCTTAACCCCTATACAGGGATCTGGAATTATAGCGGAGCCCAGGGGGTAGCTGCCTATATGAGCAACAGAGCCGGGGAGGTCGCCAGGGGAAAATCAAGACCCGAAAAACGAAGTCAGAAGTCCGAGTCAAAACCGAGAGGGCAGCGAAGGTACACAATCGTCAGGCAGTAGCAGAGTCAAAAATCCAGGCAAATGTCAAGGGCAAAAACCAAGAGGGCAGCAAAGGTACAAAATCAATAGGCAGAGGCAGAGTCAGAAATCCAGGCAAGGTCAGACACGAAACTAAACACACACTATCACTGGGGAACCAAAACTATATCTGGCGGCCTGCAAGCCAGGCTCCAATGTACTTGAAGGGCACGGCTACCTCCCATAGGCTGGAGCTCACAACCTGATGACCTCATCCGGACCGCCCCTAGATCCAGGCCAGATGGAGATGCACGACTGGCTCCACCCACGCCACCTCTGACAGAAGAACGCAGGCTGCGCCTAACGGACACCTCTGCAGGGCCCTTTCCTCTGCGACCAACACCACCCAGAGGGGAAACACAGTGGCGCTCAGCGACAGAGGCAGACGTCACAGGAGCAGTTCCATATGAGGACAAGGCCCTCCTATCACCGGCGCCACCAGCCGAAGGAATCCGGCTCCTCCCAGCGGCCGAGGCAGGAACACCAGCCACCGAGTCCAATGGCGATGTGACACACGTCAAGTTTTTCCTCCACAACTTACCTGCCAGAGAAGCACAATTGCACTGATATCTGTAATAAGACTTGTTATCTGATTACAATATATATATATATCCTTTGTAAAAAACATGATAGTGTTAAAAAACATATTTGTCATGCCTATTTCTTATATATTTCATTTTTTGTTCATATTTGTACTATTTAAAAAAACAAACACTTTTTAGGTACAGTAGTTTATATATTTTTGAGAAGACAAAAATCCTATAGTTCAAAAACTTGACGTGATAGAGAAAAACTGAGATCATTTCTGGATTCAGCATCCAAAAATTAATTAAGAACAGTTGTCTGACCTAACTCCTAAAAAATTGTGTTCCCCAGTGTAATGGGTAGGTTTCATAGAGGACTGACATTATCAATCTGTGCTTAATGACAAGCTGTCAATCATCATCTCTCATTAACCCCTTTTATCACCCCAATGCTACCACACCACAGTATTGAGAACCGCCGAGTAAAGCGACCAGAATTGGTGCTTATAATGAATGCACCAATTTCTGGTGCGGCTGTTGGCTATTATTCTATAACTTTGGGGGAAGCAATAAGCATGGGCCTCACCACACTGAGAATACCAGCCCCCAGCCACCTGTGTTTTACCTTGCCTGTCAATCAAAATTAGGGTGAAGCGCACACATTTTTTTTTATTATTTATTTAAATAATTTTTTTAAAAAAAGGGGTTTTCCCTGAATTTGATTGTCAGTCAAGATAAAGCCAGGCAGCTCAGGGTGGTAGTCCATAAGTGTCTGCTTTATCTGCGCTGAGAATCAAAAATACAATGAAGCACTACATAATTTTTTGTTAATTATCTATTTCTTTGATGTCAGTCAATGGATGAGGGGTGCAACAGCCAATCACAGACGTTGTCACAGAGAGTGGGCTTCTGTGATTGGCTGTTGGAGTAACCTAGAAACAGCCCATACATTCTAACATCTACCAAAATGTGTGGGCTGTTTCTAGGTTACTCCAGCAGACAATCACAGAAGCACATTCTCTGTGACAGCATCTTTGAATGGCTGTTGCGCCCCTCACAAGTGAATAATCCGGAAGCTAATGACCATCCCCGGAAGTACAGTCGGACGGATGCTAGTAGGCATGAGCTGATGTTTAATCACTATTTTAGTTATTTTTAATGCTCCATAGCCAACCGCGAACCTGAACTGTAACTTGGACTTCTCAGGTAAATCCACATTCAGGGTCTGTGCCCAAACTGTACAATTCAGGTTAGCCCATCCCTTTTCATTTCCTCTTGGCAGTGGGGCTCTCAGAGTGGCAGCCACAAAGTTTAAGAGCTTTATTAACCTACAGATTAACCCCATATCTACAGGTTAATAGCATTTTTTGACAGAAGAGGTTCCTTTTAATTGTGTCTGTTGCTGATGCATGAGTGCATCAGCTCCTTTCAACCTTTTCTGAAGTGACTGCTGGGAACCAATAAGTCCCTCCCATCTTGCTACATCTGTGAAGCTCAGCCATATGCAAAATGTAAAAACGAATAAATTGGCTGCTGAGGCCAGAGGTTAGCTAATCGGCAAACATAGTTAATCAGCAATCTGTAATGCCACAGCTCAGCAAGTATAAATGCACTCAAAGGAACACTACTATTTTTTTAAGTAGTAGACCCCCCTTGCATGTAGTACCTCAGTACAGGTTGAATATGGATGTGCATAACATAAGATTCTTAAAGACAAATTTGGTTAATTAGCTTTCAATGAACTGAAACAGCAAAGCATAAAAAGAAAAAAAGCAAAGTAATCAGCACAAATGAGAGTATTATGTTTATTACGCTCTCAATCGCCAATTAAAACTCCATCTGTAGGTTCATCTTCAGTGAAACTACTTTTGTACATTGGGGGACACTTCTCTAACAATGTGTTATTTTCAGTATAGCTCCCTTTAGAAATGGCAGTGTACTGATAAGACACATAAAGCATAGTGAGCAATTTCAAGTTTCATGTGGCTGTCCTATTCCTGATTCTGTAATATGAATTTTGCTTTAACCCCTTAATCCCTGGACCATTTTTTATTTTTGCACTTTTGTTTTTTCCGCCCTTTCTTCCGAGACCTTAACTTTTTTGTTTGTTTGTCAATATAGGCATGAGAGGGTTTGTTTTTTATGGGAGGAGTATAAGTTTGAATGACACCATTCATTCTGCCGCATAGTGTACTGGAAAAGGGAAAAAAATTCTGTGATATATGGATGTCTAGTGTACAGCGCAAACACAAAGGGGACAACAGGAATGGAATAGGAGGAAGGCGCTGAGAATAGGTAGAGGAGAGAGAGAGGTCACCTCCTGACACTCATCTGAGGCTGGACCCTGCTCTCCTTAATACCCCTATACGGGCCCTTCCCCCTGTCACCGTCACTTGTCTAGGCCCTCGCTTGCTCTGCACTACCCCTTGCTAGTGTGCAGGCAGCAATTACACTAGTTATACCACTGTGATAAAACGACACGAGGAAGGGAAGACAGACAAAGGGAAAATAAACACAAAAGGAAAAAGCATTCCAAACTCCTACAATGCAGCAAAACTCCTGAGCTGAAATTGTCACGACACTTCAGATTCTTCCAGAGACAGGCTCCTTTGAAAGTAATCAGCATAGAAGGGGAATCTATAACTGGCATCAGATGGTAAGACATGTGACTTTTTACTGCGAAGGGGAGTGGTCACAAAATAATTACACCTGAGATTAAAAGCCACAAGCAACAGCCAGCAAGGATAGTCTTAACTACTGCAGCGCTAAAAGAAATTAGATTCAATTAAACATAAGTTGTAGACCTTCAGATCCCAACCATACCTGACGTCTCCCCATGTGGGACACACTCGGGACAGATATTGCAAAAATAGTGCAATTCCACAATGTTTTTTGTTTTTTTTTATTTATCATGTTCACTAAATAGTAAAACTGACCTGGCACTATGATTCCCAGGTCAGTACAAGTTCTTGGTTGCCAAACTTGTATAGTTTTTTTTTATTTAAATAGTGAAAAAAAATTAATAAATTAAAAAAAAGATTAAAAAAAAGGCTCTTTTTATGCAATTTTCTAAGTCCCATAACGTTCTCATTTTTTGGGATCTGGGGCTGTGTGAGGACTTAATTTTTGCACGTTGAGCTGACATTTATTTAACTTCTTCACCCCCAGTCAGTTTTCCGTTTTCCTTTCTTCCTCCCTTTTTTCCAAGAGCCATGTCTTTCTTATTTCTCCATGATGAACCTCTATGAAGAAGTAAGTTCTGGACTGGACCAAAGAAATGCAGTGGATGTGGTGTATATGGACTTTTCAAAAGCTTTTGATACGGTGCCACACAAAAGGTTCATACATAAAATGAGAGCAATGGGGATAGGGGAAAATATGTGCAAGTGGGTTAAGAACTGGCTTAGGCCCCTTTCACATCAGCGTTTTTTTTTAAATCGCGGCAGATGCGGTGAAAAAAACGCATCTGCCGCGATTACCGCATACCGGCTGCACTTGTGGCACGGTTGCGGCAAGCCCCATACAATGTATAGGCGGGCTTGCCGCAGATGCGGAAAGTACAGTTTTGGCACTTGCCGCAGGTGCGGCCGTGAAGAAACCGCGGCTGACCGCGGTTTTTTTCGCGGCCGCACCTGCCGCAAGTGCCAAAACCGCACTTGCCGCATCTGCCGCAAGCCCGCCTATACATTGTATGGGGCTTGTCGCAACCGTGCCGCAAGTGCAGCCGGTATGCGGTAATCGCGGCAGATGCGGTTTTTTTCACCGCATCTGCCGCTATTTAAAAAAAATGCTGATGTGAAAGGGGCCTTAGTGATAGGAAACAAAGGGTGGTCATTAATGGAACACACTCAGAATGGGTCACAGTTAACAGTGGGGTACCACAGGGGTCAGTGTTGGGCCCGCTTCTATTTAATATATTTATTAATGACCTTGTAGGGGGCATACAGAGTAGAATCTCAATATTTGCAGATGACACTAAACTCTGCAGGGTAATTAATACAGAGGAGGACAATTTTATATTACAGGAGGATTTATGTAAACTAGAAGCTTGGGCTGATAAATGGCAAATGAGCTTTAATGGGGATAAATGTAAGGTCATGCACTTGAGCAGAGGAAACAAAAGGTATAATTATGTGCTTAATTGTAAAACACTGGACAAAACTGTCACTGAAAAAGACCTGGGTGTATGGGTAGATGACAAACTCACATTTAGTGGCCAGTGTCAGGCAGCTGCTGCAAAGGCAAATAAAATAATGGGATGCATTAAAAGAGGCATAGATGCTCATGAGGAGAACATAATTTTACCTCTATACAAATCACTAGTGCGACCACACTTAGAATACTGTGTACAATTCTGGTCTCCGGTATATAAGAAAGACATAGCTGAACTAGAGCGGGTCCAGAGAAGAGCGACAAAAGTTATTAGAGGACTAAGGGGTCTGCAATACCAAGACAGGTTAATAAACTTGGGGTTATTTAGCTTGGAAAAACGAAGGCTTAGGGGTGATCTTATAATAATGTATAAATATATGAGGGGACAGTACAGAGAACTTTCTAATGATCTCTTTACTCTTAGGCCTGAGACGGGGACAAGGGGGCATCCTCTACGTCTGGAGGAAAGAAGGTTTAATCATAATCACAGACGTGGATTCTTTACTGTAAGAGCAGTGAGACTATGGAACTCTCTGCCACATGATGTTGTAATGAGTGACTCACTACTAACATTTAAGAAGGGCCTGGATGCCTTTCTTGAAAACTATAATATTACTAGTTATATATACTAGATCCTTTGATAGGGCGTTGATCCAGGGAATTAGTCTGATTGCCGTATGTGGAGTCAGGAAGGAATATTTTTCCCCAATGTGGAGCTTAGTGTTGCCACATGGGTTTTTTTTGCCTTCCTCTGGATCAACATGTTAGGCTATGGGTTGAACTAGATGGACTAAAAGTCTTCCTTCAACCTTAAAAACTATGTTACTATGTTACTATGTAATATAGACATATGAAGGGTTGTTTTATGTGGGATGAGTTGTATTTTTGAATGATACCATTCATTTTAGCACATATTGCACTGGAAAATGGGAAATAATTCCAAGGGTGATGAAGCTGCAAAAAAGTGCAATTCCACAATGGTTTTTGTTTTTTTTTACATACCAAGTTCACTATATAATAATATTAATAATAATATTTATTCATTTATATAGCGCTATTGATTCCATAGCACTTTACATACATCAGTAATGCCGTCCCCATTGAGGTTCACAATCTAAATATCCTATCAGTATGTTTTTGCAATATTGTCTTTTACTATATGGTAAAACTGACCTGCCAGTATGAGTCCCCATGCATTTGTAGTTACCAAACATATATGTTTTTTTTATTTAAGTGGTGAAAAAAAAAATCAAAAATTAGTAAAAAAAAAAAAAAAATGCTACCTTTGGGGCAATTTTCTAAGACGCATAATGTTTTCATTTTACGGGATATGGGGCACTGTGAGAACTTAATTTTTGCACCTTGAGATGCCTTTTTTAACCCCTTCACCATCTGACAATTTTACGTTTCTGCTTTTTTCTCCCTTTCTTCCAAGAGCAATAACTTTGTCAATACAGCAGATGAGGGAATATAGTGTACTGGAAAATGGGGAGAAAATTCCACGTGTGGTCATATTGGAAAAAAGTGCAATTCCACAATGGTTTTTTTTTAAGCTAACAGCCTGCAGAAAGAAAATGTAGGACACCAGCTCACAGAAATCACACGAGTGTCCAAATCTATCAGATGCGAATACAACTGAAGCCTTGACTGACAGCATTTCCAGTAAGGGTGACATCAGTCATATGATCAGGTCAACTGCTGATGTCACTCTCCAGCACTGCATACGCACGATAACTTCGGTAGTCTAAACGCCCCAATGGAGCTGAAGAAGCCAAGGATTTATTGTAATGAGAAATTTTGTGAGGGGCAGAGGTGGGTGGTGTGTAGGAGAAGTGGTAATAGATTAGGACATTATGGGGTGGCATGGGGAAATGGATGAAGCAACAGTATGGAGGGTGGGAGAGGAAATATTTGGTGAAGAAAATGTATGAGGAAATAATATGGGGAGTGGGGGAATGTGTGAGAACACAGGGAGGGGGAAAATGCGTGACGAGATAGTCCTGAGGTAAATAGGCAGTATAGGGGGAGAAAAATGTGGGGGGCACAGTGCAGAGACTGGGAAGTGGTTGGAACAGTATATAGTGTGGGCAGGATTGAGTGAAAGTGTGAAGGGACAGTATATTGAGATGTTGGAGCGTGTTGAGGGGGCACACTATAGAGACTGGACAGTATTGGGGGGACACAGTGTGAGGGAAAAGTGTAAAGCAAGGGCTTAGTACTGAAAGTAGTGTGAAGGGCATGTGCCTCACTAACGAGGACTGTGGGGTACTCAGAACCAGGCCCTCTCGTTGTCTGGGGGCTGCGGGGAGTCACGGTGATGTGACCCGGCTCCGTGGTCCGGGGAGAGTCAATAAAAAGGAGTGGTGATTATAGAAAAGAGTAAAATTTTTAATAGATGATCGTGACGCCACCCTTGGTTTGTGGCCAGCTGTAGCCACCGCTGCAGTCGGGTCCTCTGGGGATGATAGGAGTTGCAGCCAGGATGATGCACCCTCCACGGGTAGAGCTAGTCCTCAGGGCTTCCGTGTAGATGGTGTGGATGGAAAGAAAAGAGATTGTCAGTATTCCAAGGCAGCCTCCAGCTGCCAACTCACTGTAGCAATCAGCCCCGTTCCGGGTGCGTAATTAAGAGTCACACGCAGTTCTGAGCTTGAGTTTTAATGAAAATTTGCAGTTCTTAAAGTACAGTCAGTACACTAGCAACACCGGTCATCGATTAGCATCTGGGATGACTCGACAGCAGCACCCCCTCTCTAGTTCCTTTCGGGCCTCTGCTCTCGGTCCCGCGCACAGACTATGGTCCAGCAGTCACGGGCTTTTCATGAGGCACCCTTCTGGGCCCTCGTTCAACGGCCTTCCCTTCGATGTGCCAGGGTTTGGGTCTGGGACGTAAAGACCCCGCATCCCGCCGGAATTCGTGGTTGGGGCTTGCAGCTTTCCTGCCACTTCAACGGCACTCTGGTTTAAGCCCAGTCACTTGGCATCCCCGCTGCCTCGGACGCACCAGGGACTCATTCTTGCTTCCCTCGGTACGCAGCCTGGGACCCTGGCTAGCCATACGGTGGCGTCGATTCCGGGTTCTTCCTGTCTGGTGTTTAAGTTGACTAGGCTGCCGGGTCTCTCTCTCTAGGTGTTCTCCTCTTTCCTCCTCTAGACCACACTAGCTTGGTGTTGCTTGTTTTTTTTCCTGTTCCCTTACTGGGCTCTTCTCTAGCTCTCCACCCTCCACTTGGTCCCTCCCGCTATCCCTTTCCTGACATGAAGTAACTAGGACTGGGGATTGGGGAATGTGTCGGGTGTTTTTGTGGGGTGACCAACTTACCAGTCCCAGCTGCTATACCATGCCACCACCCTAAGAGGGACAGTATGGGGTCATATTTTGGAGCACAGTCAGGGGCAATTATTTATTTAGAGGCACGGTGTCTGGTAGATATTTTTTATTAAGGTGCATTATAATCATGCGTCTAATTTTAATGTCAAGATGTGCTGCAGAAAACTGGAAAAGAGGGAAGTCTGCAGAGACGAACTGTGAATGTGAAAAGTCAGAATGGTATCTGGACAGGAAGAGAAGGTGGATGACTCCAGTAAGAAAATATGTAACCTATATGGTATCTGGATATAGACGTTTATTTGTGATACTGACTACATCTTATCAATACTTTAATGCTTGAACGGTCCATAGTCTGATAATGACTGATAGCAACAACTCCCAGTGTATACTTACAATTGTTATGGATGCTTGTTGCTGTAGGTTCATGCAATTAAATTGTATCAGGGGTAGACCTGACATTAATTTATTGTACTATACTTGGTAACTATTTTTTTTTAAATTTATTATGCATTGCTTATAAAATGCCAATATATTCCATAGTGCTTTACAAACATCATCACAGTCTCCATCATCATAATCTACATTCCCTGTGAGATTGGGAGGAAACCGGAGTACCGTGTATTGGAACACTGACTATATTGAAGTAAATTGCTTTGAATTCACACCGGGAGCTGGACCACCTCCTCATTTTTCTTCAGGAAAATGGAGTACCTGGATGAAACCCACGCAAAAATCGGGAGAACATTCAAACTCCTTGCAGATGTTGTCCAAGGTGGGATTTGAATCCAGGACCTCAGCGCAAATAAGCACAAGTGCTAACCACTGAGCCACTGTGCTGCCTGATTGTACTTTTTTCATATACTTATTGTATACTTATAATGAATATCTATACTGATGGTGGTTCTAGTTATATATTCCTTTACGGATGGTGGTTTTACTTATATCCTCCTGTGCTATTGGTGTTTCTGGTGATGTATTCCTGTGCTTATGGCGATTCTGGTGATCTAGTTCTGTACTGATAGTGATTTTGATGATGTATTTCTGCCCTGATGGTGGATCTGGTGATGTATTCATGTATTAATGGTGGTTCTTGCAATGTATATCTGTTCTGCTGGTGATTATGGAGATGTTTGCATGTACTGCTGGTGGTCCTGGTGTTGCTTTTCTGTACAGATGGGTTGTTTTGTACAATTGTTGATTTCATTCCTGTACACATGTAACAATCTATAACTTGTAAGATTTCATAATACATTGAGATGTAAATAAAGAGTGGTGCTGTCTGACAAGTTAATGGTTACTAGATTTCTATTTATGTAAGAAGCATTGAAGGTTTTGTCCAGGTTTGTAAAGAAAGTCTGCAATAGGTCTATGTGGCTCTAGACTTCTGAATCCTCACAGCATACACATTAGACACTGGCAGTGTCTGGTGTCGATGGTGAGAGTGGAAAGTCATGTAACTTAAGTATGTGATTTGCATACATGCAGTCACAAGCTGAGAATACAATTCACTTGTATTGAGGGAGGTTCAAAATGTCTAGTCAAGATATGGACAGAACTGTGCAAATTGCATAGTTGCACCCGGCCCCGAAGAATCCTGACAGTATACAGTATGTGCACTGTGAGGAATCAGAAGTCTGTAGTCACATAGAGTGTCACAAGACTTTTATCACAAACCTGGACAACCTCTTTAATAATAACATTAAACACTGCAGAAAGCCCAATCCTAATAGTGTGTAATATATCCACTGTCAGGATTTGGCTCTGACTGTTGGTTCCAGCAGTCATCACATGATAACTCATGTGTCATTTTCATATTTATAGTCACATGCTGACTAGCTTTTCTTTCTACTTCCCTCAATAAAGCAGACACTTTAGTATTTAACTGAACATTGAGAGAATTATGAAAAGTAGCTAGTTCGCACGTGTCTGTAAGTGTGCAAATTGAAATATATAAAGGAGGCTGGGTTGCCAACCATCCAGAAATTCCAAGACAGTCTGTGATTTTTTTAAGCTAAATAAACTGATACAGATTATTTTGACTTTAGTTTTCAAAAACAGTTTCCATAGACTGCAGCTCATGTCTTCATTTCAGTATTATGGTATGTAGACAAGTATCACTTATATTCATAATGATTAATTATGGTTTTACAATATGTCTATAAAAAATATTTTCTGTCTGTGATTTTTGATAAGTTGGTATGAGCTATCGACCGGCAATATTGTAAGTGGCTGGTATGTTTCGCACAGGCAGAAGTCTACTGCGTTGTAAAATCCAAGGTGTTTTGATGGGACTGGGACTTGTTGTTCCACAAATCTTCTGTATTATCAAGAGTTGGATTTTATAGGGTAGTAAGAAAGAGCTGGGCAGGTCTGGCTAACCACATACTTCCCACAGGTGTGTCTCATGTAATATAGTGCAATTGTTGTTGGGTCACATGACCTCTGATGTTTAGAGAAGTCCTGTGAGTTGCAGACTTCCTGTTTGCAGCACATGGTGAACAAGCCATGTGTGAGGCTGGAGCCAGCTAGAGCTCCTGAAAGTCCTGGAAGCGACCGAGGTGACTGAGTATCTGAACTCATGACAGATGCCGACAAGGAGCAAGTCCAAGGACCTGGTGGGTTATTCCAGTGAGTGACTTCCTGGACAGCGAGAATGGCTGGAGCTAGTCTGTGGAGCTTACTAAGCTGCTAAGCAGGTAACCCCAAAGGAATGGGGATTTACTACATGTACTGACGGTTGTCAGTGAGTGAAGGACTGCTAGATCTTCACTGGAACACACAGGCAGAGTATAGCCAGTGTGTGGAGGGTTGAAATGATAAGGACTGTATATATCATTTCTGTCGATGTCTTGAAGTGGACTGTACTATAAGTGGTTTATGTCTGTAATGAATAAACCAAATGGACTATTTATATAGAAAATCATAGCTGTATTTCTGAATTGCACAGCTAAGTGTGTGTACGCCAATGTAATAAGTGAGCGCAGCCTCACACTGTCCAGAAAAAATAATAAGTCAAGTTGGCAACCATGAATTATTGCACTGGGTGCCAGTAAACCTAGATCCACCTCTGCCACAAATAAAGTTACTAGTTGTTAATAGGGATGAGCAAGTATTGAAATATTCAGACTTGCTACAGTGCCTGACAGAAGTTATGTTGCTTATCCATGTTATGTAAATAAAAGCTTATAACCTGACATTAAATTCATCCATTGGTTTTATAAATTACTCTTCTGAAAGCTGAAACCCTCCGAAATGTGGTTTAGGTTAAGAAAATAAATTGGCATTAATGCTGAAATATTGATTCTTTAATGAACACAGAATGGTCAGATTTTGGCAAGACAAAAGTTTTGTCGCCTGGTCATATAATGTACCCAATCCTAGTTTACATCCTCACCTATGCTCCATAAATGATCGGTTAATTAGTGGGTGTGTATAAAAAGAAACCCCAAACCTTCATTTGAACTGCAACTTGAGCTCTGACAACATGCCAATAATCCACCCTGCCACCAAAACCTTGATTATCAAGTGGCTGAAGACCGGATCCACTGCAGAGGTGGTTGGCACCTTTAATGTGTCTCAGCATCAAGTACAAAGAATTAAAAAAAGATTTGAAGAGACTGTAGATGTTTTTGACAAGCCCAGATCTGGCAGACCCCACAAGACAACTGCTCAGGAGGAACGTTTGTTGGTTAGAAAATCCAAAGCAAGCCCCTCTTCCACTGCAGCAGAGCTCAAACAGACCTGGTCACCTAAATAGTTTGTAGGATTCTGTCTTGAAATGGCCTCCATGGTCAAATCAGTGCCCAGAAGCCAGCACTAAATAAAAGGCAAATAAAAAAACGTGTGGCATTTGCAAAGTCCCACAGCCTGCTAAACAGATGGATGCTGGAAAAGTGGCAGAAGGTGGATTTCTCTGATGAATCGTCAGTAGAATTACACCACAGCCGCCGCAAATACTCCAGGAGACCTACTGGAGCCCGTATGGATCCAAAATACACCCAGAAAAGAGTTAAATTTGATGGTGGAAAGATCATGATCTGGGGTTACATTCAGTATGGGGGTGTGCGAAACATTTGCAAGGTGGAAGACAATATCAATAGCCTAAAATATCAAGATATTAGCTACCTCTTATATTCCAAATCATAAAAGGGGTCAAATTCTGCAGCAGGATGGTGCTCCATCTCATACATTCATCTTTACAACAAAATCATTGAGCATGTTTGGGGTAGGATGGAAGAGGAAGCTTGGCAGACAAAACCAAAGAATCTAGATGAACTCTGGGAGGCATGTAAGACTGCATTCTTTGCTATTCCTCATGACTTCTTTATTAAATTGTATGAATCATTGTTGAACCATATGAATGCAGTCCTTCAAGCTCATGGAAGACACACAAAAAATTAAATATAACTCTCATAGCACCACAACTTCATTCACCAATGTAATGCAACATATATTTGGATTTTAAGTTAATTGTTTCAAAATCACATTACTTTCTGTGGGTGACAAAACTTTTGTCTTGACAAAATCTGACCATTCTGTGTTTATTAAATGATCAATATTTCAGCATTGATGCCAAGTTATTTTCTTAATCTAAACAACATTTGGGAGGGTTTCAGTTTTAAAAAGAGTAATTTATAAAACCAATGGATGATTTTAACGTCAGGTTATAAGCTTTTATTTACATAACATGGATAAGCGACATAACATTTGTCAGGGACTGTATACTTGTAATGAGTAGGTCCTAATACTCAGATACTCGTTATGAGTAGCGAGTCTAATTTACATTAGAAATTGGAAATTGGAAATGTAAGGACTTTCGCTGTGTATGTATTTATAAGTTAATAAAAGGTGTTAAAAATAAAAAAATAACACATCTATTTGACGGCTGTCCCGGGACCCAAAAAGAACACATCCGATTGGTCATCAGACTTAAGGTCCTGGCAGCCCATTAGATGGCCGGTAGCGATCAGGTGATGTGTACCGTCACTCACCACCTGATCGCTACCCGACCATCTGATTGCCCATCAAACTTAAGGTCTTGGCAGGCCATCGGATGTGTTCTTTTCGGGTCCCGGAAAAGCTGTCGGATAGGTGAGTATCGTATATACTCGTGTATAAGCCGACCCGTGTATAAGCCGACCCCCCTACTTTTGCCCCCAAAACCTGGGAAAACCAATTGACTCGTGTATAAGCCGAGGATGGACCCCAGCACAGGTATACAGCCCCCAGCAGTGTGGTATACAGGCCCCCCCAGTGGTAGTATACAGCAGTCTCCTCAGTGGTATGTAGGCCCCAGCAGTATATACTGCAGCCCCAGTGGTATACAGCAGCCCTTAGGTAGTACACAGCAGCCAAGAGGTATATACAGCAGCCCCAGAGGTATATACAGCAGCCCCAGGGGTATATACAGCAGCCCCAGGGGTATATATAGCAGCCCCAGGGGTGTACACAGCAGCCCCAGGGGTAGTACACAGCAGCCCCAGGGGTAGTACACAGCAGCCCCAGGGGTAGTACACAGCAGCCCCAGGGGTAGTACACAGCAGCCCCAGGGGTAGTACACAGGCCCCCCTCACTGTTTGGCGCCCCCACCTCACAAGATGCCCCCCCCGCATGCAGCGCTGCGCATATACATTACCAGGCTATCAGCTGTCACCCTCCGGTGGCGATTCGCGGCTCCCGGCTCCGGCTTCCATCTTCATCTCTGTCTTCCTGCTTTGTGACCGGGGCTCATCGCGATGACGTCATCGCGACTCCGGCCGGTCATGTGACATGCAGGAAGGCAGAGATGAAGATGGAAGCCGGAGCCGGGAGCTGCGAATCGCCACCGGAGGGTGACAGCTGATAGCCTGGTAATGTATATGCGCAGCGCTGCATGCGGGGGGGCCATCTTGTGAGGTGGGGGCGCCAAACAGTGAGGGGGTCCCGTATGACTCGCGTATAAGCCGAGGGGGGGACTTTTCAGCCCAATTTTTGGGCTGAAAAACTCGGCTTATACGCGAGTATATACGGTATGTTATTTTTTTATTTTTAACACCTTATATTAACTTTTATCAACTTTTATTTCACTTTCTCAGTGTATATAGATACACTGCAAAAGTGCATGTACTACTTGCTACTCCTAACAAGTAATCAGAAGACAACTCACGGAGTAGTAAGTAACCTGAATCCTGTACTATTTGACGAGTACCGAATAGTTAAGAGTATACTCGCTCATCCCTAGTTGTTAACATTGTAACAAACTAAACAGATATTTTCTTTCAATTATATTTATTTTTTCTTTATGTGTCCATCACTAATAGAAGTGCTCAAGGCTGTCTTCACAATTTTATTTCTCCTTTATTACATGCTGCATTAATTAAATGGAGCATTACAAGGAGTTACTACAACATCTCCTCTGGCAAAGTGTTTTTCACATTTAGTGATTTGGTTTTACTAGTTTCGGGAGCTTGTGACCAAATGGACGTACTTTGACGTTTACACTTAACTGTCTGTTATGGCAGTGATCGTTTACTTTCATGGGAAACAGAATGCACTGAGAATAAGAATTCTTCACTACTACTAATAATGTTTCATTACACAAGGTATGATACATTTATGTCAAAGGAAAAAAGAATATTATTACACTCTCATTCATTAATAGAAATCCTATTTTTCCTGTTTCCTAAAGTTTAAATATACAGCTGGAGAAAGCCAAATATGACATATATGGCATGATGCCTAGAAATCTTTCAGCTGTGTATGGGATGTAATATATGTGGGACATGGGGTGTGAAAGGACTTGGGACCAAGGCACGATATGGATATTCTGACATTAGTATCAGGGATATAATGAAATGCAGCATTAATGGGGTGGCCAAAAGGTTAAACACATTTTTAAATCCTTATCTCTTTGTTCTAAAGTAATGTGGTTGCATTAAACATTATCTACTATTCACATACTACACAAATTGCTATTGATTTGTTCCTCTACTTTCTATGACATTTTGGGTGACAATATCTGAGCATTCTCAAATGGAATAGCCTATATACTATACAATATGTCTGATTGATTGGGTCCCACCTCAGAGTTAAAAGAACATACAAACCCAATAACAATGTGTTGATTGAAGAACAGTAAATATAGGACTTCATTTCAATATGAGGAAAACAAAAGAAATAGACACAGTTTTTCTTTTTTGGGTCAACTATTAACAATGAAAGATATGGTTGCCAATAAGTAAGGTGCAGGGTCACTGTTACCATTGGTGAAATCTAAAAAAAAAAAAAAATGCTGGGATACTGCAGTGTGTTTATAAGACAAGGTCAAAATGCTATATAATATGACAGATGTAGGAAACACAAATGAACAGATGCCATACTGTTCTATTAATATAGCAAATCATGGTGCTTTATGCTAGTAACTTAGTATGCCCATATTATTTATGTGCATGGACAGTGTGCTCTGTACGCAGTGTAGACAGGGCCCTATTTGCCTTTAGGCAATGGAGGGCACGTGCCTAGGGAGGCGGGCTGTGTCGGGCGCCACCAATACAAGGAAAAAAAATATATATTTTTTTAACTTCTCCTCCATTAGACAGCCTAGAAAATTTGCTGTCTTATCGGAGGGGAAGGGTGTCGCAGTGGGGGGAGGGCGCCACCGCACCTCCTTATACCTGGGACACAGGGAGCTGAACAACCCCGGAAGTATCAGTGCCTTCACTTCCGGGGTCAGAGGAGCATGCATAGGAGTCCTAACCAACTCCCTGCTCTAAGATGCTGCTGCCTCTCTGCAGCACGGTGGGATCATGTCACCAAGCAGCAGGCAGACAGCAGAGGAGGAAGAGACATGGGGCCAGCTGGAGGAGAACGGGAGCCAGGAGGAGAACAACAGGTGTGAGCTCATAGAGCTGAAGATGGATGGGTGGAGAGAGATTGCTACAGGCTGTGATGAGGGTGCAGGGGGCTGCTACAGGCTGTGATGGGGGAGAGAGACTGCCACATGCTGTGATGGGGGGAGAAAAACTGCTACAGGCTGTGATGGGGGGAGAGAGACTGCTATAGGCTGTTATGGTGGTGCAGAGGGCTGTTACAGGCTGTGATGGGGGGTGAGATACTGCTACATGCCTTGATGGGGAAAGAGATGGCTACGGGCTGTGATGGGGTGAGGGAAACTGCTAAAGGCTGTGATGGGGGGAGAGAGACTGCTACAGGCTGTGATGGGGGTGCAGGGGGCTGCCACAGGCTGTTGTGGGGGTGGATGGGGCTGCTACAGGCTGTGATGGTGGTGAGAGAGTGCTACAGGCTATGATGGGGCACAGGGGGCTTCTACAGGCTGTTGTGGGGATGGATGGGGCTGCTACAGGCTGTGATGGTGGTGAGGGAGTGCAACAGGCTATGATGGGGGCACAGGGGGCTGCTACAGGTTGTGATGGGTGCAGGGGCTGCTACAGGCTGTGATGAGGAGAGAGACTGCTACAGGCTGTGATGTGGGGAGAGAAGCTGCTACTGGCTGGTGATGTTGGGGGATGCTACAGGCTGGTGATGTGGGGGGGCTGCTACAGGCTGTGATGGGGGAGAGAGGCTGCTACATGCTGTGATGTGGGGGTAGAGAGGCTGCTACAGGCTGGTGATGTGGGGAGGGGGGTTGCTGCTACAGGCTGCTGATGTGGGGGCGAGGCTAATGCTTTATGCTTTCTGTTCAGGGTGCAGATATGGGGCAGATTTTGTTGTGTATATGGTGCATATACGCAGCTGATCTGCACTAAATCTGCAGTAGCATACATTGCAATGAAAGTGAATGTAAACGAGGCAGACCTTCCCTGCAGCGGAAATCAGTGTTGTTTAGTGCGGGAAAATCTGCAGTATGTCGATTCTTGCTGCAGCTTTTCCTGCACTAAATTCACCTGGAGCTGCAATGACTCCAGCTCTGTGAAATCATGTTATTATCATGCCTATAGGGGAGTGATAACACGGATTGAGAGTTACTAGTCTAGGGAAACAATACCCATTTGACTAGTCAAAATCAAAGGCCTAGGGAAAATGCACTTTGTAATTGCATTATAGAAAGATTGAGTTTAGCAAATAACATTAGACAGGGCTGGTTAGGTATGGCATTTTGGTGAACACCTGTGACTGCTGCTAGGTTGAAGGGCACAAGGAACCTGTCAAGTTCCCTTTAAACAAAGTATTCAACAAACACCTAATGGAGAGAAAATATGCCCATAATAATTACCACTGGACCCCCTGACGCGTGTTTTGCTCAATGACTTCCTCAGAGGGGCGTGAGGAAGCTATTAGGGAACTGTGCATCAGGGGTCCAGCGCTAATTACTATGTGCATATTTTCTCTTTATTATGTGTCTGTTGAATAATTTGTTTAACATAATGTTACTATAGTTTACAGATTATTTGTGCTTGCTATTGATTCTGTCTGCCTAATGTCCTAAGATGGTATACATCCCATTAGGGAGATACACTGTTCTGCTCTATTTATTGCAATCTCTAGAAAGAGGTTTTTAACGGTAGACACTACTCAAGGGCAAGCCGTGAGATAAGGTAATCTAATTTCCCTGGGTCAAATAGCAAGAGATCATGTCATGAACAAAGAGGAAAGACAATGACAAAATTTTCTGCTGTGCCTATATACCCTATTCACATTGAGCAGCTTTGCATATAGCCAGCCATGCATTCACTAGCTTTGCTTTTCACATTTTCTAGTGTTAGTGTTGCAGCCAATATCCTTTCTTGTTGATGTTTTTTTCTGGCTAGCACCTTTCACATATGGAGATGTCGCCGGCAGTCTCTTTAGTGTCAGTATGATACGTTTTCTGACTGCGCCCCCTCCCCCGCCCAGTAGCCATGTTGAGACTCTACATCCTGCTGTAGCTTAGGTCCTGACACACCCATACACGCAGGTTTTAATTGCAGTTAGCGGCACAAACACCCATTCAAGAAATTCACACTGCAGGAAGAGGCACAAGGTTAGGACCCGGTAGTATGAGAGACCTTGGCGCCGGTTACCAGGCTGAAATGCCATGGCCATTGCATTAGCTAACTTCTCATTTTTTTTCCTCTATATCATGAAGCAGTTTTCTGCTGTGCCTGTATACCCTATTCACATTTAGCAGCTTTGCACATAGCCAGCCATGCATTCACTAGCTAATATGCTTTTCACATTTTGTAGTGTTAGTGTTGCAGCCAATATCCTTTCTTGTTGATGTTTTTTTCTGGCTAGCACCTTTCACATATGGAGATGTCGCCGGCAGTCTCTTTAGTGTCAGTATGATACGTTTTCTGACTGCGCCCCCTCCCCTGCCCAGTAGCCATGTTGAGACTCTACATCCTGCTGTAGCCTAGGTCCTGACACACCCATACACGCAGGTTTCAATTGCAGTTAGCGGCACAAACACCCATTCAAGAAATTCACACTGCAGAAAGAGGCACAAGGTTAGGACCCGGTAGTGTGAGAGACCTTGGCGTGGTTACCGGGCTGAAATGGCATGACCAATGCATTAGCTAACTTCTCATTTTTTTCCACCTATATCATGAAGCAGTTTTCTGCTGTGCCTGTATACCCTATTCATATTGAGCAGCTATGCACATAGCCAGCCATGCATTCACTAGCTAATATGCTTTTCCCATTTTTAGTTTTAGTGTTGCAGCCGATATCCTTTCTTATAGCCCGGTCATGGTCCAGGGTCACAATACTATCAATTGTTTGGCTAATTTTCTGTACTAATTGACAAATCCAGGAAACCGTTGCAATTCTGTAAGATCCAAAGGTTAAACCCAGTCAATTATGACCTTCACCTTCTCAGGATCCATCTTAAACCTTTCAGTTGATACAATGAACCCCAGGAATGATGTTTCTTGCACAGAACAAGCACAATTCTCCAAGTTAGCTAACAAAGAATTTTCTATGAAATTTTGGAAAACAGAATGGACATCTACTTAGTGTAAATCCAAATTAGTTCGTCAAGATACTACAATAAAACTTCCAATATAACCTGAAAAAATATAATTCATAAAGTTTTGAAAAACTCCATCTAAGATCTAGTTTCAAAAACCATTTAGCCCCCATAGGCTGATTATTTAGGTCAGGGATAAATGGAAGTGTGTAAGTATTCTTAACCGTAATTTTGTTTAATTCACAAAATTCAGAGACGGAGCGCTCTGTCTTTCTCACACCTCCGATGCTGTCCTTTCCTGTCCGTAGGGTCCTGCAGAAAGTAGAATTCCATGGACAGAAAAAAAATCGCAATGTGAAAACACCCAAAAAATGAAATATCCAGCAGCTACAGGTGAGGAGAATGGATGAATACGATCCTTCTGTAAACTTTCACTTACATATTCTTTCAAGGCAGTCCATTTAGGATCCGATAAATTGTACATGTGAGCTTCAGGTAATTTTGCATTAAGAATAAGATTGATTTCATAGTCAAAAGGACGATGGGATGGGGAGCTAATATCTTTGCCTCTGTTTCTGGGAACACATCTCCAAAGTCCTTCAGGTACTCCAGCAGACCCTCCAGACTAGTTAGGAAAATAAAGAACTGACACTACTCTTGTGACAATTGTAGCTCCCCATAACAATATACTTCTGATACCAATCAATGATAGGATTGTGAATATGCAGCCATCTAATTCCCAATACCAACCCCACAGGTAACTTATCCAAAACAAAGAAGAAGATGGATTCAGAGTGGTGGAACCACTTTAAGGAAGACTTCCACTGTTACCAGCTGGACAATGTTCTGAAGTAAAGACATCCAACAAATGGCAGTAATTTGAATAGGTCCTCCAATTTAGCCTTTCCTCTTCCTAATCTCAGAATCATTTCTGAATTAATGAAGTTGGCTGCAGACCCACAGTCAATGAAAACAAATGTTGATAATGACAGATTTTGGTAGATCCACGTTCAACAGTACTTAATATGAAGAGTAAAAAGGTACCTGGAAGTCTTGGTGACATCTTCAACAATCACCCAGATAATCACCCAGGTATTTTGTGACGGCTTGCTTGAAGGTATGTGAAGCAGTCCTTAAGAAAATGTCTAGCGTGACCACAATGGAGGCAGAGTCCAAGATGGTGCTGATATCTCTTCTCCACAGCACTATAGCTGTCTGCTCCTACCTACATTGGTTCAACTTCAGGTAAGAATCATTGTACCTCTCCCAATTTCTTTGATCTTTTCAAATGTCCTGAGCGATAACCTCCCCAAAAGAACATGCAGAGCCGGAGCATCCTTAAGTTAAGTATATCAAAAAGGCGATAGTGAAACTAACACCCTTTGACCACCCGGGAATTTTTCATTTTCATTTTTTGTTCCCTTCCATCAATATAAACATATGAGGGCTTGATTTTATGTGGGGTGAGTTGTACTTTCAGATGCAATCATTTATTTTACCATATAGTGTACAGGAAAATGGGAAAGAAAATTCCAAATGCGGTGCAATTGCAAAAAAATAGTGCAATTACACATATGTTTTTTTTTTAATTTTTTTATTTGCCATGATCACTATATGGTAAAACTGATGTGACGGTGTGATGCCTCAGGTCAGTATGAGTTCGTAGATACCAAACATGTATAACACTGGGGAACACACTTTTTAGGAGTTAGGTCTGACAACTGTTCTTGATTAATTTTTGGATGCTGAATCCAGAAATGATCTCAGTTTTTCTCTATCACGTCAAGTTTTTGAACTATAGGATTTTTGTCTTTTGTAAACTACTGTACCTAAAAAGTGTTTTTTTTTTTTTTAAATAGTACAAATATGAACAAAAAATGACATATATAAGAAATAGGCATGACAAATATGTTTTTTAACACTATCATATATCATATAGCTCTATATGAGTCGAATTGTAATCAGATAACAAGTCTTATTACAGATATCAGTGCAATTGTGCTTCTCTGGCAGGTAAGTTGTGGAGGAAAAACTTGACGTGCTAGAAAAAAACTGACTACATTTTTGGAATCAGCATGCCAATTTTAGTATAAATCAGCTCAAAAACCTAACTCAACAGAAATTTTTTTCAAATTGTTCCCCAGTGTAATTTTACTGGTATCTAACTGGTGAAAAAAATTCAGAAGTTTGAAAAAAAAAAAAAGAATCACACTATTTGTGCCATATTCTGCGACCCGTATAGCATTCTAATTTTTCGGTATCTGGGGCTGTGTGATGGCTTATTTTTTGCATCTTGAGCTGACATTTCTAATGATACTGAATTTGGGTGGATGCGCTGCTTTGATCGCCCTTTATTGCATGTTATAGCAATGTTGAAGCGACCAAAAAAACATAATTTTGGCGTTTGGACCATTTTTCTGTTACGCAGTTTACGGCTCTCATTAATTGATTTTATATATTGATAGATTGGGCATTTCTGAATGTGGCGATACCAAATATGTGTATTTTTTTTAATACTTTTATTTTGAGTGGGGGAAAAGGGGGTGATTTGAACTTTTAGGTTTATTTTTTTCTCATATTTTTAAAAACTTTATTTACTAATTAATTCTTGTTTTTACACAGCCCCATAGAGCACCACAGCACTGCAGTGACTGATCACTTCTGATAGATCCCGATGAGCTACAGCACATCTGGATCTGTCAGGATTGTGCACGGTGAGTGGTTGGCAGAGCTTGTCAACCACTCACAGGAAGTGCTCTTTGACAGCTTATCACAGGATCTCTGGTGCAGGCGGGGAACAGCGCGTTCTCCGCCATGGCACCTTTGGATCCCGCTGTCAGTGATTGACGGCAGGATCCAAGGGGTTAACAGCACCGACTGGATCCCGGATCTGATCGGTGATGGAAGCCCGACATCTAAGCTGATGAGATCAGCTGAGATGTTGGGGAAATGATGTGAGCTTCGCGCCGGAGCTCACATCAAACCCCGGTAATCGGCCCATGACGTCCTCCTACGTCATCGGTCGGGAAGGGATTAAGAACTACGTCATTCCACAGAACCTCCGTGTACCACTGCCAGAACTCGATACTTTAGTTCTCAGCGGTGTAAGGTTCGTGCCCTTTGCCGCTTAGATTCTGTCATGTTAGTCATAGTTTAACCCAAAGGTGTCAAAAAGGTATCAACAGATCATTCTGGGGCTTGTGAGGCAAAAAAATGCCAAGGCTGAGGACGCTCTTGCAGTAAGGACATGATTATTTCCACTTCTTGAAACTCATTTCCTGGTGACTGGGGTCCCAGGGTAATAAAGTAGCCTGCACCTCTCCCTAAACTGATCTTCCTCTGAAAATTTGTCAGCAAGGGACATTACATCAGAAGATTTAGATATGAAAACTACTGCCGGCAGGGCCGGCTCCAGGTTTTTGTGGGTTGCAACAGTCCTTTAAAACATAGCATGATTCATAAATATAGTATGGCCAGGTTCAAACACCAGCGTTGGCAGGTTTGAGCGCACCTCCTCTAAATACTTTGTTTTTCCCTCTGCAGCGGAGATCCATCATCCCTTGCTTGCAGCATTTCCCTGTCTGCTCGGCTTAAGCGGACACTAGGCAGCCTTATGTGTGAACTGGTTACCACGATCAACATCGGGTAACCAGGGGCCACGTCGCCTGGAAGCAGTGGGGACGACTGATCTCCGCTGCAGAGGGAAAGAGAAAGTATTTAGCAGAGATGCGCTCAAAACTGCCAACGCTGGTGTGTGAACCTGGCCTATAGAAGCTGCAGGCTGTGTATATATAGTATAGAGGCTCCTGAGTGGGATATATATGTAATATTGAGGCTGTGCATGGCTGCATATATAATTTAGAGGTTTCTGGGCTGTAAATATAATATGGAGACTACTAGGCTGTATAAATAGTATTGAGGCTGCTGCTTGACTGTAAATATATAATATAGAGGCTGCGAGCTGTATATATTTGGAAGATGTACTGGGCTGTATATACAGTTGTGGCCAAAAGTATTGACACCCCTGCAATTCTGTCAGATAATGCTCAGTTTCTTCCTGAAAATTATTGCAATCACAAATTCTTTGGTATTATTGTCTTCATTTAATTTGTCTTCAATGACAAAAAACACAAAAGAGAATGAAGCAAAAAGGAAAACATTGATCATTCCACACAAAACTCCAAAAATGGGTCTGACAAAAGTATTGGCACCCTCAGCCTAATACTTGGTTGCGCAACCTTTAGCCAAAATAACTGCGATCAACCGCTTCCGGTAACCATCAATGAGTTTCTTACAATGCTCTGCTGGAATTTTAGACCATTCTTCTTTGGCAAACTGCTCCAGGTCCCTGATATTTGAAGGGTGCCTTCTCCAAACTGCCATTTTTAGATCTCTCTACAGGTGTTCTATGGGATTCAGGTCTGGACTCATTGCTAGCCACCTTAGAAATCTCCAGTGCTTTCTCTCAAACCATTTTCTTGTGCTTTTTGAAGTGTGTTTTGGGTCATTGTCCTGGTGGAAGATGCACGACCTCTGAGGGAGACCCATCTTTCTCACACTGGGCCCTACATTATGCTGCAAAATTTGTTGGTAGTCTTCAGACTTCATAACGCCATGCACACGGTCAAGCAGTCCAGTGCCAGAGACAGCAAAGCAACCCCAAAACATCAGGGAACCTCCGCCATGTTTGACTGTAGGGACCGTGTTCTTTTCTTTGAATGCCTCTTTTTTTCTCCTGTAAACTCTATGTTGATGCCTTTGCCCAAAAAACTCTACTTTTGTCTCATCTGACCAGAGAACATTCTTCCAAAACGCTTTAGGCTTTCTCAGGTAAGTTTTGGCAAACTCCAGCCTGGCTTTTTTATGTCCCGGGGTAAGAAGTGGGGTCTTCCTGGGTCTCCCACCATACAGTCCCTTTTCATTCAGACGCCGACGGATAGTACGGGTTGACACTGTTGTACCCTCAGACTGCAGGGCAGCTTGAACTTGTTTGGATATAAATCGAAGTTCTTTATCTACCATCCGCACAATCTTGCGTTGAAATCTCTCGTCAATTTTTCTCTTCTGTCCACATCTAGGGAGGTTGGCCACAGTGCCATGGGGTTTAAACTTCTTGATGTCTTGATGACACTGTACACGGTAGACACAGGAACATTCAGGTCTTTGGAGATGGACTTGTAGCCTTGAGATTGCTCATGCTTCCTCACAATTTGGTTTCTCAAGTGCTCAGACAATTCTTTGGTCTTCTTTCTTTTCTCCATGCTCAATGTGGTACACACAAGGACACAGGACAGAGGTTGAGTCAACTTTACTCCATGTCAACTGGCTGCAAGTGTGATTTAGTTAGGCGGCAGCCTCCATATTTTTTATACATCACAGCCTCAAAATATATACTGCACAGCCTCCATATTATATATATAGTATAGAACAGTCTCCAAATAATATCTACAACACAGCCTCCATTTTATATGTACATCACAGCCTCCAAATAATATATACAGCACAGCCTCTATATTATATATACAGCCCAGTACAGCCTCCAAGTAATATATACAGCCCAGCACAGCCACCAAATAATATATACAGCAAAGTCTCAAGAAATATATACAGCACAACCTCCAAATAATATATATAGCCCAGCACAGCCTCCAAATACTATATACAGCACAACCACCAAACATATATACATCACAGCCTCCATATTATATATATATTACTCAGCAGCAACCTCCATATGGCCCAGAAACATCCTAAATAACCTAGCTTCCATAGCACAGCCTCCATTGCCTAGCAGCCTCCATATCTCTGCAGCAGCCTCCATAGCTCATCCTCCATAGCCCAGCACAGCCTCTATATAGCCCAGCAGCAGCCTCCATAGCCTAGTCTCCATATCCCTGCAGCAGCCTCCATAGCCCAGCAGAGGTTTCCATAGCACAGCCTCCTTAACCTAGCAGCAGCTTCCACAGCACAGCCTCCATAGCCCTGAAGCAGCCTCCATAGCCCAGCGGCAACCTCCATAGCCCAGCCTTTATAGCCCAGCAGCAGCCTCCTTAGCACAGCCTCCATATCCCTGCAGTAGACTCCATAGCACAGACTCCATAGCTCAGCAGCAACCTCCATAGCACAGCCTCTATAGCCCAACAGCAGCCTCCATTGCACAGCCTACATAGCCCAGCAGTAGCCTCCATAGTACAGCCTCCATAGCCCTGCACAGCCGCCATAGCCCTGCAGTAACCTCCTTAGCACAGACTCCATAGCCCAGCACAGCCTCCATAGTCCTGCAGCGACCTCCTTAGCACAGCCTTCATAGCCCAGCAGCAGCCTCCATAGCACAGCCTCCATACCTCAGCAGAAGCCTCCATAACACAGCTTAAATAGCCCAGAAGCCACCTCCATAGTTTAGTCTCAATATCCCAGCAGCAGCCTCCATAGTGCATCCTCCATAGCACAGACTCCATAACCCAGCAGCACCCTCCACAACCAAGCACAATCTCCATGCAGCCCAGCAACAGCCTCTATAATTCCCCATTATGCTGCATACAGTAAAAAAAAGATTATGCTCACCTTCCCTCTAGTGAGGAGGAAGAGCAGAAGGGAGTCAACACATGGCTAATTTGCATAACATGCAAATTAGCCATGTGCACAGGCAGCTCTGTGGCAGCACTCAGCTGCCTGAGTGTCCCTGATGCTCAGTTGGCCCCCTCAGCTCTGAGGTCTCCGGCACTTGCCCGGGTATGCCTGGTGCTGACGCCGGCCCTGACTGCTGGCAATGCAGTACTAAAGCCCCCTTCACACCACGGCTGGATCAGGTCCGAGGTTGTTTGGTGTGAACCGGACAGCCCCGGACTCGATTTTCAAACAGAATCGGAGGGCAAATATGCCGATATTGCTGCTGCAATTTCAAGATCGCAGCTAGTGGGGAGCTAGCCGCGGTCCTGAAATCTGTGGAGGGGACAGCTTATGGTGCTGAAGTTTAGCAGCAAGCTGCTAAACTTCAGCACCCAGCGCCCGGCTCTCGGATCCGATTTTTTGTTGAATCCAGCGTGATCCGGCTCCATAGACTCCCTTGTTAGGTGGGGGGATCCAGGAGCATCCAGGGGCATCCGATTTTGAGCAGTTTTGGTCCCGGACAAAAAAATGTTGCTTGTTCCGATTTTGTGTCTGGGGCCAAAAAATTAAAGCTGCTGGACCCGCCCAGACAGCACAAAACCGGATGACAGAACACTGCCATCCAGTCAAATCCGGCCCCATACGAATACTATGGGGCCGTAACCGGATCAGGGACTGTCCGGATCACACTGGACAGTCCCGGATCCTGAAAATCGTGGTGTGAAGGGGGCCTAAGAGACCATTTTAAATGATTTGTAAGCATTTGCAGGTGTTTGGTGTTAATTATTGTAATTTTCTGATATAATGACTTTTGAGTTTTCATTGGCTGTAAGCCATAATCATCAACATTTACTGAAATAAACACTTGAAATAGATCACTGTAATGACTCTACATAATGTATGTGTTTCACTTTATGTATTGAATTACTGAAATAAATTAAATTTTTTGATATTCTAATTTTTTGAGATGCACTTGTATGTACCATAAGGCACTGTCTTTTACTAGTAATTTATAATGACCAAATTTAAAGTTTTTAATTTCGTTTTCATTTATGAACAACCATGGTCACATACAGTATAATAATAAAACAGGTATTCAATCAAAACACTTAAATTAGCTAAAAATCAAGACTTTGGTAGGTGTGGTCAAAAATTACCGTAACATTACAAGTGTATAGTAGTCCCGAACAAAACAGCAGAGTTAAGAATAGTATTATTTGTTATTGTGCTCTAAACATGACTCATTAAAAACGATTAGGGTAGGGTCTTACAACCATGTTTTTTTTTTTAAATCAGATAGTGTTTATTAGAGTTTCCAACATAAACATACATAGGAAAAAAAAAAAAACATAACATTGCAAGCGGAGTATAACCCGCTCACCCTAAACCCCCCCTCCCTCCCCCCTCCCCCTCCCCACCCCTTCCCCTCCCCTTCCCTTAGCTCGGTCTAAGAACCATCTCATAGAATAAAGGAACTTCTCATATCACATATACAATGAGCACATACCATGAAATTACATGTCAGCAATATTATAAGCACGCGGAATACGTCCGGCATATAAAGAAAAGCATAGCAGGAGAAAAGAAAAGAAAGCAGGAGCAGGTCAAAAAGCATATTAATATTAATAGCAATCACTAGGCAAACAAATTCCTTGAAGGCAGGGCCGGGGTATCCAACCCGGCCCACCCCGCCCAAATCTTCTCAAAGATGTTGGGGCATCCTCTCTTAGTATAAATAGCCTTTTCCCGACATAGCAAAAAATTAATTTTATTAATATATTTGGTACGTGAGGGAGTTTTGTCCGATATCCAATAGGACGCTATAAGTTTTCTAGCGACAAACAACATCCTGGCCACTGCGACTTTAAGGCACTCATCTCCCCCCACC
Source organism: Allobates femoralis (assembly GCA_033576535.1). NCBI lineage: Eukaryota > Metazoa > Chordata > Amphibia > Anura > Aromobatidae > Allobates > Allobates femoralis. The sequence goes on along the minus strand of JARQOC010000002.1, from coordinate 385,462,287 downwards.
TCCTCCACATAACCCAACACACAGACTACCGGGTCCCGGGGGATGTCCTGTCTCGTAGTCAAATGTATTAAATTGAGCACTAGAATCCAGAAAATTTGCAGACAGGGGAACGTCCATATCATATGCAGAATATCTGCGTCATCTAAGCCGCATTTAGGACATCTCGAGTCTGACCGCAGATTCAGAACGAATAGCCACTTAGGAGTCCGATATACCCTGTATATGAGGGACAACTGAGACAAACGAGCAGGCTCGCTTAAAGACAGTCTGGGAACCATCTGAAGTATCGAATCCCACTGATCTCCAGTAATTGGACCCAGCTGTTGCATCCATTTTGTCAATGCCTTGATCGGATGTCTCAACCGATCCACACACAACAGAGCTCTATAAATAAAAGATGTCATGCCCAGCCTGTCAACTACAACATCCTGGTGAACAGACATGTCCTGCGTCCGGGTCTGCAATAAGTAGGCATGCCTCAGCTGCAAATACTGAAAGAACATGTTGTGTGGTAACGGGAAATCCCGCCTCACTTCCTCAAATGATCTGAACACTCCACCCTCCGTCAACTGCGGCACCCACTATATGCCGATCCGTTTCCACTGTGCAAATTCAAAAAGCCTGCGCAGTTGTGGTAAATGCAAATTGTCCCAGATAGGGGAGCCCTTGGTCAGACCAGTAATGCCTCACATCTGCTGTAGTTTGTCCCATATTTTAACCATAAGCTTGACTGTAGGTAGCCCCGCCGCCCATGACTGGAACTTCCCGGCCTCCAAACCAGAGAGTGTCGATCCTCTACCCACCAGGTACAGCAGAATCCCTCTACTGCCCCCTCCCTCAGTAGAGATATCGTCCAATTCCCCTGTCAAATGCTGACACTGGGAGGAAATATAGTACAGCCACAGATTAGGTAACGCCAGCCCTCCTTCCTCTTTATGTTTCTGTAAATGTCCTAGTTTAAGTCTCGCCCTAGTGTTTAACCAAATAACTTCTCTAAAAATCGCATTTATTTTGTAACACCTATTCTGAGGCAGCCATACGGGAGAATTTTGAAGGATATAGAGAAGTTGTGGCATGACCACCATTTTGAGCAAGTTTACTCTCCCCACCACAGAGAGGCGCAGTTTGGCCCATGCTTTTACCTTCAGGTTGATTCGTGACAGTAAGGGTGAGATATTCAACCGCTCAGAGTCCGTCAATTTGTCAGATACCATAACACCCAAGTACTTAAACTTTGTCACTACTGGGATTGTATTGATGGGCACTGAAACGCGATCCAGAGGGAGGACCGCAGATTTGCCCCAGTTGATAATCAAGCCTGAGACAGCTCCAAACGAATCGAGGAGCCGCATTGTGTTACATAGTGAGCTACTCAAGTCTGCAAGGAACATGAGCAGGTCATCTGCGTACAGTGCAATCTTCTCCTCTAGTTCCCTGTATCTGAACCCCTCAATCCCCGGGTCAAGATGTACATGGGACGCCAAAGGCTCGACTGCCATAGCAAAGAGTAGCGGGGATAAAGGGCAGCCTTGCCTCGTTCCTCTGTATAGACAAAAAGCATCAGATAGTAGCCCATTCACCCTTATTCGAGCTCTCGGTTCAGAGTACAGGAGTCCGACCCACGCAATGAAGCCCGACCAAACCCCATACTCCGAAGCGTGTCCCAGAGGTACTTCCACTCTACGCTGTCAAATGCTTTGGCTGAGTCTAGAGACAAGACCATCCTCCCCCCTGCATTATCTGCCCGAACTTGCATATTTAAAAACAGTCGTCTAACATTGATAGCTGTAGGCTTACGGGGCATGAATCCCGTCTGATCTGGGTGAACTAAAGACTCCACCACTTTCGAAAGTCGGGTGGCCAAGACTTTTGCCAGTATTTTAATGTCCACCGTCAGAAGAGAGATCGGCCTGTAAGACCCAGGGAGTGTCGGATCCTTATCCTTCTTGAGTAATACTGTTATTATAGCTTCCCTCATTGAGGGCGGGAGCATCCCAGCGTCCATACTGCCCTTAAAGACCTCCAACAGCATTGGGTTACAACCATGTTAGAAGACCGAGATATGGTACAACACTACTTAGTCTGGCAAGTTTGCATAGATTTTAAGTGAGATGTTTAAAAAGTCTTCAGTTTGTTTAAAGACAACTTGTTACATCCACCATTTCACCAAGACTTATGGCCATCCTAGACGAGGCCTTCAAAAGAAGAATGACTTTTTTTTATAGCACAAGTAATATTAGAGGATAAGATGAAGTGCTCTTATTAACACAACTGCAGTGTCAGTAGTCAACGTGGCTATACAATCGCTTGCTACATAGGCGTGCTCTGGCTTTATCGTTCTGTTAAATGTCATTTTAGATGTAACTCTCAAAGTGTGATTAGTTAAATGTCATAAAGAAACTGTAGCACATTCCCTTATAGTAGCAGTTCACATGGTCCCTGCCGCACTTGCTTATAAAATGTATGCTCACTCACACATCGCTGCTCTTGACATTCAGCAGTCTATTTCTTTCACACAGAGCTGGCAGAGGACACATCTACCCAACATTCAAAGCGAAGGAAGGATATGTGTAAGTGATCAGCCGCAGATTGGCATGTTGTCAGGAAAAAACCTGGCAGACTCCTAGAGATAAGGAGTGATCAATGGAATACATCCAGAGATACACGTGGGAACAAGGTGTAACATTCATACATAAAGCTTTGAATGCATGCTGTCTTGTCTGATGCCAACACGCAACTCAAATCATACTGTATTACAACATCAATAACATTTCTAAATCAATTACTTGCTAGCATGCCATCTGTAACTGCTATGCCAAGACTGATATAGAAGAGTGCCATAAAAGCATGTGAAGGTGGCAAATGCGATTCACTTAGAACCCCTGCAATTTGCGTTCTGCAGGAACATATGTGTATGTAAAGGATTATTAGATTTTACCCTATTTCTAATAGTTCTGCTAAAGAGCAATTATAGCAGCATGCTTAAACTAAATTACTCAAATGACCTATAAAGAAGGGTTTCATGGTTAAAGTATAAAGATGGGAGAACAGAGCACTTACACACTCCATATTTATATAGTAAATGATGGCATTTATTATTGACAGCTACTATCTCTCTTAAGGCCGGGTCACTTGCAGCGACATCACTACCGATGTCGCTGCAACATCACAGGTTTTGTGACGTTGCAGTGACCTCGCTGCGTGTGACATGCTGCAACGACCAGAGATGAGCTTTCGGATCACTGATCGTTGCGGAATGGCCGGGACCATTTTTTAATCATTGGTCTGCAATCACATTTTTGTCACCTAATTACTTAACTTTAGTTAAATCTAAGTGGATGTTATTAAATCGCTTTCACGTGGAGCATGTTCTTCTGATCAGACCATGTCCCTATACGGTCAGACAAGGCCATTACACAGTACATAGCAAGGATACATATATAAAATTATCTCAGCACAGGAGATGTGGTATGATCAGCCCATGTCCCTGTATGGTCAGATACATCCATTACACAATATGTAGCAGGGACACATATATAAGATTATCTCAGCACAGGAGAACTGGTATGTTCAGATCAATTCCCTGTATGGTCAGACACATCCGTTACACAGTACATAGCAGGGACACATATATAAGATTATCTCAGCACAGGAGAACTGGTATGTTCAGATCAATTCCCTGTATGGTCAGACACATCCGTTACAAAGTACATAGCAGGGACACATATATAAGATTATCTCAAGAGACCACATATAAATCGACAATTACGTCAAAAGTTCTTTAAGGGGCTGCATGGTCATTGCCTTGTTAATTCATCATCAATTAAGCAGGAAAAAGGTCTGGAGCTGATTTCAGTTGTTTGCACCCACTAGGTGTTCAGTATCTAAAGGTGGGGTTACACGTTTCAATATTGTTGCGATATCGCAATTCAATGGTGTGGGAGCGCGCATTTGGTGCACGTTTCTCCCGCATCGCATCGGAGGTTTACACATTGCGATTTCTGAATCCAACGTCCGTACGATGTCTACGCCCCCCAACCCAGGAACGACCATTTAACATGGGAGTGAATGGGTGACGTTGAACTTCACATCGTAGTTGGGCTGTCACACAGCACGATCCGGCTCCAATCTCCATTCAATATCGGAGCATTGAATGGCACGCTCATTCAATCCCCGATATCGCATTGACATCGTTCCTGCATCGTATTGGACGTTCACACCATACAACGCAGGAACGATATCGGCTCCAACGATCGAACCACGTGACTTTTCATTGAAATTGGACGCTGATATCGCAACGTGTAAACCCACCATAAGGCTACCATAATGAGAAGACTTCATGAGAGCAAATACAGAGGGTTCATCACAAGCAGCAAATCATTAATCAGCTTAAAAATATAAAGGACAGATTAGACTTTGCCAAAAAAAAACATCAGTAGTAGCAGAAGGATGAGAAGAAGGTATGGAGAAGGGTTGGAATGGCTTCTGATCCAAAGCACACCACATTCTCTGTAAAACATGGTGGAGGCATTGGGATGGCATGGGCATGCATGGCTTCCAATGGCATGTATTGTGTACAGAGCAATACTTTCTGCTCAGATTGAACCAAATGTATCAAGTTTGTTTGGATGGTGCTTCACCAGATGGACAATGACCCAAAACATACTGTGGATTCAACTCAGGAGTTTTTTAAGGCAAAGACATTGATTATTCTGTAATATCACCAGATCTCGATCCCCATGCATTTTACATGCTTAAAGCATATCTGTCAGCAGGTTTTTGCTATGTAAGCTGAGGACAGCATGCTGCAAGTATTTAAAAACAAAAATCAACTGTGCCTCTCTTATTAGGCTCCTTTATGGAAAATAAAGGTTTTCTTACTTTTTGATTACTATTAGGGTACCTTTACACGTCGCAACATTGCATGCAATTTCACTTGCAACTTACTGGTTGCAGTGAAATCATGGACACATTGTTCCGTTTTGTTGCTGTGTACAAATGTAACAATGTGTCCATGATTTCACTGCAACCAGTAAGTTGCAAGTGAAATTGCATGCAATGTTGCGACGTGTAAAGGTACCCTAAAAGGACTAGTTTGTCACGTGTGCAGCAGAACGACACGCCCCCTGCTATGATTGATGCCTCACTGTCAATTCATAACCTCTATTGAAAGCCTGGTGGGGAGCCGTTCTCTCAGCTCTGCTGTGTTCCTGAAACTAAATGCTGTGTGTGAGAACGGCTTCAGCCAGTAATATATGTGATAAATTGCTGGATTCAGGGTTTCCTTGCCTACATTATGTTGCTGTCAGATGAGGTAGCAACAACCTGCTGACAGATTCCCTTTAAGACAAAACTTAAGGCAGAAAGTCAGGTGTATAGTCCAATGTGTCACATTAGCAATGTTATTGATACATGACCCTGGCTGAGTTCAGATATCAACAATGAATCGTTTTGATCCATGCTTCCCCATTATAAATATTTCCATATGTTGCTATAATGAAACATCCAAAACAACAGGATGTGAGAAGTATTCAAGTATTCTGGAGACTTGGAACATACATATAACATGTGGATCTGCTTAATAATAATTGAAAAAATGAAGTGCTAACAGTAATAATATTCCTTTATTATTCATATATGGTCTTATGTCCAAATATTACTACTGTATGTGTTCCCATAAAAGTATCTAATTACACAATTGTGCAAGAAATTAGAAGAAAACTTCAGAAGGTCATAGAAGCTATGTTCTACAGTCATTAAAGGGGTTTTCTGTGAATAGAAAAAAAGTCATTATCAATATATGAATACAATACAAAATACCCTTAAAGGAAATATGTCACCAGGTTATTGCGTGCCCATAGCAGCATGAGGTAGAGGCAGAGAGCTTGATTCCAGTGATGTGTCACATACTTAATAATGGAGATACTTGGGTTGCTAAGGTTGAAGAGGTTGCTCACATTGCTGCCCACTCTATCTACCAATATAATACTGAAGATGCCATGGGTGCAGAGGTTAAAAGAGGCTGCTCATATTGTTGACTACCCTGTCTTACTAATCTCATTCTGAAAATACCAAGAACACTGAAGTAAGAAGAGACTGTTCACACTGCTGTCTATCTGATCTAATGCTGGAGATACCAGGAGTGCTGAGATAAGGAGTGGTCGCAGACACATCACAGACATCGTCTTTCTGATCTAATATTGGCGATAACTGAAGTGCTGAGGTAAGAAAATGCTCTTCCATCCTGACATTCTAAATTAATACTGGAAATACTAGAGTTGCTGAGGTAAGAAGAGTCTACTAAAACTGCTGCCACTATATCTGTTGGATCTAGTACTGGAAAAAACAGCGCTGTTGAGGCAAGGAGAGGCCACTCACTCTGCTGTTCATCCTGTGATCCTGGTCTAGTACTAGAGACATAAAGAGTGCTTGTCACGCGTGTAGCGGACAAGGGGAATGGAGCAAAAAGGGATCAAGGGCAAGGGCACCTGGGAAGCTAGTCCATCCCTGGACTTGGGGCCCCTGACTACCCCTGCTCTTGAAGGTACCTCTGAAGGTGAGAAGGTTCAAGCCTCTACCCTATCCCTCAAATCTTCAATTTGCTCTCAGCTACCTCCACACCCGGACTAAAGAAAAGGACACCACTCCAAAGGAAGGGAACGACAGCAGCTGCACCAGCAGCATGTCTACATAGCACTGAATCTGTGACATCTGGTGGAGGGAAGCATAATTTCTTAAGGCTGAGGGGGTGGAAAGCAGAAAGCTCAGTCACATCTCTTCACTTTTACCTCCACCTGCAGAACCGCAGAGCAGACTATGAAAAAAAAAATCAAATAGCACAGCAGCAATTCTCCAGAACTACAAAGGCAGTCAATACATCATAGTGCTCAGGTAAGAAGAGGGTGCCTGCACTACTGTCCACCTTGTATATCTGATCTAATATGGAAGACTTCAGGGGTGCTGACGTAAGAAGTTGCTTCTTAGGAAGGCTGTATGGTAAAATAGGGAAGCCATTCAAACACTTCCTAAGACACTGTATAAACTTTGAGACCTGCTGTTTGAATGACCAGTGTAAATATAAAATAAATATAAATACTAAATGTTAATAAATAAAAATAAATACTGAGAATTTTAACCAGTATAAAGGAGAGGAGAAGTGGTACTGTGTAGTGTATATATACAGAATAACACATACACTGTGTGCAGAATTATTAGGCAAATTAGTATTTTGATCACATGATACTTTTTATACATGTTGTCCTACTCCAAGCTGTATAGGCTTGAGAGCCAACTACCAATTAAGTAAATCAGGTGATGTACATCTCAGTTATGAGGAGGGGTGTGGTGTAATGACATCAACACCCTATATAAGGTGTGTTTAATTATTAGGCAAATGCCTTTCCTTAGGCAAAATGGGTCAGAAGAGAGATTTGACCGGCTCTGAAAGGTCCAAAATTGTGAGATGTCTTGAAGAGGGATGCAACAGTCTTGAAATTGCCAAACCTTTGAAGCATGATCACCTAGCAATCAAATGTTTCATGGCAAATAGCCAACAGGGTCGCAAAATGCATGCTGGGCACAAAAGGGGCAAAATAACTGCCCATGAATTGAGGAAAATCAAGCGTAAAGCTGCCAAGATGCCATTTGCCACCAGTTTTGCCATATTTCAGAGCTGCAACATTACTGGAGTATGAAAAAGCACAAAGTGTGCTATACTCAGGGACATGGCCAGGGTAACAAAGGCTGAAAATCGATCACCTTTGAACAAGAAACATAAGATAAAACGTCAAGACTGGGCCAAGAAATATCTTAAGACTGATTTTTCAAAGGATTTATGGACTGATGAAATGAGAGTGACTCTTGATGGACCAGATGGATGGGCCAGAGGCTGGATCAGTAAAGGGCAGAGAGCTCCACTCAGACTCAGACACCAGTAAGGTGGAGGTGGGGTACTGGTATGGGCTGGTATCATCAAAGATGAACTTGTGGGATCTTTTCGGGTTGAGGATGGAGTGAAGCTCATCTCCCAGACCTACTGCCAGTTCCTGGAAGACAACTTCTTCAAGCAGTGGTACAGGAAGAAGTCGGTATCGTTCAAGAAAAACATGATTTTCATGCAGGACAATGCATCCAACTACTCCACAGCGTGGCTGGCCAATAATGGACTAAAAGAAGAAAAAATAAAGACATGGCCCCCTTGTTCACCTGATCTGAACCCCATAGAGAACCTGTGGTCCCTCCTAAAATGTGAGATCTACAGGGAGAAAAACAGTACACCTCTCGGAACAGTGTCTGGGAGGCTGTGGTGGCTGCTGCATGCAATGTTAATCGAAAACAGATCAAACAACTGACAGAATCTATGGATGGAAGGCTTTTGAGTGTCATCATAAAGAAAGGTGGCTATGTTGGTCACTCATTTTTTTAGGGTTTTGTTTTTGCATGTCAGAAATGTTTTTTTCTAAATGTTGTGCAGTTATATTACCGTATATACTCGTGTATAAGCCGACCCGTGTATAAGCCGACCCCCCTACTTTTGCCCCCAAAAACTGGGAAAACTTATTGACTCGCGTATAAGCCGAGGGTGGACTCCAGCACAGGTATACAGGCCCCCCCAGTGGTATACAGCAGGCCCCAGCAGTGGGGTATACAGCAGGCCCCAACAGTGGGGTATACAGCAGGCCCCAACAGTGGGGTATACAGCAGGCCCCAGCAGTGGGGTATACAGCAGGCCCCAGCAGTGGGGTATACAGCAGGCCCCAACAGTGGGGTATACAGCAGGCCCCAGCAGTGGGGTATACAGCAGGCCCCAGCAGTGGGGTATACAGCAGGCCCCAGCAGTGGGGTATACAGCAGGCCCCCAAGGGTGTAAGCAGGCCCCCAGGGGAGTAAGCAGGCCCCCAGGGGTGTAAGCAGGCCCCCAGGGGTGTAAGCAGGCCCCCAGGGGAGTAAGCAGGCCCCCAGGGGTGTAAGCAGGCCCCCAGGGGTGTAAGCAGGCCCCTAGGGGAATACAGCAGGCCCCTAGAGGAATACAGCAGGCCCCTAGGGGAATACAGCAGGCCCCCAGGGGTGTAAGCAGGCCCCCAATGGAGTAAGCAGGCCCCCAGGGGTGTAAGCAGGCCCCCAGGGGTGTAAGCAGGCCCCTAGGGGAATACAGCAGGCCCCTAGGGGAATACAGCAGGCCCCTAGGGGAATACAGCAGGCCTCCAGGGGAGTAAGCAGGCCCCCAGGGGAGTAAGCAGGACCCCAGGGGTGTAAGCAGGCCCCCAGGGGTGTAAGCAGGCCCCCAGGGGAGTAAGCAGGCCCCCAGGGGTGTAAGCAGGCCCCTAGGGGTATACAGCAGGCCCCCAGGGGTGTAAGCAGGCCCCCAGGGGTGTAAGCAGGCCCCCAGGGGAATACAGCAGGCCCCCAGGGGTATATACAGAAGCCCCAGTGGCACTCGCCCCCCCCCCGCTTTGCAGAGCCCCCCCCCCCCCACTGCATTATCTTACCATCCAGGGTCTTCTTCACCGGAGGTCCTGCAGTCCATCCTCGCGCGCTGTGTTCCCGGTCTCTTGTGACCCGGCGGGCGCAGTGGAATGACGTCATCGCGCCGGGTCACGTGAGACCTGAACACAGTGCGCGGTGATGACTGCAGGACCTCCGGTGAAGAAGACCCTGGATGGTAAGATAATGCAGCGGGGGGGCTCTGCAAAGCGGGGGGGGGGCTCTGCAAAGCGGGGGGGGGGCTCTGCAAAGCGGGGGGGGGGCTCTAAACATGCTGGGGGGGGCTAGTGCCACTAGGGGGCTGCTGTATACACTGGGGGGCTGTATGCACGGCTCCCCCTGCCGCTGTGATGGGCGGGGGGAGCCGTGCATATCTAATGAGCGGCCCCACGTGATGGGCCGCTGTCAGCAGCCTCCCCCCCGCCTCCTCCAGCCTCCCCAGCACCCGGCCTGTTAAAATCCTAGTAAAGTACCGTATTGACCCGTGTATAAGCCGAGGAGGTGACTTTTCAGCCCAATTTTTGGGCTGAAAAACTCGGCTTATACACGAGTATATACGGTAGTTTACCTGGTGAAAATAAACAAGTGAGATGGGAATATATTTGGTTTTTATTAAGTTGCCTAATAATTCTGCACAGTAATAGTTGCCTGCACAAACAGATATCCTCCTAAGATAGACAAATCTTAAAAACCCCACTCCAACTTCCAAAAATATTAAGATTTGACATTTTTGAGTCTTTTCGGTTAATTGAGAACATAGTTGTTGATGAATAATAAAAATAATCCTCTACAATACAACTTGCCTAATAATTCTGCACATGGTGTATATTGAGAATTACATGCTCTTCTGGACTCAACATTATAGAAACATATATGATAGTTTTACATAGATCACAGACGTACATGAAATAAATCACATTCCTATACTTCTAACGTCATGGACAGGGGTTGGCTGGCAGACCTTGCCCTGGGGGGCAGTCCACCATTCCCAGCCAGCGGCCAAGTGAGGACCGGGGGGTGTGTGTGCTAGCACTACAGAGGCCGAGTGAAGAGCGGAGGGGGGTGCTAACGCTCCAGAGGCCAAGTGAAGAGCTGGTGGGGGGGTGCTGGTGCGGCTTCACTCACCTGACAGCTGGCTACTGATGCGGCTCCAGTCCCTAGTCACTGTCAGCCTCCATGCTGATGCCCGCGTCCCGCCATCTGCGTCCCGGGTCCCACTATCGGTCAAGTGAGTGCACGGCGGCTGCTCTCACTGTGGGGGCAGCCCTAAACTACCAAATTAGGACTAAACCACCGGCCTGGGGGGCAAATGCCTCCCTGTCTCCCTGTCACCTGGGCCAGTCCACCCCTTGTCATGGAGAAATTATTTATTTGTGGACGGTATCACGGTTGTAAACCCCATTTTCACTAAAACTGGATTTGTATTTTGCTGTGTGGAGGACTGCTGCAGACTGTCGGCCTGAGGAAATCAGTATACAATTATTGTGGCTCTGCACGACACTATAAGGTGAGTCTTGCCCTATTTATTTAATAGTGCTATTGCACGGGTAAACTCTATGTTGTGCCTTAATTTCCTTTCCAGATTTTGCTGTGAGAGACTAGTCGGACAGCTATTAAGATATATATTTTTATGAAATGCCACATAAGTTAAACATATATGTCTGAAATCCTGCATTCAGCATCTGATACATGGTGCTAGATTCCTTTGAAGATCACAGTAGACCCCCTCACTTTTTAGAAGCCTGTGCCTGTATGCTCCTACACTACAAAGTATAAGTCACGCTGCAATTTCTATAGTGCAATCCTGGGTTCAAAAATAGGCAAAGATGAATAGCTTTCTCAAGAAACACGTCAGTCTGTTGTTGTTTTGTGAAATACAAACTATTCTATTTGCGAGGCTGCCAAGAACCTGAAGATTCTAAACAAAGATATTCAAGACTGTTTTGAGAAAAGAGAGAACACTGTAGCAAGGAAAGAAAAAGAACCAGATGGACCAGACACAGAAGAGGAAAAATGTAATCAAGTCTCAAGTTCGGGAAATGAAAATGTGAGGCTGTGTTCACACATTGCAGTTGTCTTGTTTGCTAGCTGTAAAATAGCTACTACATGGGGACAGAGCCATACAAGTCACATATTGACTATTACCAGTGTCTTATGGTACAGTAAAAAAGTGACTGCAAAAAGTAACAAGTTACAGTTGGAAAAATATGATCAAGATTACTGAAATAGCATAGTGTGCACACAAAAGTCGAAGCGTGCATTGTTTCAATACAATGATTGAACATATGAATACCTGAACCTGTGAGAAATTAAACCAAGATAGAGAAGAATCAATGCTTTCTGTCAAACATGGCTTAGGAAATGTAAGGGTATTAAATGGGTTTACTAAAAAGGGACATAAAGGGGGTTAGGGCTTACAGGGAGTTCAAACCTTCCTTTTCACTGAGCTTCTCCTCTGTCTCTTGTGCTTGTGGAAAAGAATTCTAAGTATATGTCATCAATAGGGATGGGCGAATCTACTCGCTAGGACTCGTTACTCGGCGAGTAGTAAGGGACTCGCAGGACTCGGTACTCGGCGAGTTTCCCAGTGATTACTCGCGAGTCTAATGCAAATCAATATCAATCCTAGTTTTGTCAGAAACGCTGACAAAACTAGGATTGCCATTGTTTGCATTAGACTCGCGAGTAATCACTGGCTACTGTGCCAGTGATAGCAGGGAAACTCGCAGATAACTGCTGTTTCTTTGCGAGCCGAGTCCAGCTGTCTTCTCTGTGCAGCTCCAGGGTCCTAGAGCCCGCCTGCTGCCTGATGTAGCAGTGCTGAGATTGTTCTCAGTCTGCTCATTCCCTGTGTACAGACATGAATGTCTGTGCACAGAGATGATGTAGCAGTGCTGAGATTGTTCTCAGTCTGCTCATTCCCTGTGTACAGACATGAATGTCTGTGCACAGAGATGATGTAGCAGTGCTGAGATTGTTCTCAGTCTGCTCATTCCCTGTGTACAGACATGAATGTCCGTGCACAGAGATGATGTAGCAGTGCTGAGATTGTTCTCAGTCTGCTCATTCCCTGTGTACAGACATGAATGTCTGTGCACAGAGATGATGTAGCAGAGCTGAGATTGTTCTCAGTCTGCTTATTCCCTGTGCATAGACATCTATATTTATGCACAGGGGATGTAGCAGAGAGGACATCGCGTTTTGGACTGCGTCGGACGGAAGAGGATTTTTTTAATTAAAGATGGAGTCCCTAATGGCTTTTTTTTTTATTTCTAATAAAAAATTTTCCTTGTGTTGTGTTTTTTTTAAAACAATTTAATAGAAATTCATGGCGGTCATGTCTAATATTGGCGTGACCGCCATAAATTTCGGGCTTAGGGCCAGCTGATAATACAAAGCTGGCCCTAACCTCTTTATTACCCAGCGTGCCACCGCTACCAGGGCCGCTGGAAGAGCGGGGTTCAGCGCCAGAGGATGGCGCTTCAATGAACGCGCCATCTTCTGGGGTGGCTGCGGGCTGCAATTTGCAGCGGGGGGTGCCCAGAAAGCTTGGGCATCCCTGCGCTGCGGATTCCAGCCCCCAGCTGCTTAGCTGTACCTGGCTAGACATAGAAATTGCGCGGAGCCCCACGCATTTTTTTTTAATTATTTCATGAATTTCAGAGTCAGAGTCTCAGAGTCAGAATCTCAGAATTTCATGAAATAATTAAAAAAAAATGCGTGGGGCTCCGCGCAATTTCTATGTCTAGCCAGGTACAGCTAAGCAGCTGGGGGCTGGAATCCGCAGCGCAGGGATGCCCAAGCTTTCTGGGCACCCCCCGCTGCAAATTGCAGCCCGCAGCCGCCCCAGAAGATGGCGCGTTCATTGAAGCGCCATCCTCTGGCGCTGAACCCCGCTCTTCCAGCGGCCCTGGTGGCGGTGGCACGCTGGGTAATAAAGAGGTTAGGGCCAGCTTTGTATTATCAGCTGGCCCTAAGCCCGAAATTTATGGCGGTCACGCCAATATTAGACATGACCGCCATGAATTTCTATTAAATTGTTTTAAAAAAAACACAACACAAGGAAAATTTTTTATTAGAAATAAAAAAAAAAGCCATTAGGGACTCCATCTTTAATTAAAAAAATCCTCTTCCGTCCGACGCAGTCCAAAACGCGATGTCCTCTCTGCTCATCCCTGTGCATAAATATAGATGTCTATGCACAGGGAATAAGCAGACTGAGAACAATCTCAGCTCTGCTACATCAGGCAGCAGGCAGGCTCTAGGACCCTGGAGCTGGGGCAGCCAACACAGAGAAGACAGGACTCTTATCTGTGCGAGTCAGCGATTACTTACAAAGTAAACGAGCAATGCAAATAAATGGCACAACTAGGATTGCTTCAGGCTGAAGCTTCTACTCGCTATTACTCGCTTCCCCATTCATTAACATTGGACTCGCTAGACTCGCAACGAGTAGCGAGTCCTGGGCTCGACTCGCTAGAGTCAAGCGATTCCGAGTAATTTAGGATTCGCCCATCACTAGTCATCAACTACTGATAGGTGAAAGATGCTTAGTGGATATTCACCTCTAACCAGAAAATGGCAAATGCATAACGTGTACACAAGTGGTCAAAATTGTTGATACCCCTGGTTTAATGAAAGAAAAACCCACACTAGTCACAGAAATAACTTAAATCTGACAAAAGTAATAATAGATGAAAAAATCTATGAAAATGAACAAATGAAAGTCAGACATTGTCTTTCCACCCTGCTTCCACAGAATTTAAAAAAAGTTAAACTCATGAAATAGCCTGGATAGAAATGATGGTACCCCTGAAAACAATGTGCCAAAAGGGAAATGTTAAATCAAGGTGTATCCACTAATTAGCAACACAGGTGTCTACAATCTTGTCAATGGGCCTGTACATAGGGCTACAGATACTCACTGTGCTGTTTGGTGACATGGTGTGTACCACTCTCAACATGGACCAGAGGAAGTGAAGGAATGAGTTGTCTCAGGAGATTATAAAGAAAATTGTAGGCAAGCATGTTAAAGGTAAAGGTCTTAAGACAATCTCCAAGCAGCTTGATGTTCATGTGACGTAAGTTGCACATATTATTCAGAAATTTATGATCAATGGGACTGTAGGCAACCTCCCTGGATGTGGCTGCAGGAGGAAACATGACAATTCAAAGAAATGGATAATACGAGTAATAATAAAAGAGCCCAGAAAAACTTCCAAAGAGATTAAAGGTGAACTTCAAGCTCGAGAAACATCAGTGTTAGATCGCACCATCCGTCGTTGTTTGAGCCAAAGTGGACTTCATGGGAGATGACCAAGGAAGGCACCATTGTTGAAAAAAAAGCCAGACTGGAATTTGACCAACTACATGTTGGGCTTATAGATTTTTTATATATACTATATTAGTCAACTAGGTTGCTATAAGAGTATCAAAAATCAAAAGTTGTCTATTTTATCTATAAAATCAAAAGTTGGTATTACTCTTATAGCAAACTACATGTTGACAAGCCAGAAAGCTTCTGGAAGGGAAGAATTCTGGGACAGATGAGAGAAAAATTGAACTTTTTGGCAAGGCATATCATCTCTATGTTCACAGACAGAAGAATGAAGCATATTAAGAACACTCTTCCTACTGTGAAACATGGAGGAGGCTCTGTTATGTTCTGGGGCTGCTTTGCTGCATCTGGCACAGCAGGGGCTGACTGGTGGACCTTGGCCTGGGTGGCAGTCTGATTCTTCCGGCCCTGGCAATAATCGAGGGGGGGGGGAAGTGGAAGGTTGATGGTGGTGCTATCAAATGTAGCCAGGTGAGGGTTGCTGACACCGACCGTCTCCTCCCTAGTTCCGCTGTCATTGCAGCAGCTGCGGTCGCAAGACAAGCATCATTAAAGGGGGGCATGATGTCTTGAATCTGTGCATGGTAAAATGAAATCTCATGACTATCAAGAAATAAGAGGGTGAGGGACAAGAGGCGCAATAGTGCCCTATCACTAGTGACACTAGATAGAGTGATGCTGAGGAGCCACTCACCTGATTCAGTTGTGGGCCCCACAACTGATTTGAAGGAGTTTTGAGAAGAATCTCTCAGCTGCTGCAGGACCTCCACCAACTACTGACCAGTAGTGAAATTCAAAGATATGATGGGAGTACAGGTGTGACACGGTCCGCGCTGCTCCAATGTTAAAACTCACCAAAAGAGTCACAAAGTCATCAGTAGGTTTTATCTTTTTAATCCTCCTTCCTCCTACGCGTTTCGGCGCCCCACCTGGCACCTTCCTCAGGGATACCTAAGAATAACCCTGAGGAAGGTGCCAGGTGGGGCGCCGAAACGCATAGGAGGAAGGAGGATTAAAAAGATAAAACCTGCTGATGACTTTGTGACTCTTTTGGTGAGTTTTTACATTGGAGCAGCGCGGACCGTGTCACACCTGTACTCCCATCATCTCCATGACTATCAAGAAGGGACTCTAGAGAGAAATGTGCTGCCCAGTGTCAGAAAGCTTGGCCTCTCTCACAGGTCATGGGTCTTGCAACAGGATAGTGACCCAAACACACAGCTAAAAAATGCCAAGAATGGCTAAGAGGAAAACATTGGACTATTCTGAAGTGGCCTTCTATGAGTCCTGACCTAAATCCTATTGAGCATCTTTGGAAAGAGCTGAAACATGGAAAAGGCAACCTTTAAACACAAGACATCTGGAGCAGTTTGCTCTAGAGGAGTAGGCCAAAATACCTGTCTAGAGGTGCAGAAGTCTGATTGACAGGTACAGGAATCGTTTGATTGCAGTGATTGCCTCAAAAGGTTGTGGAACAAAATATTAAGTTAAGAGTACCATCATTTCTGTCCAGGCCTTTTTCATGAGTTGAATTTTTTTTTAAATTCTGTTGAAGCAGGGTTGAAAAACAATGTCTGACTTTCATTTGTTCATGTTCATAGATTTTTGTTTATTATTACTTTTGTCAGATTCGAGTTATTTCTGTGACTATTGTGGGCTTTTCTTTTATTAAACGAGGGGAACCAACAATTTTCACCACGTGTGTATATTATATAGATGAGGGCAGTCACGAAATGGGAGGGAGGCATTCATGGCTCCTGCTTCATTATATATACATTATTGATGACTCTACAATACTTCTGACTGGAGCTATCCTGTCCTGCTGTTACTACCCCTGTCCTTGCATACATGAAAGAAAGCTACAGATGAAGATAGGTATGTGTGCAGTGTACATATGTTTGTGAATCTAAGTACCGTATTTTTCGCTTTATAAGACGCACCGGATTATAAGACGCACCCAGATTTTAGAGGTGGAAAATAGGGAAAAAAATATTTGTAGCAAAAAATGACTTTGATATGACACTCAGGCCCTGCGACCAGTCAGTGTTGGCGTCTGTTTCCTTCGGATGCAGGTGCAGCATGTGAGCAACACCAATGACTTCTGCTCCAGTGTCTGTTGGCGGGGAGACAGACGCCATCACTGACTGGTCAGAGGGCTGAGTCTCATATCAATATCACATGGGACATGACTATGCAACTTCTGATAACGTTGGAACTGCTGCAGAATCAGGGGTATGGGTGCGTGCACACGATGAGAATACGCAGCCTTTTGGACGCAGCGTCTTGCTGCTGTGTCCAAAATGCTGCGTAGTACAGTACAAGCATAGTGGATGGGATTTGTAGAAATCCCATACTCACTATGCTTCATCCGACCAAAGCATTCTGACAGGTGCGGTGTGGGTTGCCGGCAGTCCGCTCCTTCTCAGCATGTTCATTTCATGCTGTGGAGTTGGAAGCGGCTCCCATCAGGGGACTGCAGGGAGAAGCCGCCCTGCACCCGCCGCACATGGTGAGTACAGGGCAGCTGCGGTCTCCCTGCCTCCACATGTGGCTTCACTTATGTCCGGAGGAGCTGCGTCCAACACACAGCTACTCCCGACTGTGAGCGCACACCCTTAGTATGGTCTTTATTACTTTTACAAGGGCCAACAAGATGAATGAGATGGGATTTGTTCATGTAGTAACAATCCCTTTAAGAACTATCACTCCCAGCATGTACTGTAGATCCTATAACATGCTTGGAGTTCTAGTTAAGCACAGTATTGGTAGTGTTAACTTTACTTTATTAGTGGTTATGTTACATATACTTGTGCACTCACTTTAATGTATCCTGCTTTGCCATCACCCTGCTGAAGTGAAGGAAGTGGCCATAGTCTATATATCAAGTTCTGATGTGATGTCCTGTAAAGAGGGAGGGCCAGGGAGGGGGTCTGTACACTGCTGAAATATGATGCTCCAGCCGTGTCTCCTAATTACAAGTCACCACAGAGCTTGACCTGTATGCAGGGCCAGGCGAGCTGTACACTGGCGTTATGCAGGCTCCAGCCCTGCTCTCCATACACTGAAGCTCCTGAACTGCAGACCGAGCTTCCTCCATTTCTGCTTGGTGTCAGGGCTCAGCAGGACACATTACACTGAGCAGAGGGAGTGAGGCAGGACACTGACAAACAAGGTACCTGCTGTGATAAAGTGCCGATCTGCCCTGCTCTGCCCCTGTCTTCATGGCAGTGAATCAGCACAAAGCTCAGTGCTCCTTCACTTGCTGCAGCTGCACCCAGCTCCTCCGTTCTCACTTTCTCCAGCACACAATCTCCCCAGCCACTGCAAGAAGCTGGGAGAGACCATGTGTGCTGGCTAAGCAGCTTCTCCTGCTCCCCGTGCTCTCACCTCTCATGCTGTCTTCAGTGCAGAGAGGTGGGTGGGGACTGGGAGCAAGTGAAGTGAATATCTAAGTAGTTAATGAGCCGGGACACGTGGTGCTCCTGCTGCCCCGGATTCTTCAGCAGGGACCATTCCCTGCCCTTCTGGCCCAACTTCACTGCTGTCTCCCCCTCCCCAGCAACTGAGGATGCTAGAATGTTATATTCCTTTTATAAGACGCACCCCCACTTTCCTCCAAAACTTGGAGGAAAAAAAGTGCGTCTTATAAAAGGAAAAATACGGTATATATTTGTATGTGTCTTAGTGTGTTTAACCTCCAAGAAAGTTTTTCACTTTTAGCAAACCCTAAAGCACAAAAATCCAGGTAAGTTGAAAAGAAAAAAAATGTTAAAACCATTTAGATATACATTTTAGGGTCTGGGCATCTGCATCCTTAGCAGTGTTCATATCAAGAAATATGCTTCTAGTTTTCATGTAATTGACTGGTTAGATTGTCTTTTAATTGTAAAAAGGATGTAGTATACTTATTCTACACTCAAAAGATGTGAGTCTTAAAGAGGAACACCAGGGAGAGAAAACTTTTTAGTACAGTCCCTGCCCTTCTACATGATGAAGCAGAGCCGTACACTGCAGTTCTAGGATCTATAGATCACTTATAATTCAATAGAATCATACCTGTTCCTCAGCTCTCCCCCCTCCCTCAGGGGACATACCATTTGAGCCTGACAACTTCATGTAGAAGCAGAGATCAGGATGTGTGTCTGGGGCATGGATCCTGGGAGCTGCAGGATCATCCTACATTCCAGCCCCTCACACCTCTGTATGGGGAGGGGACATGGCCCCCAGCCCTATACTCATACTACAATCCAGCCCCTGATATAGCATCCTATTTGATGTGAAAGGAGGGGTCCAGGCTTGAAATAGCAATCACCAAGAAGAAACAAATACACACTGTGATCCTCTGCTGTATGATGATGCATGATGTGTACTGTTATTGTGAGGCTGGGAACCCAGGCAAAGCACTACATTGATCGATTCAGCTCTGCATGGTCTCCTGTCCCCCATAGGAACATGGTAGCTTCCTGTCCCTACAATGTTCAATGGATCATTATCACCACTCGTCAGTGACAGTCACAGGAAGACATCCAGAGTCTGCAGCATCTGTTAGACACACGTTATAGTACACACCTGTATTATCAAGTAATATCCCCATACAGAAGTGTAAGGGGGCCGGAATGTAGGATGATCCTGCAGCTCCCAGCATCCACACCCCCAACATACTCCTACTCTCTGCTGCTACATGAAGCTGTCAGACTGAAATGTTATGTCCCCTGAGGGCTGAGGGAGGGGGAGAGCTGAGGAGCAGGTATGATTTTATTGAATTATAAGAGATCTATAGATCCTAGAACTGCAGTGTACATCTCTGCTTCATCATGTAGCAGCGCAGGAATTGCACTAAAATGTTTCTCTCCTCGGAGTACCCCTTTAAAAAAGGTGGTATAACGCCATTGTAAAAAATGAAATGATCACACAAAGAGCTTGTCCACTACTTTAACACTGATGACCTATCCAGTGGCCGTAACTGCTTAGTTACAGAGCTGCACAGAGCAGCCAAGTCAACGGAATAGTGGCACAGCTAGGTATTGCATATATATCACCTATTTATTTGAATAGGGTTTGGATCTGCATGTGGCATGGTTACTCTTGTATCACAAATGTCATTCTTGATTTATGCTGTTTTGAAGTGTCTAGTTAAGTTTCTTGAAAGTATTTCATATATATACATTTAAATCAAGATTATAGGATATGTTTCAAGATCATGGAACAGAGAAGTATTTATGAAGATGAACATATTTCAAAGGCAAAAAGTCAGACATAAAACTGACATTTAGGAAATCTGTAAAACATTAAGTGTACTTGCTCACAAAAACAATCTCTTGCTTCCATCATTTGGGTCCTAATGCACCTTTCTTTAAACTTTAGATTAAACAATACCTCCTTCTTCACTATAAAGTGCTTAACAATAGAACGCTAAAAATACAATATTGCATTGGTTGAAAACACATAACCAGCAAATAATGTTGAAGCAAATTTTCTATATCTGTTTAAACTTTTAAGATTTTATTGCAAAAAAAATATTCAAGACAATCTGTTCTATAATTTGTTTTTAATTCATGGACTTGAAACATAAGGTCTACAAATATTACTGCCTATAATGTTAGCAAATACTTATGAGCGGTTAGAAAAACTGACCTGATCGTCATCCTTCTGCAGGTCAATATGCTGTATAGTTTCTCTATACCTGCAATGTATGTCCTTAATGAATTACTACTACTCTTGATAACAGTAGAGATGTGAGAACTGTTCCAAGTTGGGTACAGTTGTGATATCGTATTGGGGTTATCATTTATTGTAAGCAGTTATGATAGGTCTATTATAATTTTGAGACCCTCCTGAATCCTCCATTATTCAGATGATATTGGGAAGCTAGGACCTACTTAGTAAAGTATTGTGGAGCCCCAGGGTACGATTGCCACAATACTAAGCTTGGAAGCAAGGGAAGGCACCCACCTCAGGTAAAACACATGCCCAACACTTTCCTTACTCCAGGCCAGAAGGGGGAGCTCTAAAGCCCGGGTTCAGGGCTGGTCCCCTATAAATTCTGGTCTGGGGTGGGGTCAGGCAATTCAATTCCTAGGAGGACTGTAGAAGACATCCTATGGTCGGGTGCCATAATAGGCCCGTCCGAGAATACTGACTAGCCAGTGTCAGTGACCTGTAGGTTAGGGTCTGAGGGAAGTGGAGAAAGGTGTGAGGAGTGGAGCAGTGCCAGCTCCCCTCCGCACCTAGCGTAGTATGGACACCGGAGTCCGAGGTCACTAGGGACTTTACGCCCAGAAACCAACACCGGAGGGCAGGTGATTCCAAGTTGCTTGCCCACCAGAAAGGCCAGGAGACACAGCCGCACCACAGAGTTTAAGAGATGTAGTGAAGGGAGAAGTAACACAAAAAGGGCTCAAGCTGCCTGTCACATAGCCAAAACAGACAAGTGAGGAGAGGGTCTTAGCACAGCTTCAAGCAGCCAGGGCCCACAGTGAACAGCACAATAAGCAGGCCTCAGAACTTGCCAGGTGTGGAAAGCCCCAACTTGCTTCCAGGCTTCAGATCCCTAATACCACCTGTGAATTGTGCCCTGTATGAACCAAAACTTGCATCGATAAAGGTAAAGGAGACTGTTACCCTTGTGTATGTCAGTTATTCCGTACATTAAGTCCTTGCACCCCCAATGAATGATCATCATCCATAGACTATTCGGTTGCCCTGGGGACCCGCTCTTCCCATAGAGAGCTCAACCAACCTCGTTGATACTCCCATCATCTCCAGTGGTCCCGACTGCAGCAGCGGCTATACTGGCAGCATTCCACAGGTAGCATCACAACACTCTTTTATTTATGTTTTATTTTATTTTTCTCCATTTTCCCAATCCCCCTTTTTAACTGCTTGTCCGACGAGGGGATCATAGGCCGGGTCACACCACTGTGACAGCCTGCAGACCCAGACGATGACGAGAGGGCCTGGTTCCAAGTACCCCACGGTCCATGACAGGGGCGAGACAGAATCAATGAACCTTTTCTGTTTCCAAAACATACCAGAGGTGTTTAAAAGTTGTGTATAATGCAACTCTCATCTTCCTCATTTGTCTACCCAGGAACGGACACAGACTGAAGAATATGATATGTATGCTTCACATTCCAATAGCTGATCAGAATGCCCATTTTTTTGGGCAGGCACTCATTCCATAAAAGAACCAGCCACGTGAAGAGTACCATATACAATAATGGGCGTGTGTTTTACCCTTGAAAAACAAAGCAAGAGCACATTTGAAAAAAATCAGATGTGCGAAAGGGACATCATGTAAGTAGATTTTGGGTAAATATTTTATATTGAAATGTTTTCCTTAATGATCTCTACATTTATTAGTTCTATATACCCTTTTAAGGACTCCCCAGTAATTCAGAATATCTGAAGTGATAAAGCTCCTTTCAGTATTAAGCAATTCAAATTGAATACATTAATCAGTAATGGCCCTGGTTATATTATATTATATATATATATTATTCATATGTATATATTTATGGTCCTCTTTTTGAGATGTACAAAATCTGATCATTTTTCTTACCGTTTTGCTCAATGAGTCCTCCAGACAGAAACATCGTGTGTAACTTTGTTGCTTGGATTTTGCAGGTATTTCAATCAAGTTGCTATTCTGTACATTCTCAACACCCTCTACGTTGCGT
Source organism: Allobates femoralis (assembly GCA_033576535.1). Lineage (NCBI taxonomy): Eukaryota > Metazoa > Chordata > Amphibia > Anura > Aromobatidae > Allobates > Allobates femoralis. The sequence goes on along the minus strand of JARQOC010000002.1, from coordinate 385,439,787 downwards.
CTCGTCTTTGAAGCTTCAGTGTTGCACTGCATTATATTTAATAAAGAAAGAAGGAAAAAATGTATTCATTTAAGGAACCATATAGTCATTACTTATGAGAGATGGTCCAGTGGCCAATGTCCGTCCAGCCTCCAATCTGCTGCATACCCATCCCTTCATCGCATTAGTAGGCCTGGCTTGACATTATTATACATGGATCACACACCACAACAATGAAGTTGCGTCAGGACTACAAAACAGTCAGCATTGGGGATACGTGCAGATAGGATGCGATTTGCAGGGCTGCTGTCCATCGGCCATATACTACTAATGTGGATGCTAGACCATGGTCCAGCAAATCAATTTAGTAATGTCTACTGCTTACCAATTGTGTAAATGATGCACAGATCTTTAAAATTATTCTGGACTCTTCAAGAAATATGTAATAATTTCACTAAATTTGATTGGATAATTGAGGTTGAAGGTGCTAACAGACACTATTTTATCCAATTATTGTAAAATCCGCAATAATATTAAGTGAACTTTTGTGTCAATATGTTGGTTCAGAGTGGACAGTAATACTCTCAGTGGGTACTTATAACAAGAAAGGCTCTGGAGACTCGGGTTTGTTTTTGAGTTATTATTCTATTAAAATCTGAGCAGCATATTATGCAGATGTGATCAATGTTGCTATGGTGTGAACCACATGATAATATCATTAAATATGAAGTGATGTTTCAAGCCTAGGATTCCTATTGTATGGTTCATATGTGTATCTGCTTTTCAATATGTTGGCCCTGTGTATTACAGCCCAAACATATATATAGTCTCTTGTGTATGTCCACTTAATCCATTATGAAATCATATAATTTTTCTTCTCTTAAAGTAATATTGCGTTATACCTAGGGGCGTAAGGATCATGGTCGCAGGGGTCGCGGCTGCGGCAGGCCTGGATTTACAGGGGGCCATGCCACCCACCGCCCCTAGCGACCACTGATCCCTGCACCTGGCGCCCACTTCACATAGATGTGCTGCACTGTACAGCAACGCACTGCACGCATCTATGGGGCTCATGTGTCAGGGAGAGGAGGGGAGGGATGGAGAGGGGAGCCTCCCATTTACTACTGCTGCCGATCCTCCCTTCACTTCCTCTTACCAGTGCCTGCTTTCCATCTGTGTTCCAGTGTGGAATGCATTTAGCAGGCTGATGCCGCCTCCTCTAACCTCCTCCTGATTCTTCTCTTCAGTTTTTGTAAGCAGAAGAACGAGGGAACCAGGAGAGGTAAATACAGATTTTTTTTAAATAAGTGAAGACAAGGTGGCCAGAAGACTATGGGAGGAGGAGGGGTGTGCATGATACTATATGGAGAGGCTATGAGGCTGCACTATATGGAGAGTTATGAGGCTACATATATAAGGCTGCACTACATGAGGCTGCACTATATGGAAAGTTATGAGGCTGCATATATAAGGCTGCACTACAGGAGGCTGCACTATATGGAGAGTTATGAGGCTGCACAATGAAGCCACACTATATGGAGAGCTATGAGGCTGCATATATGAGGTTGCACTATATGGAGAGCTATGAGGCTGCATATATGAGGCTGCACTATATAGAGAGATATAAGGCTGCACTATATGGAGAGTTTTGAGGCTGCACTATATGGAGAACTGAGCCTAGACTCTATAGAGGGCTATGAGGCTGCATTATACTACATGGAGAGCTATGAGGCTGCTTTATACTATATAGAGAGATATGAGGCTACATTATACAATATAGAGGGATATGAGGCTGCATTATACCATATGGAGGGCTATGAGGTTGCATTATACTATATGAAGAGATATGAGGCTGCATTATACTGTATACAGGGCTATGAGGCTTCATTTTACTATATGTAGGGTTGTGAAGTGGCATTAAACTATATGGAGGACTATGAGGCTGCATTATACTATATGGAGGGATATGGGCCTGCATTATACTATATGGAGGGTTGTGAGGCTGCATTATACTATATGGAGGGTCTATGAGGCTGTGTTATACTATATGGAGAGCTATGAGGCTGCATTACACTATATGGAGAGCTATGAGACTGCATTATACTATATGGAGAGATATATGGCTACGTTATACTATATGAAGGGATATGAGGCTGAATTATACCATATGGAGGGATGTGAGGCTGCATCATACTATATGGAGAGATATGAGGCGGCATTATACTATATGGAAGGCTATGAGGCTGAATTATACTATCTATATGGAGGGTTATGAGGCTACATTAAACTATATGGAGGACTATAAGGCTGCATTATACTATATGGAGGACTATGAGGCTGCGCTATACTATATGAAGGGATGTGAGGCTGTATTATACTATTTGGAGGGTTGTGAGACTGTATTATACTATATGGAGGACTATGAGGCTGCATTATACTATATGTAGGATAATGAGTGTGCATTATAATAATTGGATGACTATGGTGGCGGGAGGAGGAAGACTATATATACCAGAACAGGGGACATGTATACCACGATAAGGGCAATATTCCAGTAGGAGGACCATATATTGCAGGATGAGGGACATTAATACATAATGAAGGTGAAGAGGGATCAATCTGTGAGTATTAAAGTATTGAGAACGTTACACATGGCCCACACATCTGACCAACGTATGCTCGGGGAGGGGTGGGGCAGGTCTAAATTTCACACCGAGGCCCACTAGGCTCTAGTTACGCAACTGGTTATACCACTACATAATAAACAGCACCATTTCTACTTACACCTGTTGGGAGAATCTCACAGCATCCCTCTTGCATGGCCATTTGGGGATCACAATATATAAGGAATTTCTGGATATCAAACTGCATTAAAAATATAAAAATAAAAACATCATGAAAATGTACAATCCTAAAATTAAAAGCAAACTTTTAATCTGTAGTAAAACTTACATGTACTGGTTCTCCTTTCACCATATCCAGCCCAATAAATGTGTGACCTTGGTTGTTAATGGGTTTCCTAGGCTCAATAGGTTTACTTGATATAAAGCTGCAGTCAATGTGAATGGATACCACTCGCTCACGTACACGCAATACAATCTTGTGCCATTGATTGTCAAACAAAGAATACACGCCATGTCCGGTGAATGTGCAACCAACATATTCTACATCACGACCACTGGCACGAAACTCAAGATTTCTGTCCTTGCCATTGACACCTAAAGAAAGCTACAGAAGATTCACAAGAAAAGGTCAGATAAATATTACTGCCAAATAAGAAATTTTAGTACAGTAAGAAAAAATGGTTGATAGTTGCTTAGCACATCACATATTAGGCCACTTGTAGGGTTGTAATGTGGCTGAATATTAGGGTCCATCCATATTATGGCTGCAATATCCAGAACACCCCTAATGAGTTTTATCACCATAAAGTCCTAAAATCATCTTAATTTGGTTCAGAAGAAACATATTTCTAGTTATTGAGGATTTAGAGGGGTTATACCACCAACATCAATTTATACATAGCCACCGTACAGATGATTAATGTCTGATCACTGGCGGAACATATCAAATGGAAATCATCAATGACGGGAACAGTGGTGCCATGTTCACTGTTTGTAATGTGAATTCTTGACCCCCATTTCGTTCACTGTGGGGACAGGGCTCTATATATTAACTACTGTTCTTTTCATATAAGGGATACAAGACCCCAAGTTCTTGATCAGTTGCTGTTCCACCAATCATACAATTATTCCTTTTCTGTGTATACAGAAAGAGCCATTTAATGTCAGCTAACCAGTCCAACCTTGTAAGCAGCGCCTCAGGTCTGCACAGATAAGCTCATGATTCATCTTGCTAATCTAGATGCAATAGAAGAGAAAGATCCAGCAACTTTAACAAATCCAACAGCAAAGACTTAAAAAAAGCAGCTCTTTAATGTATCCAAAGTTAAAAGTTAAAAAATACAATCAGATAAGGACATCAAATTATCAGAACCCTTCTAAATACTGACTAGTTTCGGCTATGCCTTAACCAAAATTAAGACTGAATCATGATAAAGGCATAGCCAAAACACATTGCTTTTTTTTTTTGGGGGGGGGAGGGGTTGGAGGGTTCTGATATTTGGATATCCTTGTCTGATTGTATTTTCTTTAACTATGGATACAGTCAACTCGCTGGATCCTCCTCTCCTATTGAATCTTTTCTTTTTTTTTGAATCATTGTGTTTTTATTAAAGCATTTTCAAACATATAACATAAATAAGGTGAACAAAAGTGTACCCGAACAGAAGGGTACAATGGAAACAAAGCTGTTACATAGATAATTAAGTGTACAACTTTAGATTAAAGTGTAACCAAAAAAAAAAAAAAAAAGAACAGTTTTCTTTAGAACAAACAAGGAAGGAAGGGTAACCTTAGGGAAGGTAGGGAAGAAGGGGGAGAGGGGGGGGAGCATTTAGCAGGTCGGCTAGGGACCCCAGAATAAGGGGAAGTGTCTTAAATAATAACATTAGTCAAACTGACTTCATCACCAATCGTATTACAAGTATGTTTAGTTGGATATTACCACGTTATTATGTTGCGAGGCTCACCCATGTGTCCCACCAATTAATGACTTTGGTGCGTTTAGCTGTATCTGTTGACAAAACCAGTTCGTAGTTGAGGTGCAGGTTAAGTTGGGAGATGACTTCCTGTATAGATGGGAAGGTGGGGTTTTTCCAGTGCCTGGATATGCAGTAACGAGCTGCTATAAGTATATTTGATATAATTGGTCTCAGTCCCCGAGGTAAGTCCTGAATCTCTAAACCTAGTAAGGCCATCTGTGGAGTCAACGTGAGTTTAAGACCGGTAGTAGTACATATCAAATGGTTGACTTGTGACCAAAAAGAGCGAATGCCCAGACAATTCCACCAGACATGTGTAGTGGTTCCGACCTCTCCACAGTTTTTCCAGCACAAGTTCATCCCAGGTCGGAGGCCTGTTTTTTTAAAACTAGCAATTTTGTCTGGAGTCAGGTACCATCCGAATTGAAGTTTCTTAGCTTGCTCATGGTGGTTCAGGCATGAGGTATAAGAAAGAGCATGTGTTGATGCCTTCAACCACTCTTCAACTGGTGAGGTGAATGCGAGGAGAGCTTCCCATTTCGTCATAAACGGGAGCTTAGACTCTGCCTGTATTTCTGACATAGCCCTGTAAAAAGTGGAGATTCCCCCGTTGGCAGCAGTTGTTTGCTTGAAAGTGGATATAACCTGTGGAAGGCTGGACAGTGTATCTTCCATTGGAATAACTATGGTTCTGAGAAGGTCTTTTAGTTGAAGGTAAGAAAAGTAGTCAGCATTAGAAAGACCATATTTTTCTTTCAGAGTTGCAAATGATTGTATTTTGGCATTGTGCAGCACATCCGAAAGATGTTTAGCGCCCGCCCTCCGCCATTTCGCCAGGGAGAAAGCTGGGGAGTCTACACAGCATTCTACAGCCCTCAGTGTTATGTATCTATATAGGCCTTTTAGGAGTAAGAGGCTGACCCCAGACCAGACCTCAAGCACTGCTTGCATGGACCTCAGGGGGAGGTTTCCAGGCCTATGGCGGAGGAGGTGTGACTCCAGCAAAAGACGAGTTGAATTTTGTGGGGAATACCAGGATTCTATTTGTAGCCACAGAGGCAAGGAGTTTGCTTCAGCATTGGGGATCCACCATAACTGTGAGATCTCCAGATTAATTGCTCTGTAGTAATACTGTATGTTGGGGGCACCCATACCTCCCAAAGTAGTAGGCCGAGTTAACGTTGAGGAACCGACTCTATGAGGTTTGTTCATCCATATAAATTTGCCCAGAATAGATTGGAGAAGGTTAAGGGTTTTTCTGGGGAAGCGTATAGGGATGCAACGGAGAAAATATAATATTTTCGGAAATAGTAGCATTTTGGTAATTTGAATTCTGGCAATCCACGACAGCAGCGAAGGGGAGTAAGACTGTATCAGAGAGCGTAATTCCTTAGTTAGATAATCAGAATTTATTTTAACTATAGATTTGGTGAGAGAGATTTGGATACCCAGATATGTGAAGGATCGGGAGATCCATATGAAAGGTAGCGTTCGACGTAATGTCAATTGTTCTTTAGCTGGGATATTTACTGGGAAAAAGGAGGATTTGGATAGATTGAGCTTGTAATATGATGCTGCTGCGAATTCTTCCAGGATAGACATTAAAGCCGGAACAGTTTGTTTAAGATGAGTGCATGTGAATATCACATCATCTGCATATAGATTAATTTTGTGTTCCATTGGTCCCACCCACACCCCCGAGACCTGCGCCGTGTTACGCACTATAGATGCCAAGGGTTCCATGACCAGGGCGAAGATCAGAGGAGAGAGGGGGCAGCCCTGTCGAGTACCATTTGTAATCTCAAATTTTTGAGATAAGAAGCCAGAGGCACGGACTAAAGCTGAGGGGGATGAATACAGGGACATTATAGAGTCCTTAAATCTTCCAATAATATGGAACCTATCTAGGACTTCACTGAGGAACCCCCAGTGCACCCTGTCAAACGCTTTCTCTGCGTCGAGTGAGAGTAGTGCACCGGGGGCACCCCCCCTCTCCATGATGTCCAGCAGGTTTATTAGCCTTCTTGTGGCATCTCTGGCCTGACGCCCCGGAATGAAACCCACTTGGTCCCTGCCCACGAGGTCCGGAAGTACTTCCATAAGACGACTGGCAAGGATCTTGGCATACAATTTAATATCACAATTTAACAGTGCTATCGGTCGGAAGTTACTCGGGGATGTGGGGGGTTTGCCTGGTTTGGGAAGGGTAGTGATCACAGCTTGTAAACCCTCCTCCTTGACCTTTCCCGTGGACTGCCAGAACCGAAACAGCTTAGTTAAGTATGGGGTCAATAATAGGGAAAAGGAAGTGTAATACTTATATGTATATCCATCCGGGCCTGGGGCAGAGTGTCGTTTGGAAGTTTGGATGGCCTTTTGTACTTCCATTTCAGTTATGGGGATATTTATTTGAGCAACCTGTTGGGGGTTCAGAGAAGGTAGGGTGGCCTTATCTAAAAAGTTTTTAATTATTGTTTTCGTTGGTTGAGGGGTGCATGAGTCATTTTTTAAATTATATAAAGTTTCATAGTATGTTCTAAACTGATCTACAATTTTTATGGGGTGTCTTATTTTGGAACCATTTGAGTCCAACAAGTGAGAGATTTTGGTGGTGGCCATACGCTTGCGGACTCGTCTAGCCAGCAGCTTCCCTGCTCTATCTCCCATTGAGTAGAACCGGGCTTTAGTTCTGGTCATGTCTTTTTGTACTTTGATCAAAAGTGTAGTGCGGAGTTGTCTACGAGTTTCTAATAGCTCAGCCGTTAAAGTTGGGGAAGGATGGGATTTTTGTTTGTGTTCCAGGTTTTGGATTTGGGTCGTGAGGGTGGTAACCCTATTTACGTGTTGTTTTTTCGCCCATGCTGACATCTTGATAAGTTTACCTCTGAGGACAGCTTTGTGCGCTAGCCAAAGTGTCTCTGGGGAAACGTCTCCTGTGTCATTTAAGGAGAAGTAATCTGTAATATATCCTGATATCTCTTCTAGGTGTACAGGTGAGGAGAGAATATATTCATTAATTTTCCATAGTGTAGTGGGAGATACAGCCAGTGCATCCTCAAATTTAATGGCAACAGGGGCGTGGTCTGTCCACGAAATGGAACCCACTTCAGCTGAGAGGCAGAGCGGGAGCAAGGTGTCATCAATTAGAATGTAGTCAATTCTTGACCAAGAGCCAAATCTGGGTGACATATAAGAATAATCTCTCTGCTCTGGATGAAAACATCTCCAAACATCGTGAAGCCCAAATTGCGTAAAAGTCGGTCCCAACTCTGCCCTATACGCTCCGATTCCAGAGCAGTCCATTTTTTTGTCCGCTGGAGCATTTAAATCTCCGGCTATAATTTTCCTTCCCTATGATAGGGGGAATAGGGTTTCCAGAGTTTGAGACAGAAATTTAACCTGACCTGTATTAGGGGAGTACATGGACATAAGTGAGTAGGTGGCATTATTTAATTTGCAGTTAATGAGGATATAGCGTCCCGCTGGGTCTAGTGTAGAGGATATGTGTTCAAACGTTAATCTCTTATGAATTAGTATAGCCACCCCCGCTTTATTGGTGTCTGCTGTCGCAAAGAAACTATGAGGGTAAAGATGCGACTGCATTCTGTGTGTATCTGCTGCCAACAGGTGCGTCTCCTGTAGAAACAAAACATCATACCGGAGCTTTACGATCTGTCTCCATGTCAAAGAACGTTTCTCAGGACTGTTAAGTCCATTTACATTTACTGAACCGCATGTTATACTCATGGTGGATCAAACACATTCAATTGTAGAATACAATCATTACTGTCGAGAGACCAGCCGACCTGTAGGGGGAGGGGGGGATGGGAGAGGAGGGAGGGAAACACATGAGGATTAAAGGAACAAATTCCATTAACTGGAGCAACAATAGGCATAATGAGCACTATATACAGACAAGTAAATCTTGCTTACATCTTGTCCAAAAACCTGTGGGTAAAACCACAGAAAAATAAAAACAAAGAGTGCCAACTGAAACGCACTCAAGGGGCAATATTATCCCAGTATTCACTGGGATAAAGAAATAAGCAAATCAGTACAGTAGAGGTTTAGATTGTAGAAGAAGTGAGAGAGAGAGGGGCAGGTCTTAGAGTGTGGTTGTGCAGAGAGAAAAGAAAAAAGCAATATAGGAGGGGGAGTGAGAAGATGTGTTAGGGAGTAAGGATATGCCAGGAGAAGGCACGTGTAGTGGGGGAGGAGAGGGAGGGACGTGTGAAGATTTAGGTCGAGTGTGAGAAGAAGAAGGTAAGATCAAGAAAAAGAATTTAGAGATCTGAACAGTTGTGTTCAGAAAGAGAACACTAAAAGGTACAAAGATAGTTTCAGGAACATAAAAATACAAGAGTTCCTGATCTACTCCGGGCTATCAAGCTTTATGGACCTGCAGTGGTATCATACTGTGAACCATTCAGGATCAATTCTTGGTCTGTTTCCTCTTTTTTTCTTTCCATCCAAGCCAGTTTGTGAGCCAGGTTTATCCGAGCCCTCCACAGGGGGGGAGTTCATCAGTCCCCATTGTTTCAATAGTCTTTCTGCATGAACAGGCAGCAAGCAAACATAGGATTTGTCCTCTTTTTTGATGATAAGCTTTGTAGGGAATCCCCATCTGTAAGGGATGTCATTATCCCTCAGGATTTTAGTGCAATGCTGAAATGCTTTGCGTTGAAGTAAGGTTCCAGGTGAAATGTCCTGATAAACTTCAATATGTGCATATTTATCTGGTAGTTCAGGACGAGACCTAAGAGACCTGAGAAAGTCTTCTTTCACTTCAAAATAGTGCACTCTTGCAAGAATGTCTCTGGGCAGGGAGGGATCCAGGTTTGATGGCTTTGGTATCCTATGTATTCTATCAATTTTGAAATCCATGGGGTCTGTGTCTGGCAGAGCTGCAGTTAGGAACCCCTGCAGAAAGCCCCTTAGCTCTCTATTTTGCACATTTTCATCCACCCCTCTCAGCCTTACATTGTTGCGGCGTGATCTGTCCTCAAGGTCCAGATTTTTGCTTTGGACCCTTGCAATCTGCTCTTCTAGTTGTTCGTTTGTGTCCAGCAGGGCATTATGAGAGGAAATGATCTCTGCTAGCTTTCTTTCTAATGAATCTGTGCGTGAGCTCAGCTCTGCTATTTCACCCCTCACCTCCGCCACCATTTTCATCATGTCGGCGTGGAGAGAAGCCCGGAACTCCTCCAGCAGCTCCCTCATGCTGGCATGTGTTAGGGGAATCTCGGGTGCCTGACTCCCGCCAGCCACCTCCTGAGAGTGTGGACCGCGTTTGGCCGCACGTGCTGCTCTGGGTGAGGGAGGCGCCATGTTGGGCTCCTGGAGCGCGAAGGGCTTGGGGGCTGTGAAAAAGTCGGATACCCGTCTTGGTGCTAGTCCTGTCACTGGTCTGGTCTTACCCATCGGTGCAGTGAGGGATCCGGTCTTTTGTGGTGCAGAGGAGATCGCTGTTGCAGGCTCTGGAAGCTGGTAATGGCTGTTTCTGTGCCCGGGAGATCAGGAGCTCAAAGTTATGCAGCCTCTGCCATTGCCAGTCAGGCCACGCCCCCCTATTGAATCTTTTCTGTTGCGGTGACAAATGTTGGTGGAATATGCCCGTTAATATAGACACTAACATGCAGCCACATTATGACCAACTTAGACCGATATTTTAATAATCTCTATAATTGCTAGTGCCTCTACAATTGCTGTGTCAGCTTAGCATAGATAATTTAATCAATGGTTAAAGATAAGCATAAATTTAGCAATACAAATAATATAGTCCTATTTCATTTACAGAGAAAATGAATGACTATACGTTTCCTCCTATAGAAAGAAATTGATAGTACATAATTTATGATGGTACCTGTGGGTATCCCTGAGGATCACTGATTTGCAATAAGTACCAGTCTTCCTCAATTGTTGGCTTCTTTATCATCAAAGTCATCACTATTGTGAACTCTTGAGGTAGTCCATGTGGAAACACCTGTCTGTGATGAGACAGATAATGTCATGCAGTTGCATTTCCTTTCAAATCTGTGTACCACGTCAACACTTTACCACGTCTACACTGTGGAATTATTTCTCAAGATAACTGAATGAAATATAATTAAATGTGTGGCAGATTATGTAACTTCTTCACACTCCAGACGCAAACAAGAAGCCAAATTAAAAGCGGAATCCACACTTTATTAAATGTGTGATCTGTTAAGATTTATGATCGCAGAATATCTATTATGAGATCAAAACGTCTTCAACGGAACACGTAAGAAATAAAATATGAAGTATGCAGACAGTTTGCACGATGCTGGCGTTTCATTGAAAATGATAGCCAAGGATGGTGGTTTAATTACAGCTTACAGGATAGCTAATTATGCTTGCAATCTCATTATGATGTTGAGAGAATTTGGCTCTGACAAAGCCGCTTGCCTCTGGGGAATGTTCTAATTTATAGCAGCCATTCCTGGCAATGAAAGGGTTAATCGTGTGTGACGGTAGCTCCTGATTACAATATGAAGAAGGGACCCTAGGCTTTGTGGATTTCAGGTAAGTAAGAACAAGTGCACACTGAAAAGCTGTTATTTAGCTTTATGAGAGTAACAAATTATGACCTGGATTAACCCCAGAAATATATAGTCATGCATAGGATACAAGCTAAATGATGTTCTGTGAGGTCTATTACCAGCAGACAATTCAATAGTTACATAGGCTATCTTTAAACTCCCTAAAATGCTCAAAATTGAAAAAAAAATAACATTAAAATGAGTTTGTGACGTTTGCGGCAATATTCTCTTTGTATGTCAATCAAAACGATTCATCTACAATCTAAAGTACGTATTACAGTTTATGATCATATAAAACGATCACTGAAATGATAATATTTTATACTATTTATATGATGATCTCGCAAAAAACAATTTGTATATTCACTTTCACTAGAAAACAGTATTTGTATGAGTCTACGCTCCTACGATCCCTGATTCATCCATCCAAAGCCATCTGGGAGAACAGCCAAGATTAAGAAAATAATAAAAGCTTGCAGTTCCCTGTTGCGTAATGAGTTGGAGAGGTGCCCAGCTTGATACAGCGCCCAAGGCTCACTTTCCAGGATTAGGTAGGGTTTTGCGCGGCGCTCGAATAGCTGCCTTCAGGGGGTACACTTTAAGACTACCAATTGCAACAGTTGCTATATCACACAAGGGTAATGGAGGTGGCATTTGATTGAGACTATCTCATACAGTGTTGGACAGCAGTTTAATTTACATTGACTAAGACTACTAAAATACACAGTCTAGGCATAATACTGTACAATATTAGCTCTATCCATATGTTGGACTCACACTGTCTGTTCCACAAGACGAGCCCCTCCGAGACGCATGATCAGGGGTCCTTTGGGGTTTCGAATCTTCTTTATAGAACTCATTTTTTGGAGAGAAAATCTCCTGATCAAATTGAACCCTACATTAGAAGATAAAAAAGGTTATTTTACACATTGTAATATAGTAGTATTTGTCTTGGTTAGTTAACATTTTCCTTAAATTTAAAAGCAATTATATCTTTGTGTCAGTTTTGTGTTATATAAGTCTCATTTACGTCTAGGAGACTCACAATCAGCCTGCGTCTAGTTATGTTACAAACATGAATTAATGTCTCTCTGCAGGCTATACATGTCAAGACAACGAAGCACACCCCTCGCAATATTACTCCTATTTATCAAAGTTACAAGAGAAGATCCTACCGCACTTAATACAGAGACAAACATCAAGAACAAACTGCATGTAAAGCTCTTTTGCCTGAGCTCTAATTATTATAAAAAAAAATGTAATGTGACAAGTTCTGAGAGGGAAAACAGCTGAAAAATGTAGACCACACAAGCAAAATATGGAGGCCAAAATGGCTTTTTATATACCTCTAGTGTGATTATACAAAACAATAAAAGGTAATATAGTCATATGAGTATTATTTAGACTGGTCGGCTAATCCAAGGTAATGGGAATTGTGGAATAGCTGTCTCTGTCTCTTCTGACAAGGTATACACCTGTTGGGAATATGGTGGACGCTACCAAGAATACCATAATTTACCTGTAGTTCTTCATCTACACGTTTTCAAGCAGTTCTTGAAGTGATATAGCATTTCAACTATAACCAGATGGATTAGCTGTAGAGTTGAGTGGACCCATGGGCGTTTGGCCTCTGTGGGTTCAACCAGACTTTATATAAAGTTCTGTTCTGGACCAAAACTTGACCTGAATGTCATTGGAAGTCACTGATTGGGTAGTTAGGCTCTCTGCCCACATGCAGCCTGACATAAATAAAACACTTCTGGGGAAGGGATGGTGGGGTTTTATCATTTTCTTTTTTTGGTGCACACTACATCTGATAACTCTGATTTTACCCCCCATTGTGACCCACTCAAATTCTGTACGTGACGCACTGTGCCGAGCTTCGAGTGTACCCGAGCACAGCAATGTTTGTTCCAGTGATTTGCGCACGTAAATCAGCCAAACGCCAAACTTGAACACTGTTTTTTTGTAAGGTCTGTGTTTGGTACAAACTCCAGACTTTAAAGTTCTGTTCACTCATCCCTAATTAGCTGTAAGACCACTGCAGGATGACATTTTGATATCTGACTGTAAATGTGTTGAACTTAGAAGCATTGCCATAACCAAGATATATCTTTTAACTGTAAAGGTACCTTTACACGCCGCTACAGGATGGTGGAAACAACCGGGTAGATCAGACAAATGTATCTTGCACCGCCAGATCAACCCGCGGTCGCGGCGTGTAAAGACGGTTGTTGCCACCCGTCACTTGATGCACCTGTTTCAGAGCAGTGCTCTAAAACAGGTTGATTTCAAGGCGATGGTTACGGCCTGTATCGGCGTGTAAATAAGGAACAGGAGGGTTGTTTCTACACCTTGCTATCTACCTGGGGCGTGACACAGGCTCCGGGATACCACGCCCCATCAGCGATCATTGGTGGAAGCTTCTGCGTTACGATTGGTAGTCGCTGCATAGGGCGGCATATTTAAGGAGCTGAAGAGTCACACTACACAATTGCTCGAGCGTCATGTATTACTCAGCCTCCTGCGCTGATGTTATTGCTTTGTCCTATCAGCGTTCGGAATTCTCGTAATCCACAATTGTGGGCACGCCTATGTGTTGTCCCTGCTGCCTTTGTTCTGCCCATATTACCTTGTTATAGCGGCGTGCAAATGAGGTAAGGTGAGCTACAGAAGGTAACTTGTGGCACCCGGCGGTGTATCCAGAGATAGATGTAACCTACTGTAGCGCACCTTGTTGCGGCGTGTAAAGGTGGTGCGGGTACCGTTTTCAACCGTTTGTGCGTGCTCGTGCACGTGAAGCACCCGGTTGTTTCCACCATCCTGTATCGGCGTGTAAAGGTACCATAAGAGGGATGTGGCCTGAGCACTGAATGTTGCTGTGGCCTGAGTCAGTGGGAAGCATTGTAGATTTGTGGTTGGTAGTGAAAAGCTCTGCCCATGGTCTTACATAGTAAGAGAGCTGTTGTCTCAATAAGCAATATTCTGTTGCTTGACACAGCAACAGAAAGACTAAGGTCCACCCAAAGACACCTCTAAAAAATGAAATTGTGTTTCGGATACCAATTGTGACCTGCATCTGTGAGATATGTCAAGTGCAAAATATGCCATGGTAGTTTATTGTTATTTGTTCTGTTAGCTATAAAGAGACTTTTCTTGTTATTCTGTGAGCCACTAAGCTCTATACCTATATTAGTGTAACCACCAAACTTTCAGACAATGGTTATAGGATAACTCCCAGACTCATTTCATCTACGGTGACATGTAACCAAAAATTTTGGAGTGTGAGAAGAAACTTGAGTAACTGGAGAAAACCCACACAAACATGGGGAAAACATACAAACTCCTTACAGATGTATTCCATGGTGGGATTTGAACACAGGACCCCAGTGCTGCAAGACTGCTGTGCTAAACACTAAGGCATCATGCTGCCTGTTAGAGCTCCCAAAGGTCAGGACACCTCCAATCATAAAATGTTGAAATACTAAAGTAAGGCCCCTTTCACATCAGCGGTATTAGAAAAATGCGGCAGTTGCAGTTAAAAAAACGCATCTGCCGCATTTACCGCATAATGGCCGCACTTGCGGCAAACCCCATGCATTGTCTATGGGGCTTACGGTAAGTGTGCGGCAGGTACGGCAAGTGCGGTTTTGGCACTTGCGGCAGATGTGGCCGCGAAAAAAACAACTATACCGCACTTGCAGCACCTGCCGCAAGCCCCATAGACATTGAATGGGGCTTGCCGCAGGTGAACCGCAAGTGTAACGGTTAGGGCCCTTTCACATCAGCGTTTTTTGAAAATCGCGGCAGATGCGGTGAAAAAAACGTTTTTTTTCGCGGCCGCACCTGCCGCAAGTGCAAAACCGCACTTGCCGCACCTGCCGCAAGTACGCCTATACTTTGCATGGCAAAAACCGCATCCGCGCCGCAAGTGCAGCCGGTATGCGGTAATCGCGGCAGATGCGGTTTTTTCACCGCATCTGCCGCGATTTTCAAAAAACGCTGATGTGAAAGGGCCCTAAGGCGGCAGATGCGTTTTTTTCACCTCAACTGCCGCATTTTTCTAATATTGCTGATGTGAAAGGTGCCTAATAGATAATAAATATTAAAGTAATAGAGAATAACTTTACAAGTTGGGAATAATCATTTACAGAATGTTTGAGTATATTTTTACAGTTTAAGTTATTTCAGTATTTTGGCTACTGCACAATATTAAATTTGATTGTAAGTGAATATTAGACATTCATTAATAGTCATAATGGATTTTAATTTATTTTTAAACTTCAATTAGCTAATTCCTGAGAAACAATTACAAATAAAGGCACACAGCTAATAATAATTTATGAAATACCATGCAACAAAATCAAAGAAAGGTGGAAAGTGTTCTAAGGCTGAAAATCATATTTGTGAATAATTGGAGCTGTTTAGGAAAAGCAAGAATCTAAATAAAATAAGTATTATAGGACGAAATACTGAGGTTTTTTTTAAGCTTATGAATTACAGAAGCAAAATTTTCAGTTTTTGTAACCCCACTGCAAATTTTGTTTGTTAGTAAAATTTACTAATTTTTTGTTGTATGCAATAACTAATCAAACAAGAACAACTATAAGCATCACTTCAGCTTTTTTACTACTTGAGTGGTATCACTAATGCTTATTTCCTCCTTAGTATTATACTTGCCAGCTGCCGTTTCCTTCTATTTCCTTCTTCTGTTTGTGACCTGCTGGATCTGTGGGCTACCCAGAGATCACTTCTCACAGTAAGGCTAGGGTCACACTGCCGCTAGTCTGTGCTTTGGGGGTTTCGTTTAAAACATAGAATTTGTCAACATTAATGCAGTGTTACCGGAAAGGTTAGAATGCATTAACGCTGGCAATTCAGTGCTATGGATGACGGAACCCAGAACGCAGATCAAACAGCATCTAAATGCTGGTGTTTGAAACCTTATACTATTTCCAAGCGCATCCCATAACATACTGTTTCGTCGCGTCATGGGATGTGCTTGGAAATAGCGCGAGGCTTCAAATACTGGCACTTAGATGCTGTTTGACCTGCGCTCGGGGTTCCGTCAGCCATAGCACTGAATTGTCAGCGTTAATGCAGTCTAACCTTTCCGGCAACACTACATTAATGTTGACAAATTCTATGTTTTAAATGGAACCCCCGAAACGGCAGTGTGTCCCTAGCGTAAGTCTATGAGAGCCAAAATGAGGGCTTATGACTGTTAGCTTCAACTTCCCATCAGTCAGAAGCTGTGATCACAAAATGGCAAAACGGCACACATCCAAGCACAGACTATGATGCCATTTATTGTTCACGGGTCTCCTGATCTGAACGTGACAGCCTCACATATGTCTATGAGGTCTCGAGGTCAGGTGGGGAGAACTGTGGCCAGCTAATAACCTCATGTAAAGCGCCATGGAACCTAATGGCGCTATATAAATAAATAATAATAATAATAATAAATCATGGATGTAGCCTGACACACGGATGTGTGAATATGGCAAAAGGAGGAAAATGAGCTACATTGAAAGGGGAAAGTAATTGAGAAATATGTTTTAACCTTGTTTAGAGGCACAATGGTCCATATTATGTATTTTCACCATAGAGGCATAACTATATTGAGAATACCTTATGGAATTATACTTCATAGTTCTTATGTGTGTCTGTATAAAATTGGCTGCAGAGAAATTAGACTTAAAAGTCAGGCAAAATGTTGCACATTACAAGGTAAAAAAAGAAATGCTATGAAATGCTTTCAGTTCTTTTTCTATGATATCAGAGGCACACAATGGCACAGTATGGGTTTATACCAGTCTCTCAGTCTCTACACTGACACAGGTCTACAGGTACAGATCTAAATGACACAGGGGGACTGGAATTTAGTTTGGAAAGTATTAAGCATCCATAATATAGTTTTATTATCAGAATCACTACTAGTACAAGAGAAAATCTGTTCCAAGTTGGCTGGTATATTGCATTATGCGGGAAGATTCCTGCAATACGGAGAAGTAGAACTATTCATAACTAATTCTCTTTTCATACAAAAATTGAAAAATGTATGAAATTGTCATTTCCGTTGCTGAATCTTGTACCATTCTAGATTGCTACAGTAATGGAAATTGCTCTGTTATTTATGGTTATTCCCATTGTGACACTGCCACAAATGTATTATAGTCACGTTGTGTTACACCTTTCAAGCCATTCAATTGCGGTAATATAGTGGGCATGACCTCAGATGCTTTGTATCTCAAGCTCACAGGTACTGACAGTCATAATTCTACAAATGGCATCCATTAAATTCAGAATTCTGATGACTTTAGTCATGATAATAAACCATGTAGCTTGTGGCCACAGATCTATTAACACATATATAAAAATTGCTTACATCCAATTTACTGTATTGTATGGAGTTGTATGTATATCCTACTGTATTGGATATTATCCTGTAGCGTTATTTGAAGCTTATGAATCACAGAGGCTGCATACACAGTGTAGCCATTGTTCCTCTAATATTGAGCTTGTAAACTATGCTTCAAACGAAATCTCTAGGAACATTTAATGCCTTTGATATCTTTTTGAATCCTTTTCCGTCATTGTTTAAGGTAATGGTCTCCTAAATTTTTGGGCCACGCTCTTACTAATCTAAGGATATTATACATAGACCGAGACACCAGCAACTAAACAATTCACATGACCAAATAACTAGGATATTAAATATGCATTCACAAAGGAACACACCTCTATAGAACAGGGATGAAAAAAGGAAACACTACATAAGGTATTGATATCAGACATCCAGAAAGTGACCTGTGATGAGCAGTAGAATGTGAAGCAAATATTGCAGGCCATGTAAAATATGAGCATAGTGCAATAGCATACCACAAAAATGTAGTTGGTGACATAGGTATAATAAAGGTGGAATACAAACCCCTGCATATATGTCTGTCATACCTTATGTATGTTTCCCTTGGTGCTTTATTAACACCTTAAAGGGGTTTTCCCATGAATTTAAAGTTCATTTTAATTAATAGATCTTGGAATAATAATAATTTCCACCATTGGACGTGTTTAAAAAATGTTACTGAGATGGAATAATCTTATATATGTGTCCCTGCTATGTACAGTAAAATGGCCGTGTCTGACCTTACAAGGACATGGTCTGGTCATACCACATCTCCTGGGCTGGGGAGGATGCAAGAGATTATACAGACATTGCAGCACAGGATCACAGATGATTCTCTATTGTTAGGTAAAACATTTCCCTGTCTTTTTGTAAAAAATGTTTTACCTCAAATAAAGAATCAGCTATGATCCTGTGCTGTAATGTCTGTATACTCTCTTTTGCGTCCACCCCTGCCCAGGAGATATGGTATGATCAGACAATGTCCCTGTACAGTCAGACACATCTATTACACAGTACATAATAGGGACACATATATAAGATTATCTCAGCACAGGAAATGTGGTATAATCAGATCATGTCCCTGTAAGGTCAGACACATCCATTACACAGTGCATAGCAGGGACACATATATAAGATTATCTCAGCACAGGAGATGTGGTATGATCAGACCATGTTCCTGTACAGTCAGACACATCCATTACACAGTACATACTAGGGACACATATATAAGATTATCTCAGCACAGGAGATGTGGTATGATCAGACCATATTCCTGTACGGTCAGACACATCCACTACACAGTACATAATAGGGACACATATATAAGATTATCTCAGCACAGGAAATGTGGTATAATCAGATCATGTCCCTGTAAGGTCAGACACATCCATTACACAGTGCATAGCAGGGACATATATATATACTGTAAGATTATCTCAGCTCAGGAGATGAGGTATGATCAGACCATTTCCTTGTTGGGTCAGACACATCCATTACACAGTACATAGCAGGGACACATATATAAGATTATCTCAGCACAGGAGATGTGGTATGATCAGACCATGTTCCTGTACAGTCAGACACATCCATTACACAGTACATACCAGGGACACATATATAAGATTATCTCAGCACAGGAGATGTGGTATGATCAGACCATGTTCTTGTACAGTCAGACACAGCTACTACACAATACATAGCAGGGACACTTATTTAAGATTATCTCAGCACAGCAACATTTTTTTTAAACACATCCAATTGTGAAAATTATAATTATTTCAAGATCTAAAAAAATATGGAATCTGAGAGTCCTCAGTGGTTGATACCTTTTAATGGCTAACTGAAAAGATGGTAAACATAGCAAGCTTTCGGGACACTGTGACCCCTTCGTCAGGCAGATAATGACACAGATTCTGAAGACACATACATATATACATAAGCAATTGAAAGAAGAAAAAAAAAAAGCAAAACAGTGTTATATGCTTTGGTAGATATGCCAGGTGACGCAAAGCAGAGTGGAGTTAGGGAGGAGTGGAGAAGCAGGGACAGAGAAACCAGATTTCTAAGATAAGCAGAACCAATTGTATTAGGTAAATGGTTGGCAACCCATGGAGACCTGAAAATACTTAGTTAAGTTGTGAAGAGCAGAGTTCTATGAGTTGTATGTGTCTTCAGAATTTGTGTGATTATCTGCCTGAAGAAGGGGCCGCAGTGTCCCGAAGGCTTGCTATGTTTACCATCTTTTCAGTTAGCCATTAAAAGGTATCAACCACTGAGGACTCTCAGATTGCAATATATTTTTCTATCTACTGGCAAATCAGGAAAGAACCGCAAGTGTGAAAGGCCCCTAACACGGTATAAATATTCTTTATCTTTCAAGATCTATTAATTTAAATGAATTTTAAATTTTCAATTTATGTTCACAGAAAAATCCCTTTAATCACCTAGATATTTTCCATTTTTTGTTTTCATTTTTCCTCCCCTTCTTCCAAGACCCTTAATATTTTCCTGCAATATAGACATATGATGGCTTGTGTTGTGCGGGACGAGTTGTACTTTTCAGTGACATCATTTATTTTACCATATGGTTGTGGAGCCCACTGGGACGGGGTGCTCGGTGCCGGACCGGTGTACTGCTGGGGAATGTCACGGCGGTCCTGGTCCGGACCGTGTCCCGGGCCCACACAATAAAATGGGGGTTATTTACAGGGGATTTGTCACTCGTGACGCCACCCACTATATGCGGCCAGTAATGGGGCCGCCGCTGTTGCAGAACCTCCGGGGATGATGGGATAGCAGCTTGGATAGAATAGTTCCTGTGGGCAGAACTGGGTTCCCCCGGGGCAGTGGTAGTAGTAGTTAAAATCTGTGAGGATAGTTATTGATGCTGCAGGAGAGTAGGGGTAGCAGTAGAGATGATGAGAGTAGAGGTAATCGCAGTATATGAGGGCAAGTGGGGCTTCAGTATAAGGATGACACACACACTCACGGTTTCTGTTGTTTTCCAAGTCTTTACTTGCAGATGGTATCACACAATATTGTCCACGGAGTCTGTACCAGGTTGCTCCCACCCTGACCGGGTCCTTGGCTTCCTACTTATGCGCTGTGTGTGGCCCTGCTGCTGCTTGTAGCTGAACTGCTGGCCCTGTCTCTGCTTACGGGTACCAATATGTTGGGCAACTTGAGTCCTTTCTATCACTGACCCCTCCGTGTTGCTTTGCTATGGTACAGTGAAGATGGTGGACCTTCACTATGCCGGTGTTTACTGTCCTGTCTGTCTCAGGCACAGCCTCGGATCCGGTATCCGTCTTAAGCGCCTCCCTGGGGTCAAGTTTTTGGGGTAACTCTTTATCCCGGGTATGTTCCTCTGTTCCTCTATCTCCTTTCCTCAGACCTCTCAGGACCTCCACTTCTACTAGACTCTGCTCCTGCTCCAGACTAGACTAAACTAACTGTCACTCCTGCTCTGTGGTAAACAACCTAGCTCCTCCCACTAGTGCAGGTGCCACCTAAACTCCTCCCACTTTCTAGTGTAGTGTTGTGTGGGGAGTAAACCTGTGTTGATATTTCTGTGGCACATTAACCCTTGGGGTGACACAATAGTGTACAAGAAAATGGGGAAAAATTTCAAGTGTTGTGAAATTGCAAAAATGTGCATAAGTGTATAAGCCGACCCGTGTATAAGCCGACCCCCCTACTTTTGCCCCCAAAACCTGGGAAAACCTATTGACTCGTGTATAAGCCGAGTCCCGAATACAGTATACAGGACTCGGATTGTAAACTCGCTAAGACTCGCTCAGAATCGCTAAGACTCGCTCAGAATCGCTCAGAATTGCTCAGAATCGCTAAGACTCGCTCAGAATCGCTAAGACTGACAGCGGGTATCCGAGTCCCTAATACAGTGACTCGCGTATAAGCCGAGGGGGGACTTTTCAGCCCAATTTTTGGGCTGAAAAACTCGGCTTATACGCGAATATATACGGTACACGTTTCTTTTTTGTTTTTTTTATTTACCATGATTACTACATGGTAAAACTGACATGTTGGTATGATGCTTCAGGATGGTACGAGTTCTTAGATGCCAAATATGTATACTTTTACTGTTATCTAAGTGGTGAAAAAAAATTTAGAAGTTTGTAAAAATGAATTGTGCTTTTGTCGCCATTTTGTGAGACATGAAGTGTTATCATTTTTCGCGATCTGGGGCTCTGTGATGGCTTATATTTTTCATCTTGGGCTGACGTTTTTAATTATACTATATTGGGTAGATGCGCTGTTTTAATTGCCTGCTATTGCATTTTATTGCATCGCTGCGGCGACCAAAACAAATTTAAATTTTGGTGTTTTGACTTTTTTTTATGTTACACAGTTTACCGATCAGATTAATTGATTTTATATTTGATAGATCGGGTATTTCTGAACACAGTGATACTAAATACGGTAAGTGTATTTTTTAAATAGTTTTATATTCCATGGGGTGAAAGGGAAATAATTAGAATTTTTATGCTTTTTTTATTTACTAGTCCTTATTGCAATATTACACATGTAGTGTGTCTAGACCTTACACCCAAATTAATGCATCAAACTACAGCTAGGGTTTAATCGACCCTGAATTAGTGGTAGAGTTTCTAATCGCCTCTTTTCATTTCAAAGCTATCGAAATTATCCTGTGACATGTTCCTAATATCTACCAGGGTTCAAAGGGGTTTTATCGTTTTGTTTCTAAAAATATTTTTTTTGTTGAATAAGGCTGCCTTCACACTTGCAGACCTGTCGCGTTCCCGGTGCGGACGAGAGTGTGTGATCTGTGCGCATGCCTCCGCATGCGCACAGATCACTCATGGAGGGCAATGGGAGCGCACGGCGCTCTGCAAGCATCTGCAGACACCGTGCAGACCATTATAAAGGATAGGGCTGCGGTCTGCATGCAGAGGCTTGCAGATGCCTCCGCAGAACGCTGCGGAGGCATCTGCAAGTGTCAAGGCAGCCTAATTGATTTTTTCCAACTTTCTCATATAGTTTGTGTTTAAAGGGAACCTGTCACCTACTTTATGGCCCCAAACCTATCACTACCTTTCTCTGTAATTGCTGTGAAAATGATTTGATCACTTACATTCTCCGATGGTAATTATCATGGTGTCATCCAGACTGTAGACTCAGGGACTGTTTTTCATCCTCTATCTCCCCCACTTGCTCTGTGTATCATGCCCCGTTGGGCATGATATCCTTCTTTCCATGTGCGCACCCCACGATCGTAATCTGTGTGGTTCTTTGGGGTATGACATGATGGCCACGTCATGTCTGGTCATGCGCATTCTTGTTATCTATGTTGTGTACTGAGGGCTTCAAAGTGCGCACTGCACATTCTCTGAAGCCCTCAGTCTCCAAACCTTCAGATTTAGGGCTTCAGAGCAAAGCGCAGTGAGCACTTTGAAGCCACTCAGTACACAACATAGATAACAAGAATGTGCATGACCAGAAATAATAATAATAATAATAAAATAGACATAATAATAAGTATATAATAATAAAGAAATAATGACATCATCGCATCATACCCGGAAGATGTGCACAGATTACGATCGTGGGGTGCACGCATGGGAAGAAGGATACCATGCCCACCGGGCGTGATACACGGACCGAGGGGAGAGATGGAGGATGAGACAATGCCCTCAGGGTCTACAGTCTGCACGACACTGTGATAATTACCATAGAAGAATGTAATGGTGGGTTTACACGTCCCGATATCGGCGTCCAACTCCGACCAAAAGTCACGTGGTTCGTGCATTGGCCCCGATATCGTTCGTGCGTTGTATGGTTTAAACGTCCAATACGATGTATGGACGACGCCCAAACGATATCGGGGATCGAATGTGCGTGCTCTCCAACGGCCCGTTATTGGATGGAGGTTGGAGCAGGATCGTGCTGTGTAAACGCCCAACTACGATGTGCAGTACAACGTCTCCTATTCTCTCCCATGTTAAATGGTCGTTCCTGGGTTGGCCGTACAAGGGGGGCGTACACATCGTAGAGACGTTGTATGCTGATATCGCGCTGTGTAAATCTCCGATGCGATCTTTGAAATCTGGGCAGAAAAAGCGCGCTCCCGCGCCGTCGGAGCCAATATCGGATCGACGTTGGAGCGTGTAAACCCACCATAAGAGATAAAATCATTTTTCGCAGCGATTAGAGTACACATTTAGATCAGACAGGGATGGTTAGGGTAGGTAGCTGCAGGGGCAAGTAGTAATAGGTTAGGGGCCATAAACTAGGTGGCAGGTTCTCTTTAAGCTTCCAATCATCTTCTCTACCAACAGTGAAATGAAACATTCTTGTTTATATTCAAAAACTGAAAAGATTATCTTGAACATGCCCCGCATGATTTCTTAACACATCAGAACAAGTGTGAATCATTGGATATTTTCACATTGAGTTTTTCCCAACAGTCAAAAATTACAAGTTTTCTCATGGAAATTTTTTCAGGAAACTCTTCTTATTTAGAGTATGTACATACAAAGTTTTTTTTAAGGTCCACTACCAAGCATGCCAGAAAAAAAGCTGTAATTAAAACTCGAAATAGTGAATGTATGAGAAAAAGACATTTTATGTAAAAAACAACTTGCTGTGCATGTGTTCAGTCTTCTGTGCGTCATTTACCCACTTCAGATTTAGAAACATGCCAAGCAGTTAAAAGAAATAAGCAGATCATTCTTTGGGTGTTTTCCAATTTTCCACTCAGAAGATGCTTTCTATTTCCCAATATAATGGGAACACTGAAAAACATTTGCAGACACCTTTGCTTCAAAAGCTACTAATGGTTTGTTCATTGTTGAAGGGAGTTAAAAAAAAAAAAGTATGTGAGCAGCATGAATCAGAGCCCGAATGCACGATTTCTCTGGCATTTTAGAGAAAATATAGTTAGAAGATCTAGCCGGGAAACATAACCAGAGACAAAACTAGAATGGCACCAGTCTTAGCCAACTGTTCGCAGGGCTTCGCCAGGTGGCAGATCTCTATCTTATGTGTACATATTGAGCAACCTATCAATCATTTGCAGCAGCACTGCACGTGGGTAGATCTAGTCCGAGTAGGCACGAGACTGGTTTCATGTCGGGCTAAAGAACCAAGACTATGCAATGGAATTCACTGTTCCATGCGCTTGACAAATTTGGGTTTAGTGGTAACATTGTTAATATTATTTACACACTATACTCCAGCCCTGCAGCCAAAATAATGTCTAACAATTTTTTATCAAACAGAATTCATCTCTCTAAAAGAACACATCAGGGGTGCCCCCTATCTCCGTCCTTATTTGACCTTTTTATTGAACCCCTGACAGAAAAAATGATAATGGATTGTAATATTAGAGGTATTTCCACAAATGATAGGCAATATAAGGTGTCCCAATTTGCAGACGATATTTTAGTTTTACTGTCACGCACTTAGTTGGCGCTGACATTGCTGGATGCTGCTCTGTATGTTGTCTGTCTTTAAGAGCTGCATGGTTTATAGTTGTTAAGGTCTTTGCCTCTGGTGTTGTGCTCCAGAACTGCATTCACTATTATATTCAACTGCTGGTTGAGGGGTTAGTGTGTGACTCACCTGGAATCCCCTCCCCCTGGCTTTAAATAGCCTTCCCTCTCCACTGTCAGGTGCTGCTGATAGCTATTTGCTCTAGGTCTTGGTGCTGTGCTAATGCTTAGCTGCTGGACTAAGTCTTTCCTTGGGAGAAGCTGTGATCCCTGACCCATGGGTGGAGGTAGGGGCCCTCAGCCTAGGGCTAATAAGGAGTTTTAGGGTACAGGGTGGCGGCTCAGAACTCCTCACCATCAGAGATACCTCCGAGATCAGGGCGAGTCAGGGACCCCAGCATCAGGGTCAGATTAGGCTCTCCAGACCCCCTTTTGCCCATTTCACCTACCTGTGACCTGCTTCCCTTACCTTCCAAGCGTGACATTTACTTAAGGGTCCACTAAATTCGGTCAGAAATCTATTATCAACTATACAAGAATTTTACAGTGTTTTGTTATATAAAATAACCCTCAAAAAACCAAAAACATCGACACAGAGCTACTTAAGATTTTAAAACGTGATGCTGAATTTGATTGGTCATCTAATAACTTGTCCTATTTAGGTATACGATTAACTAAAAATACTACAGATATTATGAATCAAAACATATCTGATATATATGCCATTATTCAAAAAGACATTTTACATCTATCAAATCTGGAAGCTGTCTTGGATGGGCAGGATCCATGCATGTAAAATGATAATTTTACCAAAACCTCTATATCTTTAGGACTATTTCCTTACCAATAAAAAAGACCCTATTACAAAAAATACATAACCAGCTTGTAACGATTATCTGGAATAAATTAAAACCATGTGTCACAAGATCAATACTTGTAAAGCATAGGACAAGAGAAGGCTTAGGTTTGCCCAACATCACTGCGTATTTTCAGGCAACACTAATTAAAACTAGCCAGAAGTGGTGGTGTACTTTGGTTAAACCTTGGGTAATGTTGGAGGAGTTTCACCATTCAAAAAGACCTGTTGGGAGTCTGGTGGTGGCGCACCTATGCGACAATAAAAAGCGACATCCTAAGGTAGCCACTATCAGAACTGCTATTCAGGCTTGGAAGGACCTTGCATCCAAATCTGAGAAACTTTATGCAACTACACCACCTACTTGGATGGATGTAGTGGTCATTTGGAATCTTAACCCAGGAATAAAATTCCCCCTATGGAAGAGTAGGGAAATTAACAAATTTTCAGATATATTGAATATGAAGGGTCTTAAATCTTTCCAGGTATTACAACATCGATTTAGATTTCCAGATTCAGAGTTGAAAACTTAGAATTTAGTTGAGGCAGAAATAAAAATTGAAAACTTCAATTTTAATTTGCCAAACAACATAGTTAATTTATTGACACAACCTGGAAATACAAATCTTTGGAAGACTAGTAACATATATCATGTATTAAATGAGGACACCCATGTAACTAAACTAAAATACTTGTTGACATGGCAGAAGGACATAAACCTGACAGACAAAATAGATGAAAACTATTTTCATAAAACTATGACTATTTATAGGATCATCTCATGTGCTTCCCTAATTGAATCACAGTACAAGACATTAACAAGGTGGTACTTCACACCGCTGAAACTTCATATGATAGATCCGTGTAACTCTGACAAATGTTGGAGAAACTGTGGTTCGGTAGGGAACATTCTCCATATCTTTTGGTCTTGCCCAAAATATAATATATATGTATAAAATATACTGGGATGCAGTTCAAGATCTTATAGATAGGGTGACCAACTTAAACATTACTTTGACCAATGAACTTGCATTATTTTTATTGAATATAGGAGATATTCCCGAGAGGAACAGACCACTAGTAGCACATATTTTATTGACAGCGAAAAACTCAATTGCTTCTTATTGGAAACAGACATACGTACCCAATGTCTATGATTCATAGAAAAGATAACTACTCATAATACTTTGGAATTTTGCTTCACACTCAGAAACAATACACAAGACAAATATAGTATAAAGTGCTCGGACTGGCTAAGGACGTTTACTTCAGTTGATTCTTAACCTATTGGCATAGACAATAGTGATGAGCGAGTACTAAAATGCTCGGGTGCTCGAAGCTCGGGCCGAGCATCCCGAGATACTCGTGTACTCGGCCCGAGTAACGAGCCCAATGTTATCCTATGGGAGACACGAGTATTTTTATGAAATGACTGCCGGCTGCCTGGAAAAACCCTAAAAATGTCACAAAAGTCTCAGAAGAGTGCTGAAATGACATGGCAACACCATGGGGAAGACCCCTGGAAGCATTTCTCACTCAAAAGTCACAGCTGTGAACAATGTTGTCCGAGTTTCACGCCAATTTTACGGAGTGTCCAGAAAACCTTCCAAAATTACACCAAAATGAATATTTAGGGTGGAAACGTTAAGGGCACATACCCAATAGCGAGATACAGCTGGTGTATGTTACTTTTTGTGATTACATGAAAGATTTTACGTGAAAACATTGTGCGGCACTACGATGACCCTGAGAAGAGACGAACATGAAGCCCTGTCTTGAAATAATGTGCCCATTTTGAGGAACTGGGTGTATTGTAGTATCTTCCTTTGCCAGGGCAGTCCAAAATTGGGAGGTTCACCAATGCCCCTGGATACAAACATGCAGGAGGGCCTGTAACCCTCAAGTGGGTGTATTGTAGTATAGCCCTTTCGTCAGGGCAGCCAAAAATTGGGAGGTTCAACAATGACCCATGCATACAGACATGTAGTAGGGCCTGTAACCCTCAAGTGGGTGTATTTTAGCCTAGGCCTTTGGCCAGGGCAGCCAAAAATTGGGAGGTTCAACAATGACCCATGCATTCAGACATGTAGTAGGGCCTGTAACCCTCAAGTGGGTGTATTGTAGTATAGCCCTTTGGTCAGGGCTGACAAAAATTGGGAGGTTCAACAATGACCCATGCATTCAGACATGTAGTAGGGCCTGTAACCCTCAAGTGGGTGTATTGTAGTATAGCCCTTTGGTCAGGGCAGACAAAAATTGGGAGGTTCAACAATGACCCATGCTTACAGACATGTAGTAGGGCCTGTAACCCTCAAGTGGGTGTATTTTAGCCTAGGCCTTTGGCCAGGGCAGACAAAAATTGGGAGGTTCAACAATGACCCATGCATTCAGACATGTAGTAGGGCCTGTAACCCTCAAGTGGGTGTATTGTAGTATAGCCCTTTGGTCAGGGCAGACAAAAATTGGGAGGTTCAACAATGACCCATGCTTACAGACATGTAGTAGGGCCTGTAACCCTCAAGTGGGTGTATTTTAGCCTAGGCCTTTGGCCAGGGCAGCCAAAAATTGGGAGGTTCAACAATGACCCATGCATTCAGACATGTAGTAGGGCCTGTAACCCTCAAGTGGGTGTATTGTAGTATAGCCCTTTGGTCAGGGCTGACAAAAATTGGGAGGTTCAACAATGACCCATGCATTCAGACATGTAGTAGGGCCTGTAACCCTCAAGTGGGTGTATTTTAGCCTAGGCCTTTGGCCAGGGCAGCCAAAAATTGGGAGGTTCAACAATGACCCATGCATTCAGACATGTAGTAGGGCCTGTAACCCTCAAGTGGGTGTATTTTAGCCTAGGCCTTTGGCCAGGGCAGCCAAAAATTGGGAGGTTCAACAATGACCCATGCATTCAGACATGTAGTAGGGCCTGTAACCCTCAAGTGGGTGTATTGTAGTATAGCCCTTTGGTCAGGGCTGACAAAAATTGGGAGGTTCAACAATGACCCATGCTTACAGACATGTAGTAGGGCCTGTAACCCTCAAGTGGGTGTATTTTAGTATAGCCCTTTTGTCAGGGCAGCCAAAAATTGGGAGGTTCAACAATGACCCATGCTTACAGACATGTAGTAGGGCCTGTAACCCTCAAGTGGGTGTATTGTAGTATAGCCCTTTGGTCAGGGCTGACAAAAATTGGGAGGTTCAACAATGACCCATGCATTCAGACATGTAGTAGGGCCTGTAACCCTCAAGTGGGTGTATTGTACTATAGCCCTTTGGTCAGGGCTGACAAAAATTGGGAGGTTCAACAATGACCCATGCATTTAGACATGTAGTAGGGCCTGTAACCCTCAAGTGGGTGTATTTTAGCCTAGGCCTTTGGCCAGGGCAGCCAAAAATTGGGAGGTTCAACAATGACCCATGCATTCAGACATGTAGTAGGGCCTGTAACCCTCAAGTGGGTGTATTTTAGTATAGCCCTTTTTTCAGGGCAGCCAAAAATTGGGAGGTTCAACAATGACCCATGCATTCAGACATGTAGTAGGGCCTGTAACCCTCAAGTGGGTGTATTGTAGTATAGCCCTTTGGTCAGGGCTGACAAAAATTGGGAGGTTCAACAATGACCCATGCATTCAGACATGTAGTAGGGCCTGTAACCCTCAAGTGGGTTTCTTTTAGTATAGCCCTTTTGTCAGGGCAGCCAAAAATTGGGAGGTTCAACAATGACCCATGCTTACAGACATGTAGTAGGGCCTGTAACCCTCAAGTGGGTGTATTTTAGCCTAGGCCTTTGGCCAGGGCATCCAAAAATTGGGAGGTTCAACAATGACCCATGCATTCAGACATGTAGTAGGGCCTGTAACCCTCAAGTGGGTGTATTGTAGTATAGCCCTTTGGTCAGGGCTGACAAAAATTGGGAGGTTCAACAATGACCCATGCATTCAGACATGCAGTAGGGCCTGTAACCCTCAAGTGGGTGTATTGTAGTATAGCCCTTTGGTCAGGGCAGACAAAAATTGGGAGGCTCCTCTTTGTCCCTGGATTGAGACGTGCAGGAGGGCCTGTTAAGAAGAACAGGGTGTATTGTAGTATAGCCCTTTGGTCAGGGCAGCCAAAAATTCGGAGGTTCAACAATGACCCATGCTTACAGACATGTAGTAGGGCCTGTAACCCTCAAGTGGGTGTATTTTAGCCTAGGCCTTAGGCCAGGGCAGCCAAAAATTAGGAGGCTCCACATTGTCCCTGGATAGAGACGTGCAGGAGGGCCTCAAAACTCAAAATTTTTCACATTGAAAAGATGCGGGTATCCTGTCTTTGTAATGCCCATTCAAAAAGAATGGGCGTAAAAATTTACCACTGGGGGTATACCTGAAACAACAGCCAAACTATTGTAACGGTCATCATGGTGGCACATGAGGAGAAGGAGGAGCAGTCCAGCGATTAGCCAAGGAATAGGAAGACGACGTGGTGGATGATCCAGTAGCTGACCCAACCTGGCAGGAGTATATGCAGAGCGAGGACAGCAGTGCACAGGGGAGTGAGGCATAGCATCCCAACAGGCAGTACGAAGCAGGGTCGGGTACGCAGGCATAAGGCAGGCAACCGTTCCCCGGAACAACAACACGACACAAGGTGCCTGTGCAAATGTTAGGTCTTCCCGAGTCTGGCAGTATTTTCAGTTGTCTCCAGATGACTCTAAAAAGGCCATTTGCAACACCTGCCATGCCAGCATCAGCAGGGGTACGAAAAGTAGCAGCCTGACCACCACCAGCATGATCAGGCACATGTCAGCCAAGCACCCAACTTTGTGGAAAGAACAACAGAGTCGAGGAGCGGTGCTTGCTGATGTCACTGCTACGTCTTTGCCTGTTGTGCGTGCGAGCCAATCCCCTGTCCATGCTTTCCGCGAACAAGCCTCCGGCCCTGCACCTGAAGTTGCCCACGTACAAATTACACCACCATCAAGCACGTCCTTGTCCCAGCGCAGTGTTCAATTATCCATTCAGCAAACATTTGAACGTAGGCGCAAATACGCTGCCAACGCCCCACATGCCACAGTCCTGAATGATCACATTTCGCCACTCATTGCGCTACAAATGTTGCCTTTCCGGCTGGTTTAGACGGAAGCATTCTGCGACCTGATGGCGGCTGCTGTCCCACGTTACTCGGTCCCCAGCCGCCACTATTTCTCCAGATGTGCCATCCCCGCATTGCATAACCACGTGTCCAACAGCATCACACGTGCCCTGAACAACGCTGTTTCAGCCAAAGTCCACCTAATAATAATAATAATAATACAGCTTTATTTATATAGCGCCAACATATTACGCAGCGCTTTACAATGTAGGGTTAGAGTACAGAAAATATAATACAGTAAGTAATTACAGTAGAGAACAAATACAGTCGAATAATTGGATACAAAACAATAGGCATAGAATCAATGTAAAAAAGAAAATACAAAAAATAAAGCAAGAAATGAAGGTAACCCTGCTCAAAAGAGCTTACAATCTACAACGGGATAGGGGTTGCACAAGGTACAGGGGCTTATTGCACTGATGGTTCAGGCATCTCGAGGAAATGGGGCATAGAACTAAGCTTACATGGATGGTCATTATACAGTCTGTGTAGACCTTTTTGGTTTGGTGGAGTTTGTAGAAGAGTAAATGTCCAGAGGGATAGCCCACTATCTACAGTACAAAAGACTTCTATTAGGGAGTATGATAGGCCGCCTTAAAAAGATGCGTTTTTAGGGATCGTCTGAAGCCATGCAAGTTGTGGATAGTCCTGATTTCTTTTGTTAAAGCATTCCAGAGGTTTGGTGCAGCTCTGGAGAAGTCTTGGAGCCGGGAGTGGGAGGATCGGATTATTACCGATGTCAGTCGAAGGTCATTTGAGGAACGTAGAGCGCGAGTGGGGTGATAGACAGAGATGAGGGAGGAGAGATAGGGGGGTGCTGCACTGTGAATAGCTTTGTGGGTGATAAGAAGTAATTTGAATTTGATGCTGTAGTATATGGGCAGCCAGTGCAATGACTGGCACAGAGCAGAGGCATCTGAGTAACGATTGGCCAGATGGGTGATCCTGGCTGCTGCATTAAGGATGGACTGGAGAGGAGAAACTCTGGTGAGGGGGAGGCCGCTTAATAGAGAATTGCAATAGTCAAGGCGGTAATGGATTAGGGCCACGGTGAGGGTTTTTGTTGTTTACAGGGTGAGAAAGGGACGGACTCTGGAGATATTCTTCAAGTGTAAGTGACATGAGCGGACGAGACATTGTGTGTGGGAGGAGAAGGAGAGATCGGTGTGAAACATAACACCCAGACAACGAGCCTGCTGCCTAGGCATTATCGTGGTGCCACAAACTGAGAGACAGATGTCCGATTTAGGGAGGTTAGTGGATGGGGGGAGCAGAAGAAGTTCAGTTTTGGAAAGGTTTAGTTTCAAATAGAGAGTGGACATGATATTGGAAACTGCAGCTAGACAGTCATTGCTGTTCTTTAATACCTCAGGGGTAAGGTCATGGGCTGAAGTGTATAACCACAGACACGTGGACAAGTGCTTGTGGGCAAGGCCGCTACATCTCCTTGACAAAACACTGGGTTAATATTGTGGAGGCTCTGACACAGTCTGATCGAGGGACGGAACACGCACATTCCCGCAAGTCACCTGCTGCTTCAGCCGACCTTGGCGGATTTCAGAGCCGTTAGCGTCTTACGGCCCACAGACTGGTGTGTGATGTCCCCACGCGTTGGAATTCAACTCTGCACATGTTGGTCAGGATATGTGAGCAGAAGAGGGCAGTTGTTGACTACCTGCATCACCTAAGCCGTCGGGAAATGGTTCAAAATCCACACATAACACCTGAGGAGTGGAGATGGATGTCCGACCTATGTACCGTCCTCCAAAACTTTGAGGACTCCACCCAGATGGTGAGCGGCGATGACGCCATTATTAGCGTCACCATACCACTACTCTGCCTTCTAAAACGGTCTCTGCTGAAAAACAAAGAGGATGCATTGCAGGCCGAGCGCGATGACTTGGAGCAAGAAACAGTAGTGGGTGTGGGTGAAAACACAGAGTCCAGCCTCATCTCATCACAACGTGCAGTGGAGGACTATGACGAGGAGGAGGAGGATGAAGACATGGAGCAACTCTCTGGCCAAATTGAGGATATGACATGCACACCAGTCATACCCTCGATTCAGCGTGGCTGGCCAGAGGACAGGGGAGATGAGGAGGAGGAGGAGGACAGCATGTTCAGTCATCGTGTTGGTCTGGATACTAAAGTGATGGCTGTTAAGAGTCTGGCGCACATGGCTGACTTTATGGTAAGCTGCCTGCCTCGTGACCCTCGCGTTCAGAACATCTTGGCCGACAATCTGTACTGGTTGGCAACACTGTTAGACCCACGGTACAAGGAGAACTTTATGTCTGTCATTCCTGAGGCGGAGAGGTCAGCCAAAACGCAGCAGTTCCAGAAGGCCATAGTCACGGAAGTAGGCAAATCATTCCCCTCACAAAACGCTAGCGGCATAGGTCAGGAATCGGTGGACAACCAAGGCGTACGGCCGAGAGGGGCACAAGTCCAATCCGCCAAAGGTAGGAGAACAGTCTTTACGAGGTGGGACAGTTTTCTCAGCCCCTCACGTACCACAGCCCCTGAGGTGCGGGGTAGTGACACAAGAAATGCTAAGTTTGGTCAGATGCTGAAGGAGTACCTTGCCGATCGAACAACTGTACTGCGAGATTCCTCTGTGCCTTACAATTATTGGGTCTCCAAGCTGGACACGTGGCATGAATTGGCTCTCTACGCCTTGGAAGTCCTGGCCTGCACTGCCGCTAGCATTTTGTCACAGCGTGTTTTCAGTGCCGCAGGTGGAATCATTACTGATAAACGCAACCGCCTGTCAACTGAAAATGCTGACAGGCTGACTGAGATCAAGATGAACAAGGGTTGGATTGGGCCAGACTTCACCACACCACCAACTAATGACAACTGAATTTAAATTTTGTAATGGGAATTTGCCATGTACCTCCACTGACCCATGGGTACACACTTCTGGACTTCCGAGTGTCCAAGTGTGGGATCAGTAATGTCCGTGGACGTGCACTCAGCCAGTTGGTAGGAAGGAGGATCAGGTTGGGAAATGTGCGATGCAGTATCACGGCTACTGACAATTGACCGTGTGGAAGACAGGGTGTTTGTGGAGGTGCCAATCAGACTTGAAGCATTATCCGCTATCCAAATAAAAAGCTGTTGACACTAGTGTTGGTTCAAGAGCGTAGTACTGCAGCGGGCCCCAAAAATTTGGGACAGGACGTGTGAGCGAGTAGATGTGCCACTTTCTTGTTGCGAAATTAGTGCTTGCACATGACCTCGGCCTCTGCATGCACCACCATCACGTTCACCTCCTTGTTCCTTGCCAACGCCCTTGCACATTTTGCTTGTATACAGCGACAACAGTCACAGGAGAGGATTTTAGTCCCTAACCTGTATCAAGGTATGACGTACACCAGTCTGGTGGCTGTTCAGATCACAAGAGATTAGGATTTTAGTTCCCTAACCTGTATAAAGGATATGACGTACAACAGTGTGGTGACTGTTGAGATGACAAGAGTTAGGATTTTAGTTCCCTAACCTGTATTAAGGTAGTACGTACACCTGTCTGGTGACTGTTTTGATGACAAGAGTTAGGATTTTAGTTCCCTAACCTGTAGAAACGTATGACGTACAACAGTGTGGTGACTGTTGAGATGACAAGAGTTAGGATTTTAGTTCCCTAACCTGTAGAAAGGGTATGACGTACAACAGTGTGGTGACTGTTGAGATGACAAGAGTTAGGATTTTAGTTCCCTAACCTGTAGAAACGTATGACGTACAACAGTGTGGTGACTGTTGAGATGACAAGAGTTAGGATTTTAGTTCCCTAACCTGTAGAAACGTATGACGTACAACAGTGTGGTGACTGTTGAGATGACAAGAGTTAGGATTTTAGTTCCCTAACCTGTATTAAGGTAGTACGTACACCTGTCTGGTGACTGTTTTGATGACAAGAGTTAGGATTTTAGTTCCCTTACCTGTGGAAACGTATGACGTACAACAGTGTGGTGACTGTTGAGGTGACAAGAGTTAGGATTTTAGTTCCCTAACCTGTAGAAACGTATGACGTACAACAGTGTGGTGACTGTTGAGATGACAAGAGTTAGGATTTTAGTTCCCTAACCTGTATTAAGGTAGTACGTACACCTGTCTGGTGACTGTTTTGATGACAAGAGTTAGGATTTTAGTTCCCTAACCTGTAGAAACGTATGACGTACAACAGTGTGGTGACTGTTGAGATGACAAGAGTTAGGATTTTAGTTCCCTAACCTGTAGAAACGTATGACGTACAACAGTGTGGTGACTGTTGAGATGACAAGAGTTAGGATTTTAGTTCCCTAACCTGTAGAAACGTATGACGTACAACAGTGTGGTGACTGTTGAGATGACAAGAGTTAGGATTTTAGTTCCCTAACCTGTATTAAGGTAGTACGTACACCTGTCTGGTGACTGTTTTGATGACAAGAGTTAGGATTTTAGTTCCCTAACCTGTAGAAACGTATGACGTACAACAGTGTGGTGACTGTTGAGATGACAAGAGTTAGGATTTTAGTTCCCTAACTTGTAGAAACGTATGACGTACAACAGTGTGGTGACTGTTTTGATGACAAGAGTTAGGATTTTAGTTCCCTAACCTGTAGAAACGTATGACGTACAACAGTGTGGTGACTGTTGAGATGACAAGAGTTAGGATTTTAGTTCCCTAACCTGTAGAAACGTATGACGTACAACAGTGTGGTGACTGTTGAGATGACAAGAGTTAGGATTTTAGTTCCCTAACCTGTAGAAACGTATGACGTACAACAGTGTGGTGTAAAGAAAAAACAACAACAGCTTGTAGTGCGCCTGTACACAGCTAACCCCATGGATATAATATTGAAGGATTATCGGTCACTGATTGGGGCAACCTGGAAACGGGGGATCCTGGACAGAAAAGAACACAAATTTTTACAAGTCACAAAATTTAAAATTCCCCATTTTTATTTTTTACCTAAACTACACAAAGACATGGTGGACCCTCCTGGTCGCCCTATAATTTCTGGTATTGGATCACTCACTACTAATTTATCACATTATTTAGATTTATTTCTTCAAAAATATAATTTAGCACTTGATTCTTATTTACGTGATTCTTCACATTTGATCGGTATTCTGTCGGAGCTTCCCCCGCACCCAGATTGCTTATTGCTGACGATGGATGTGAGTTCATTATATTCAAATATACCACATGAGTTTGGCATTAGAGCGGTAAATTGGTTCTTGGAAAAGGACACAGAAATGCCCCCCCCCCAAAAGGAGTTTATAAAGGAAGGTATCAAATTTGTGCTACTTAATAATGTCTTCACTTTTCAGGAGGATACATATAGACAGATAAGGGGCTGCGCAATGGGGACGAGATTCGCCCCCAGTTACGCAGGGCTATACATGGGGTGCTTTGAATCAGTCACCATTGCGCAGTCCCCACTAGGGAGTAAGTATATTAAACTCTTTAAGAGATTTATCGACGATCTGATATTTATATGGGCAGGATCCGAAAAAGAGGCATTACAGTTCACGGAGGACCTCAATGCGAATGACTGGGGCCTAAAGTTCTCACTTAACATCTCGGATAGCAATATTCAATTTCTAGATCTCCAATTGAGGATAGATGATCAAGGCAAAATTAGTACCAGCACGTATTTTAAAGAGGTGGATGTGAACAGCTATCTGAACTTCTCCAGTAGCCATCTTCCCTCATGGTTTAGAAATATACCGTATGGGCAGTACTGGAGAGTCAGAAAAAACTGCACTAATAAAGAAGACTTTCTGGAAGAAGTAAAGATCTTAAAAACTAGATTTATAGAGAAGGGCTACCCCAAAAAATTGCTGAATGATGCCTTTAGAAAAAGTAGCAAGTTTACACAGGAAACCTGCCTCAAAACATTGGAGGAAAAGAAAATAAAGAGAACAAATAAAAAAATCAGCAGCAAAAAAATCAGCAGCGAAAAAATCAGCAGCGAAAAAATCAGTAGTAAAAAAATCAGCAGCGAAAAAATCAGTAGCGAAAAAATCAGCGGCGAAATCCCTGAAGAGAAAAATGAAAATAAAAATGAATTTGGCTGCAATCTAATAACTAGTTTTAATGCTTCCCACAGGAATATCTTTAAGCTTCTGCAAAAGAACTGGTCAATTTTGAGGAGTGATCCCATTTTAGCAGGAATCATTCCCAAAAATCCTAGGATTATATTTAGAAGAGGGATGAATCTCCAAAGAATACTGGCACCAAGCAGGATTAGAAGTATTAATGAAATAAAACAGAAAGAGGATAGAAATAAGAAAGATGAAAATGAAGAGATGGAAAGGGAAAAAGGGAGTTTTAGGTGTGGATCCGTTAAATGTAAATGTTGTAAAAACATGATAAATGGGAGTAGAACATTTTTTTCCAATACAACAAAGCAATTATTTAAGATACCCCACAGACTGGACTGTGGATCCAGATTTGTGGTGTATTTACTGGAATGTGACTGTAAATACCAGTATATTGGAAGGACAACCCAAAGTATGCGGGCAAGAATGAATAAACACCGCCATAATATTGTGAAAGGATTCCCTTTCCATAGTGTGTCACGACACTTTGCATCTGTTCATAATAAGGACCCATCAGGCCTAAAATTAATTATTATAGATCAAATTAATGAATATGCATATGATAAAATTGAGAGATTAAATAAAAAAGAAACATTCTGGATCTATAAAATGGGGACGCTTTCGCCTGAGGGTTTAAACCTGGCACTAGAAAGAATATAAGTAATAGTGCAGGTAAAATTCGGAATATTGTGTGAGCCACCTGGAATACTAATAAAATAAAATATTAGATTACTAATCTGAGAAAGATAGACCTGAATAAATGGTAGTATATATCCCCACCTAGTGTCCATATTGATGTACTATATCGTTTAAGAACTATTCCTTTCATTAATAATAATTTTTTAATGGTAGTGTATGGAAATTGGTTATTTTGTATTTATATAATGTTTGTTGATGGAATGAATTGTAATGATGGTGCTATAATGTTATGAATTTTAAATTATGCGTGTTATAGTGAGGTTGGTAACCTGGTATTGTGGTAACTATTGAGTTAAAAATAGGAACCAATGATAACTGAGGGGTGGGAATATAAGATAGGAGGAATTGAAGGGCTCTCATTCACTTGAGAAAGACGTGTATGCACGTCGAAATGCATCGTGGGTTTTGAGAGCCTTAAGCTTGAATAATTATAACTGCAATTATTTTAATAAAGTCCGGAAAAGAAGCCAGCATCAGAGATCTTCCTTACCTCAGCGCCCAAACATACACCACGCTTCCATCTTTTTGTACAACAGTGTGGTGACTGTTGAGATGACAAGAGTTAGGATTTTAGTTCCCTAACCTGTAGAAACGTATGACGTACAACAGTGTGGTGACTGTTGAGATGACAAGAGTTAGGATTTTAGTTCCCTAACCTGTAGAAACGTATGACGTACAACAGTGTGGTGACTGTTGAGATGACAAGAGTTAGGATTTTAGTTCCCTAACCTGTAGAAACGTATGACGTACAACAGTGTGGTGAGTGTTGAGATGACAAGAGTTAGGATTTTAGTTCCCTAACCTGTATTAAGGTAGTACGTACACCTGTCTGGTGACTGTTTTGATGACAAGAGTTAGGATTTTAGTTCCCTAACCTGTAGAAACGTATGACGTACAACAGTGTGGTGACTGTTGAGATGACAAGAGTTAGGATTTTAGTTCCCTAACCTGTAGAAACGTATGACGTACAACAGTGTGGTGAGTGTTGAGATGACAAGAGTTAGGATTTTAGTTCCCTAACCTGTATTAAGGTAGTACGTACACCTGTCTGGTGACTGTTTTGATGACAAGAGTTAGGATTTTAGTTCCCTAACCTGTAGAAACGTATGACGTACAACAGTGTGGTGACTGTTGAGATGACAAGAGTTAGGATTTTAGTTCCCTAACCTGTATTAAGGTAGTACGTACACCTGTCTGGTGACTGTAATGGTTTGAAGAGAGGATTTTAGTCCCTAACCTGTATTAAGGTAGTACGTACACCTGTCTGGTGACTGTTTTGATGACAAGAGTTAGGATTTTAGTTCCCTAACCTGTATTAAGGTAGTACGTACACCTGTCTGGTGACTGTAATGGTTTGAAGAGAGGATTTTAGTCCCTAACCTGTATTAAGGTAGTACGTACACCTGTCTGGTGACTGTTTTGATGACAAGAGTTAGGATTTTAGTTCCCTAACCTGTATTAAGGTAGTACGTACACCTGTCTGGTGACTGTAATGGTATGAAGAGAGGATTTTAGTCCCTAACCTGTATTAAGGTACTAAGTACAAGAGTGTGGTGACTCTAATGGTCACAGAAAAGCTTGGATTCCAATCTGTATCACCCTGCCTAGATCCTCCTAGATTAGTCCTGAGAAGGACTGTTCTGGTCACTGGAAATCTTGGACTCCGATCTGGATCACCCTGCCTATGTCCTTCTAGATTAGTCCTGAGAAGGACTGTTGTGGTCAGCAGCAGTTTGCAGCCCTGATCCGGATCTACCTATGAGGGCCGCAAATCTGTCCCTAATCAGCAGCAGACACTCTCCCTACACTCACTGTCTGGATGCCTGTGTGCCGAGCACTGCGCGCCGGGAGTTATAAAGGCTCGGTCACGCTGTGCAGGGCGGCCAATCACTGCTATGCCACAACTAACAGGGCTGTGGCATTGCAGTGGTCTGTCAGCCAATCCCTGCACGTGGGCTGGCTCTCAAAAGAGCGCCAACATGGAGAGATGACGACCACGAGCACAGCACGAGTATCGCGAGATTACTCGGTGCTCGGCGAGTCGCCCGAGTACAGTGATACTCGTGCGAGTACCGAGTAGTGCCGAGCATGCTCGCTCAACACTAATAGACAACATTTAGTCAACACTTATCCTCAGGCCGGAGACATTAAGAAAAATAATACTAAATCTCATGGGCATAATTAGTAATGGTGTTTAGATTTTCAGTTACTATAATTTATCGTTCTGAAGGTAGATGATAGGGAAATAAATTGCAATTAAAAGCTCATGTCATTTTTGTTATTTGCTATTTGTTTTCTTATATTTATTGCTCATTACAGTACTCTATCTTAGAAGTAAGATTGTCAACTCATGTAACCTTATATTAGACTTGCATTATAATGCATTTGTATGATTGGACAAATCAACTGTGAAGTCTAATCTGTAATCTGTGATTTTCTTTTCTTACAAAAATTCAATAAAAATATTTGAATAAGAACCAAGCCTACTTGCTTACTACTGCCGCAACGGCTGCTGCCAATTTATTCGGATTCCCCACATAGTACTTAATGTTAGGGATCTTTCTTATAAATACATATGTACCGTATATACTCGTGTATAAGCCGACCCGTGTATAAGTCGACCCCCCTACTTTTGCCCCCAAAATCTGGGAAAAACTATTGACTCGTGTATAAGCCGAGGGTGGACCCCAGCACAGGTATACAGCCCCCAGCAGTGTGGTATACAGGCCCCCCCGATGGTACACAGGCCTCCCCAGTGGTAGTATACAGCCCCCAGCAGTATGGTATACAGCAGCCTCCCAGTGGTATATACAGGCCCCAGCAGTGTTACAGCAGCCTTCCCAGGGTATATACAGCAGCAGCCCCAGGGTATATACAGCAGCAGCCCCATGGTATATACAGCAGCAGCCCCAGGGTATATACAGCAGCAGCCCCATGGTATATACAGCAGCAGCCCCATGGTATATACAGCAGCAGCCCCAGGGTATATACAGGCCCCCATCAGTATACAGGCCCCCCATCAGTATACAGGCCCCCCCATGGTATATACAGCAGCAGCCCCATGGTATATACAGCAGCAGCCCCATGGTATATACAGCAGCAGCCCCAGGGTATATACAGGCCCCCATCAGTATACAGGCCCCCCATCAGTATACATGCCCCCCCCCATGGTATATACAGCAGCAGCCCCATGGTATATACAGCAGCAGCCCCATAATATATACAGCAGCAGCCCCAGGGTATATACAAGCCCCCATCAGTATACAGGCCCCCCATCAGTATACAGGCCCCACCCATGGTATATACAGCAGCAGCCCCATGGAATATACAGCAGCAGCCCAGGGTATATACAGCAGCAGCCCCAGGGTACATACAGCTGCAGCCCCAGGGTATATACAGGCCCCCATCAGTATACAGGCCCCCCATCAGTATACAGGCCCCCCCATGGTCCGGAAACCTGTAAAGGAAGATGATTATACTTATCGCTGTCCTGCTGCCGTCCCCGCTCTGCATCGCGATCCTCCATCTGCATCGCGATCCTCCATCTTCATTCACCGGCTTCCGACTTCCTGTGTTCTGCGCCGAATGACGTCATTGTCGGCGCCGACAGGAAGCCGGAAGATGGAGGAGCGCGATGCAGATGGAGGATCGCGAAGCAGAGCGGGGACGGCAGCGGGACAGCGATAAGTATAATCATCTTCCTTTACAGGTTTCCGGACCATGGGGGGGGCCTTAATACTGATGGGGGGCCTGTATACTGATGGGGGGGCGCCCGTATAGTGACTCGCGTATAAGCCGTGGGGGTAACTTTTCAGCCCAATTTTTGGGCTGAAAAACTTGGATTATACGCGAGTATATACGGTACTCCACCCTCTGCATCCATTTTGAAGCTTTATTTATATGCACTATATTGAAATTATAATGTGGTGAATACTCTCTGTTCATTCCCATATATATAATTTTTTTGTGCAAATGTATGTATGGTATCTATTTTATTTTAATGTTATGGTGTATTCATAAATAAAAGTTAAATTTTTTGGCCCAAAACTTTTTATTTTTGTTGTTGATATACTTATCGATACTGTTCAAATGTGTATACTGCATGCAATGCTCAAATGTTGTCAGAAAAGACCCTAACATATATAGAAAATTGCATACATTTAATTATAGACAAAAGGAAAAGAAAAATAACAAAAATGTTGTTCCGTGCAAAACTTTAAGGCACTGTTCACACACTGCAAATTTGTTGCAGAGTTTTCTGTGATCATCTGAATAAGGTTTACATGAATCCTTGCACTTGCTGCAAAAACTCGTTTGGATAAGTGGGAAAGATTTTTAGTAGCAGGAATTTCAACATATAGCTATCATATGAACATACCCATGATGTGAACATTAAAGGTGATATCCCAAATTTTTCTTTAAAACAAAAATGTGCCCAAGCACTAACAGGCAACTGGCACCTATCTGCCTGTTGTACCCAGCACCAATCGCCGCCATTCACCCGGCACAGAGCGCTCACAGACTGCTCCTGCCGGGGACAGCATTTAAACAGAGCAGAGGACATCCCGTTTCCTGCTGATTGACAGCTGGCTTCCTGCTACCTAATTGGGGCAGCTGGCTGTCAATTAGCGTGACGTCAGCTATGCTGCTCGTCGACAAAGGTGAGAAGCTGCCCCCTCTGTTGACATAAAGTCATTGGAAGTGGAAATATCACTGACAGAAGCAGTCTACGGGTGCCGTCACATGCTTCAATTTCCTGCAAGATATCGCTTAAGTGATCTGCTTTTTTGATCGCTTAAGCGATTTTGTTTGTGCGTCGCTGCGTGCAATCAAGCGATTTTACAATGTAAAATCGCTTGATTGCTTGATGCCAGATTTGTGAGCAGGAGCTCATATCAAGCGATAATCGCTTGATCAATCTGCATCATCGTGGTGTCTGACACCGCAATGATCCATCTCCCAGCGGCAGAGCCTATGCTGGGAGACGGTAACTGTGGTAAATTTCGGGTTACTAAGCGCCGCGCGGTGCCTAGGAACCCGATGTGTACCATAGTTACCAGCGATCTCGCTGGTCCACATCGCTGGTGAGTCTGCCTGTGTGACAGCTCACCAACGATGTGAACGATATTGTTAGCGATCGCGCGTGCATGTTATCGCTAACAATATCGTTAAGGAAATTGAAGCGTGTGATGGCACCCTAAGACCACTCCGTGTTGGCGGTGACTGGAGGTGAACGGTGCCGAGCACAACAGGCAGGTAGCTGGAGTGCTTAGGCACAATTTGCTTTGGACGAAAATCCTTGATATCCTCTTTAAATGAGCTAAACATTGCTAATTTCTACATCATTCTCGTAGGCTGTTTTCCCACGATTAATTTTTTGTGCGTTTTTGATGCTGTGTATTTTATTTTTGCTGCATCAAAAATGCAGTGTCTTAAAATTCCAGCAAAGTAAATGGGATTTATAGAAATCTCATGGCCCTCTGCTTTTTTTCTTCAGTGTACACTGACCTGTGATGCATTTTTCAAATCTGCAAGAAGTCAATTTCTCCTGCAGGTACCCTGAGCTAAAGGATGCGCTCAAACTAGTGCATGAAGAAGAAGAGAAGGGATTGTCCAAGTAGTGGACAACCCCTTTAATAGGTGCAGACATAGTGTAGATATTTATGCAGCATCAAAAATGTATCAAATACTCATCATAACAATGTAGCCTTAAAGAGTTTTTCAAGCAGTTTTGCAGATTTTTTATTCTGAAAAAATCTTTTTGTAGTGTTATCATTGGACAACACATAGAATGAAGTGTTTTCCTTCACAAGACACTTCAAGATACACTCTGTTTTCTCCAACCAGGCATTTTTCAAAAGCTGAAGAAAAGTGTTGAAAAACTCAACCTGTGTACAGCAAGACAATTTAAAATAGAAATGAATAAGAAGAATCTTTGAAGCATTTTTGAGACATTTTTTCAGGTGTCTTTTGGAGTCAAAGCACTACCGTACCACAGATCAGGTTTATAGACACAATATTAAGAATATTTTTAAAATGATTTCTTGACATAAACATAAAAATAGTTTTTTGTGTAGGTTTTTTTTTTACTTCATCTATATGTGAGCCAGGCTTTCATGTGACCTTTAAGGCCAAAAAAAATACAACTATCGAAAGGAATTTAAAAAAAGTCTCATTCAAAAGGTAACCCAACCCTAAATGAATACTTCTCTTGTTACGTTATTATTTCATCCTTGGTTTACCTCCGAATTATGTAAACGACTTCACTTCACTACAAGATTGTTCACCCTCCTATATTATCATCACCACATTCAAAAAGTCATGCTTTTTCTCACTTATATGGGTATATGTGAATTTCTTTTTGGAAAATTTTTTCAAAAGCACCACTTTAGTATGCCATTGTATTTTTTGCATTGTAGGCTAGGGCTACACTGTTGGCTACGATACCTGTCACATGGACAAAATTTGCTAGATACTGCTGCTACATCACATTACAATACAATTGAATGGGCGACCACAAGGGTACTGCGACCAACCGAAGCATGTCCAACCACATCAGATTCTTTACGTCTTTCTTAATGCGCTCACTGGACCCTAATCACATGTATTGTGCTGCAATGTAGCAAGTTGCAAGGAAGTCGCATGTCGTGTGCTTTGAAATCCATGGCAAGTGTGTCGAGTGCCAATTATGACCATTGACAGGAAATCCAAGCCATTTGGAAACATTTGCAAACTGTTTTGCAGTTGCAGTAGGTCACAGTGTTACAGCATACAAAATCATTACATCCAACATCACAATGTGTCACTGCGATATCATTATATATATTATATATAATGAAATATTATTATATATATATATACATTATATACAATGAGATTGTGCTGTGATATCCCTAATGAAGAGGTCAGGACGACCTTGAAACGCGTCGGAATAAAGGAAACAATTAACAATAGCA
This sequence comes from Allobates femoralis, assembly GCA_033576535.1. Lineage (NCBI taxonomy): Eukaryota > Metazoa > Chordata > Amphibia > Anura > Aromobatidae > Allobates > Allobates femoralis. The sequence continues at coordinate 385,395,039 of JARQOC010000002.1, read as the reverse complement.
CGGAGGTCTGTCATTGAATACAGCAGCGTGTATCAAATCTTTGGTCCTTCTTGGTATATCGTGACTACTCGCTGAGGTGGTGGATCCTGCGGCAGCTGTCTGATATGCAAGTACCGGTTGTGGATTTCACAACCGAACCAGTTTGGCGCCCCACTGGTCAGTGCGCCACAGTAGGGGTACTGAACATAAAGCAGAGTGTGTGGTATCCCAGTCATTGGAGGGGATAATGTCGAACTGAGGCTCTCATCCCAGCATTCCTACACCTAGAATAGGGGGACTAAGGGTTAACCTGTTTGCCTGGGAGACCCAGCCCCTGTGGAAGGAGTTTTAGGGTAGAAGGAGCGGGAAACACATAGACGGATCGAGTCTAGTCTGAGGAACAAAGCAAGGAGCAAGTCCTAGAAGGACGCCACAGGGAGGGCGCCTGAAAAGGAGTGGCGACCCAGACAGAAGGGGGAGACCCAGTGCTAGACTGTCAGAGTAAATGGTCTGGGGGAATTCCGGTCCACAACGGGGTACTGGCTCCGTGTCATGGTGCAGGAGATTCCAAATCTGAGCCACCAATATCGGTGGGTAGCAGATCTGCCAAGCCGCCCCTGGCCTCATCCACAACGTACAGCCCCACCAGGTACCCTCAAACCAGATTGAGCCCCTTAGAGAAGAGAAAGGTAACATCATCACACCCGTCGGGCCTGGTAGGAAGTGGGTTTGTACAGGGCAGTGCACGGATAGAAAGGAGATGCAAGAAAGACACAGAGGACAGTGAACATAGTAGAAGGAATACTTGGAGAGCCTCAGAAAGACTTTGTACCCTCCTGTGACTACCCGACCAGCTACGCGCAAAGACTGCATGACTCTAAACTGAAGTGAACCGTGAACTGTTACCAGTAAAGTATCCGTACAGAGTCAGCAAGCCTCCGGTGTTTTATTCTGCTTAAGTTAAGAAGTAGCTGCTGCCACATCGACCAGCTCAGCAGCAGCACTGCCCTGGGGACCTCGCTCCGCCTGCAGGGACCGTTATCAACTGACTGCAATACCACCATCCCCGGCAGTCTGACAGCAGCGCTGGTGAGATTACCAGAAACTGCAGGTGGCGTCACAAGACTTTATTATTTTCTTTTTATTATGTTGTCCTTCTTATCAAGTGACTCCTAGGGTACGGGCCCGGGCACTGGCCACCGAAACATCACCCCCAGCATTAACGCCTGGGAAACCGAGTTCCCAAAGACCCCTGGGCAGGCCTATGCACTTTGTATATCACTTCATGTAAAACAGATAAGACCCATTGCACCCTTGTCTACCTATTGTTTCTAGATACGGCGATTTCATGGTCACTCACAACGATGCCATGCAGCCTTAGCCAAATTCTATTCATTGCTACAATTATAATTCCACCAAATATATATAGTTGGTTTTATGTTTTACTACTTTATAAAAAGTAATTATTTTTTGTGTAGGCTTGTTTTGAAAAATTAATATTTTAATAGAACAACTGTGGAGTAAATATACAATTAATTAGCTACTTTTAATTGTGGGGGAAGCGGTGGGACGTCAGACGGGAAAAGGAAGAAAAACCTATTTTTTTTTAACACTCTTTATAGTTTTTTTTTCATTGTTCTCCGTGGAGTTTAAATAATATATAATCTTATCAATACAGCATTTTTTATAATTGTTGTGATTTAATAAAAGTATATTTTTTATATGTCTATTTTATACACTTTAGCAAAATTAAGCCATGCTTTTATGTAACCCCTTTAAGAAATAGACTTTATTGACTTTTATTTAATTATTCTTGTAATCCTATGAGCCATCTGCACAGTGCAAGTATTTGATCCCCTTTTTATTGCTTTGGTACACAAAATTAATATTGCCTGTTAGTAATAGCAAAAGAAAAAGAAAAAAATGATCCTGAGTCCAGATTATTGCAAAAGTGAAGAGAAACTTTATTGGTCGTGCAGTGTACAGGATAAAAATTGGATACTCCAGAGGAAATGCAGACACTCACCATGAACCACATTATATTGCGTACATATTGTACAGTAGATAGTAGTAATGGAAGGGAAATCATAACAATAAGATCATACTTTCCATAAGTTAACAGCACAGAAAAAGTCTATGTACATTAAACAAGGGAATCCCTAGGATGCCTAGAAAAGGACCATACAAAGAAGAGGACCTACACTCTTATACAGCCCAGATATATACAAGTCAGATGATATATATGTCAATAGACACAAACACTGCCTAACAGACAGCACAAATGTCTGGCTGCCAATGAGGTCAATATGAAGCACAATCAAATACCAGACAGAATATATGTGTCCATAGGCATATCTAGAAGCCGATACAAAAACAGGGCCTACTCTCTTATACAACACTGTTATATGCAAGGAAGAAAATATATATGTCCATAGGCACCAATACTTCTCCGACAGACAGCACATATGTCTGACTACTGAGTCAATATGTAGCACAGTCATATATACCGGACAGAACATATATGTCTATATGTGACAACTTTGTCTGACAGACAGCATATACGTATATCTGACTGCTGGTGAAGTTAATATATAGTGAATTCTCTATGCATACATGACTATCCACAAGATTGCCCAATATGTCTGGCTACTAATAAAATCTGGTATCCAGCTAGTCAGAAATACATCAATAGGTAGAGAAGGACTGATATCTAAGCTCACAAGTACCAAGATCTCAGCAGGGCCTATGCTATATATCCTGGCAATAAGAGGAACCAGCAATCTGAGACCTCAAAGTTTCATACTAGTAAGTATCTAACTCTGCACCTAGTGTATCCAATACACAGATGACAAGAGGGAAGGAGTAACCATGGGGCCCGCTTATATAGCCCAAGACGCTGGTGCCAGGAGGATCACATAGCAGGGATGACCAGGTCATGATATGATACACAAGATGCGTTTGTGTAATGGCAATTGAAATGGAAAGGTGGGGGGGGAATTAACTGGAAAGTCAATTACCTTTCAGAGTATAATAGATGTCCTGGTTCAGGTGAATGCGCCACACCCTATCCGCATTTTGGTCATGCCTTCGTCAGGGAGCATGTTGATAGAAGGGAACGAGTGGGTTTAAAAAGTATGGCCAGCTAATCACCAGAGGGAGTTGTCTATGATGACACTTTTTACCATTTACCTTTTCTAACTCCCCTATTTCCTCATAGCTTGTAAGCTTGCGAGCAGGGACCTCACTCCTCATGGTTTATGAAATCTTTGTCACTATGTTTTGTCTCAAATTGTCTGTATATGTCCCCTCTGAATTGTAAAGTGCTGCAGAATATGTTGGCACTATATAAATAAAATTATTATTGTTATTATGCTAATGCACGCTTCTTGCCACTCAAGGAGGAAACCGCATCACCCCCTATGGGCTGTCCCTCCCCCCAGTGGGATGTCTCTCCTTGTTGCCTGTCTCTCCCCTTTGTGGGCTGCCCCTTTCCCCTGTGTGCTCTTTCTCCCCACTGTGTGGTGTTCCTGCCCCCCTTGTGTGTTCTCCCTGCTGTGTTCTGTCTCTCTCCCTCTGTGGTGTACAAAGATAGTTGCGGCATAAGTGCTCATGTGCAGGAGCATGTACACTTACTCACGCGGCCTCCATCTTTGGACACTTGAGTTATACAAAGATGGTAGCCGCCTGAGTAAGTGCGCATGTGCACTTACTTAGGCAGAGATTATCAGTGTCAGCAGTGGTGGTGGCGGGCAGTGGTTCCTGACATCTGTTTTGGCTGCGGGTGGCTGTGGCACTGCTGGCGGTACTGTACAATGTGCCAGTACCACCAGTGGGTGCCTTATTTGCACACCCATTATGTGGACGGTGCGTGCAGTGTTGGCTTCGGTTGTCGGCACCAGCACCAGCTGGCACCATATTTGCACACCCATCACTTGGGTGTGCATACATGACCGCCACTGTGTGTGGTAGGAGGACACCCTGACAGCAGAAGTGGATGACAGGACAATTATGTAAGTAGATGGAGGAGTATGCAGTGTGCATTGTACTATATGGAGGACTATAAGAGGTGTGCTATACAATAAAGAGGACTATTGCGGATGAATTATCTTATATGGAGGACTAGGGAGGGTTCATTATAATATATAGAGGACCATGGGGTGCATAATAATATATGGAGAACTATTGGGGTGCATTATAATATATGGAGGACCATGGGGGTGCATTATAACATATAAAGGACTAGGGGAAGTGCATTATAATATATGGAAGATGAAGGGGGTGCATTATAATAAAGGGACAACTATAGGGGGTGCATTATAATATACAGAGGACTATCTAATGTGTATTGTAATCTATAGAGGACTATGTGGGGCCCATTACTATATGGAGGATGAAGAAATGTGCATTATAATATATGGAGGGCTGTGGACAGTACATTATAATATAAAATGTACTATAGTAATAATGACAATATTTACTCATTGTGAAGTAAGGTGATTCCCTGTAGGGTATATATAAAAAACAAACATGCGGCGCCAATCTCAGCGCGTTACCAATGTAACTCTCTGGTGCACTTTTAATGAAGTTTTATGCACTCACCTCTTGCCATAAAACTTCAGGTATATGGTTTTTCCAAAGCCTCCTCGTGCTTTGGATATTTATCCGGGTCTGCTGCTCGCCTTGAATTGATCCTGTATTGGGTCCTGTCACGGATTCCCACAGGCATAAAGGTTCAATAGGAAGTGATCCAATTCTATGGTGGCCGCGCTCCCCGTGGTAATGATTTTAAGAACTTCTTGTCCACAAAAAATTTTATTACTCAAAACATGTGGGAATATAAAAAACGGATACAACGCGTTTCAGCGGAGACAACCGCCTTCCTCAGGTATCTAAATAAAAATACATTTGACACTTTGCTTTATAGGTAAAAGATAATTACAGCTTGCTAGGTATTGACATGAGTGTGTGGGTACAACTACACCTGTCCAATCAGTCTCATTGTCCGCTTCAGCTATAGTGCTTCATTACATAGTAAAAACAAACACCCACAAACAGCAGTCACTATGCTAAAAAAACACTAAGAACATTTATCAATAAAATTACTATCCACAAAAATCTTAAATTACATAAAAGTTAACAAAAGAAAAAAAAAAAAAAGTAAAATGTTTTAAAAAGTGTTTTTTTTTTTTTTTTTTTTTTTTTTTTCTCTTTTTAAAAGGGATCATATACATATACTGAATACTAAATACTAAATTCTTTCCACAATATCATTGAGACCATTGGGATGCAATGTTTGAAGGCGGTAAATCCAATATGTCTCTTTGCGATTAAGCAGAGAATTTCTATTGTTTGTTTCCACAGGTATTTGTTCCAGAGGTGTCACCAATATATTAAAATTGTTCTTGTGCTTGAGTAATAAATGTCTCGACAAGCTATGTTTTAAAAACCCATTTTTTGCTCTATTTCTGTGCCCATTTATGCGAGCACGTAAAGTCTGCGTTGTGCGCCCCACGTACTGTAGCCCACAGCTACAATCAATAACGTAAACAATATAATCGCTATCGCATCTCAGATTCTGTTTTATTTCAATTATTTCACCTGTACTTTTGCTTGCAATCTGTTTCGCACCATGGTTCAGAATCCCACATGTATGACATTTCCTGGAACTGCATCTAAAAACTCCAATCTCATGATCTTTACTTTTTCCATTTTTTGCAGATCTTTTTTTATTGTCTCTTAACCTACTTGGGGCTATTTGACTTTTTATCGTTTTACCCCTTCTAAATGTTATACCTGGTTCCTCAGGCAGACATTTTCCCAAAATCGGATCACGTTTTAAAATATACCAGTACTTTTTCAGAATCATGCGTATCGTTTTATTCCCCCTATTATAAGTTGTGATAAAATTAAATTTCCACCTGCCTCCTTCTCTATCCTTTGTTTTTTTACAAATCACCTCATTTCCTTCCCCCTTCTTTTTACTCAAACAATCCTCCTGCTTTTTTGCCCTGTTTTTTTCAAATGCAGCATGAACCAATTTTTTGGGATATTTCTTTTCCTCAAATCTTTTCTTTAAGATATCAGCCTGGGTTTCATAGTCTTTCTCTTCAGTACAATTTTTCCTGATGCGAAAAAACTGACTGAATGGAATGTTTTCTTTCCACTTTTTGTAATGGGCACTTCTAAAATCCAAAAATCCATTGGAATCAAATTTTTTAAAATGCGTTTTTGTGATGATACATGTCCCCTTGTGGCTAATTTCCAGATCTAAATACACAATTTTTTCGATACTTATTTCTGAGGTAAATGAAATGCCCCAATAATTAGTGTTTTTTTAGCATAGTGATTGCTGTTTGTGGGTGTTTGTTTTTACTATGTAATGAAGCACTATAGCTGAAGCGGACAATGAGACTGATTGGACAGGTGTGGTTATACCCACACCCTCATGTCATTACCTAGCAAGCTGTAATTATCTTTTACCTATAAAGCAAAGTGTCAAATGTATTTTTATTTTGATTCCTGAGGAAGGCGGTTTTCTCCGCCGAAACGCGTTGTATCCGTTTTTTATATTCTCACATGTTTTGAGTAATAAACTTTTTTTGTGGACAAGAAGTTCTTAAAATCATTACCACGGGGAGCGCGGCCACCATAGAATTGGATCACTTCCTATTGAATATTTACTCATTTATATAGCGCTATTAATTCCATAGCACTTTACATACATGAGTAATGCTGTCACTCTTGGAGCTCACAATCTAAATATCCTATCAGTATGTCTTTACAATGTGGGAGGAAACCTGAGTGCCTGGAGGAAACCCACGCAAACACTGGGAGAACCTACAAACTCCTTGCAGATATAAAAGACCAGGAACAATCATGGTACTGAGCACACATCAGTTTGAAGCATTTAAAGAAAGAGACCAAAAGATGTTTTTGTGACCCAGATTGAAATGCCTGAAGGACCACACAAAGGTTTGCAGTACAAAAAGGTTTTTATTAAATTAATGGTGGTACACAAACAGGCAACAGTGGGAAGGTATAAAAGGACAGTGTGGACAGGGGAGGTGAGAGGAAGACAGGAAAAGCAGAGGACAGGTATCCTCGCCCTGGGTATTGAGAGGAAATGCCAGTGCCCTAAAGAAGCATGCCTAGGTAGCATGTAGTATGGTGCAAGACTGCTAGTTTAGGGAAAAGTAAGGCAACCCGATGAAGCTTACCCATGGGAAGAAGTAGAGGGGTCCAATGCCCTCCTGCCTTCACTCAGAAGCTTCTGAGTGAAGGCAGGAGGGCATTGGACCCCTCTACTTCTTCCCATGGGTAAGCTTCATCGGGTTGCCTTACTTTTCCCTAAACTAGCAGTCTTGCACCATACTACATGCTACCTAGGCATGCTTCTTTAGGGCACTGGCATTTCCTCTCAATACCCAGGGCGAGGATACCTGTCCTCTGCTTTTCCTGTCTTCCTCTCACCTCCCCTGTCCACACTGTCCTTTTATACCTTCCCACTGTTGCCTGTTTGTGTACCACCATTAATTTAATAAAAACCTTTTTGTACTGCAAACCTTTGTGTGGTCCTTCAGGCATTTCAATCTGGGTCACAAAAACATCTTTTGGTCTCTTTCTTTAAAAACTCCTTGCAGATGTTGTCCTTAGTGTCCTTGGTGGGAATTGAACCCAGGACCTCAGGACCCCAGCACTGCAAAAGCTGCAGTGCTAACCACTTGAGCCACCATGCTGCCCCTATAGGGTGCATTGTACTGTTTGGTGGTGCATTAAAATATATTGAGGACTATAGGGATACGTTTTAATATATGAAGGAGCATTGGATGTATTATATTACATGGAGGACAATGGTGGGTTCATTATATAATTTGGAGGACAATGGGGGTACATTATGCTATATGGAGCACTATGGGGTGTATAACTCTATATTGAGAACTATGGGGTGCATTATACTATATAGTGGACTATGGGGGTCCATAATATTATATGGAGGAATATGTTGGGCCAATTTAACTATATGGGAAGCTATGTGGGGTCATTTTAATATTTGGAGAGCTGTGTGGTGGTCAAAATTATATATTGAATGTTATGTGAGGGCCATTATAATATAAGGAGGTCTTGTTGAGGGAAATTGTGCTTTATATAAACTATTGTAAAATCAGAAGGAAAGGGGTTAAACCACTCTGCTATCTTCAAAAAAGCAACATGCAGATTTCTTTAATATGTGATTTATTCAACGTGTTTAAGAGATTCACTCCTTCATCAGGAATTTGTTACAAATGTACAATGTAAAACTTTGTGTGGAGTTCATAATACTGTGTGAGGGCTGTGTGGGGGCCATTATACTGTTTGGATGGCTAGTGAGGGTCATTACACAGAGTAAAGAAGTATGTGGACCATTATCTAATATATAAAGCTGAATGTGTGTATGTATGTGTGTATGTATATCCGGGATTGGCATCTACACCGTCGCAACTACAGCCACAAAATTTTGCACAGTCACACGTCTGGACCCGAGAGCGTCATAGGCTATGTTGTGAGGCGAAATTTTAACCCTGCGCGTTCCAGTTCACCAAACAATTTTGCCCCTATCTACATAATGGGGAAAAAGTAAAAGGAAATGTGTGGGAGGAAAATCGACAGCTGCCAGCTACAGCCACAAAATTTTGCACAGTCACACGTCTCAACCCCAGGAGAGTCATAGGCTATGTTGTGAGGCGAAATTTTAACCCCGCGCATTCCAATTCACCAAACAATTTTGCCCCTATCTACATAATGGAGAGAAAGTGACAGTTACCAGTAGACAGTTGTGAATGAGAGGGGCTTAATGACATCACCAAAGACTAACAGCATATACCAGCATATAGTCACTATGGTGGGGCCCTGACATGGAATATTCACCACGCACGAGGACATGTATACACACCACATGCACACAAAGAGTAACAGCTAAGGTGGAGCCCCAACATTGGATACTCACCACGCACCCGAACACAAACACACACACCACATAGATACACACACAACACAGAGACACACACCACACAGACACCCCCCACAGGGACACACACACATACACACCCTACAGGGACACATGCACTCACCCCCCAGGGAAACACACACCATAGGGACATACACACCCCACAGGGACACAGAGACACACACACACCCCACAGGAACATACAGACCCCATAGGGATGGATACACACCACAGAGACAGCCCTCCCCCCACAAGGACACACACCACAGGGACACCCCTCCCCCAAAAGGACACACACCACAGGGACCCCCCAACAGGGACACATGCACACCACTGGGACACACACACATACCAGGGACACACACACCCCAGGGACACACACACCACACAGACAGACACAGATGTGAACAAATCGCCTCACACAACTCGCCTCATACGTCTGGTATCTTTAATTTCCAAAAATAAACATGTGTCATATAGTGAATTAAGGCAGATGTCAGTCACATGAGCTGTCTTTTATGTGTATGTGTGAGGTAACATATACTGCCCGGCCGGGGGGAGGGTTTACTGTTGGCTGGAGATTTATCAAGCCGCCTATAGCAACCAATCACAGCTCAGCTTCTATTTTTCTACAGGTCATTAATATGACATATTCAAATTCTATTTTGCTATAGCTATCATCAGTTATTTAGTAACCCAGGCGTAGCCGGGTACTACAGCTAATGCTGTATATAGGTCCATTTTTCTGCGAGGAGGGCTGTGTGGGGATCACAGTGAGGGAATTATACATTGCAGGGGAACTTGAGGGTGGGTACAGTAGAGTCATCATACCGTGTGTGAAGGATACTGTAGGGGGATCATACAGTGTTTGTGGGCACCTTTTTTGCCATCATTCTTTATGGCTGCAATGGAAAGTGAATGTAAGGGACTCAACAGGAGGAAAATTACTCATATCTGGCCAGGTGCATTGTGGGGACTGATCACGTGGTACGGGCCAGCTTCAATATGCTCACTGCGCATGCGCCAGAGCCAGCCCCACGTGATTAGCCCCCACAATGGACCAGGCCATATATGACTTTCCAGCTCAGCGCATCATCATCAGAAGAGGCGGGAATTTCAAATAGAGGACGAACAGAGGAATTATAACGTCCAGCGGGGCGTGCTGAGAGCAAGCCAGGAGGGGACAATGGAGCCCCAAATCCTCAGATCCTGCCCATCGCAGACTACGAATGTGGTCTACACGTAACTATATACGGTAAGTCTTTTTTTTACTCTTTATAGGTGAGACAGGGATGGTTAGGGATAAGCTAGGATGGTGCAGGGACAGGTAGTGGTAGGATAGGGGGGTAAATCGAAGTGACAGGTTCCCTTTAACTGTCTGCTACAGAAGGCAAGATTGACTATCTTTTGGGGCATTTTACTGTCATCTAATTATGTCTGATGAACCATAATGAAGATATTTCATGATATGTATTACATAGTATCTTTAATAACCAGCAGCTATATATTTCCTTGGACTAGAATTATGTACAGTGCAGAACAGAGATTGGTACATAAGTAGAATAATGTGTACTCCTGCTTGACATCTTATTACTGTTCTCGTGGCATCAAAAATTTGTGCCGAGTGGCATAAACCTACAGTGATAATGATCTACATCAAGAGCGAGCCGCAGGCAGCAAATAATATTGTTGGTTAGCTGGGAACACTCGCCTTAGCAATGCTACATACATCACAGCATGTCACCTTCCAGACACCTACAAATAAGCTGCTGGGACTCCTACTGAACATTTGCAAGAGAAAAAGCTGAAATGAAGCAATCAGACGCTATGCAGATAAAACTGACAAAACAGGTTTAATTTCTGGAAACAGATATTTCTCAGATAGCAAAGACAGGAAAAACAGAATAATCTCTGCTGTGTTGATTCCTTGCATTTCATATAAGAATAGCGATATCAAAGACGTACGGTACATCTTGACACACATATGCATTGCATGATATTACATGGTACCGCTAAAGACCTATAACTTAGGGTTTGTATCATAGGGTGCATTGAGAATTTAACAAATTGACTAAATATCTGAATACCAGCTTGTTGGCACCCTCTTCTAGCCCCACAGTTATGCTTTTTTCTCTCTCCTATTCTCCATACTCAAATTAATAAGCGATTCAGATAACAGAGATGTAGTAGTAAGCATTTCAAAATGCAGTTAGTGAAATATAAAACTTCCAGGGAATTTAATGAAGACCTATGTCTGAACAACTGTCCTCAGTGTATCCTGCAAACAGCGATGTACCAACCGTTTAGTCAATCTGAGCCCGAGGACCCATATCGGTAGATGATGTACACATTGATGTTACTCAGGTAGCAACGTTTTGCGGTGATAATTAGAAAGCTCCTTTAGGCTCTCTGCCTTCATAAGAAATGACAACTACCACTGTACATGATCAAGAACTGTGACTGGCAGCAAAAGCAAGACACTGGGATCTAATGTCAGCGGCATCCCTTTTTCTTAATCGTAAGCTGTAGTAGTGCTTCCTGCTGGCAAGTAAAGAGTACTTCAGATGCGTCTGCCTCTGAAGTAATGAAAGCAAATTACAGATACTACACTATAGGGAGTCAGCAGGACTTCCAGTCTTAGCCTCTGTCAAAAGTAGACCCTTTGATGGAGAAGTCCAGCTGGCCATGGATCATCATTTACTAGCGATACATTGAACGGTCTTATATATCTGCCTGGTATTTTAGACTGTGAAAAAACGATACAATCCAGAGGCCTTCTAATGTTGTCATTTTAGTGGAGTCATTTCTCTTCACTAACAGACAACATGATGAGCAAATTGATTCCATATAAATCAAATTCATATAAAATTTTTATTCATTTCCTGAACTTGACTAATTTAAATTAGCAATTTGCCTTGCACAAATTGTCAACCTACAAAACAGTTGGCTAGCCAATGGGTCAGTGGGATACAAGGAAAATAATACTAGACCAAGGTGGTCGTGATATAGCCAGAAAGTCAAAACCTACAAGAAATAGTATGGTGGGCTATAACGACCAACTTCCATCTTTTTTTATGATTCTTCCTATTGCTATGGTCATTTTTCACTTAAATACTTAAAACATCATCCAATTTTCAAATATTCCTTAGTATGAACTTTATTTCTTACCATTATGATTTGTTGAAGGTTTCCATTCCCAGTTGTTTAGCCTGTGTAGGTATAACTCACCTATATTACTGAGAGGTCATTGAATTAATACAATGGTTTTATCCTCCCAGTTCACAAATACTTTTACTACATGCTGAGGAATATTATTCAACCATTAGCCATACACCATTCCTACATACCCGTGTTGTTTCCATTTCCATCTCCACCTGTGCTGAGACCCTCACTTAGTAAAGTTGGGCACTGTTTATCTGTAAAATAGAATTTCAAGTATCTCATTATTTCCACATCTGGATTGCTAGATGATAATATATATAATACATATGGAATATATAGCTTGTAGAGCCACCTTTAACAGTAATGATGTCAAGTAATCATTTTCTCCACAATTTTATCTGTCTCTCTGTCTCTAACATCATTCTTGGTGAATGATGTACTTCAAATTGTTTGCTTGCACTGTGGCCAGCATGCATGGCCTAAGCGTGCCACTATGGGCTGCAGTGTCTTCTGAATTATTTGCCATCAAGCACATCTGTGATATCAATGGTCAACGATTGCAACGGCAGCTGCCAGCAGCATTGAATCTTGATGATTTGTGTGGCGTGCCAAGTGTACTCAGCGTGGCAAACCATTAATTAGACACTCATTAATAACCATACTGGTTGTATGCGATGGTGTATAAGTGAATATATCTCTTTGCATGTCCCTGGCACTCATACTTGATACTGAATAAATCGAGATGTTTTGAAAATGTTGCTTCCTTTTTTTTTATCATTCTCTTGTAAGTAACCTGTCTGTCCAGTGATTTTCATAACTCTACACATTATCATTCATGGTGTTGCAATTTCAGTGTTGAGGGTTATATAAATACATAAGATACTGTGAGGTAGTGCCGGGATTGCAATACAAAAGGCAGTGAGCCTGGTATCAGTTCACACAGTACCCGGGTTCCGGGACGCAGCCAGGTACACTGCATACATCTACCATATAGTAACACGGTCCCTCTAGGTTATGGGTTCTCGCCGGTCTAGGTCGCACTGAGCTCCAGCCCTCCCGGGCTAGGCCGTGTTGTAACAGCACACAGCCTCTGACACTCTTGACCTGACCGCTCAGTAGCCTCTTCTGCCTCAGCTCAGGCCGAAGCTCTCCACCCCGCCCTGTCTCCTAACCTTGCTTTTAACCCTGTGCCTCCCTCTGGGGAAACCTACAAGACCCTGAGTGGAGAGGACCGTCCCCCTATTCTACACTCCGTACCGGGTTCAATAAGTGACAGTACACATTCTGGGGGAGACATAGTGCCCCTCGCATATGATCCCCCGCAGTATCTCACAATACCCAAATATATATGTATATAACATCTTCCATGTTGATCAAATATACGTACCTACCCAGTCTTCAATTTAAAAATTTGCCGAACAGCGAATCTGAGTAAATGTACAGAATATCCCAAACTCACTACATTAAACTTATAACTTATTTAAAGACCTGCAAATAACCTTTTCGGGGAGGCAGTAAACTTAAACATTAGTGCCACATATTGTGCAAAACAGAAGTTCTGATTAGGCAAGGTGAGAGGCCTCTAACATGGGATCTAAATGGGGACATTTCATCTTGTGGAGAGTGCCAAGCAGGGGCAAGAAAAATTATAGGCCAAGCAATGCTCTTCTGAGAATTTAAATATACAAATAGCCCCTTCACAAAAGAAGAAAACAAGAACTTTAATACCAACTATTAGGCAGCAATCCTTAGAGTCAATTTTGATCCTTGCTACATGACTTAGGATAAGTAGCCAAACCAGACACTCCATTTACAAATGTGTTTTGGGGTATTTGCCTTTCATAAGTGTAAAGCATGAAGTCTGATTTAGTTAGGTGAGAGGCCTCTAACATGGAGAGTGTCATATCAGTGTAAAGATACTTATAGACTATTTAACACTCCTCTATAAATATGCAAATAGTCTTGGAAGAGGACTCGAACTCTAGTGGAACCTGTTGGGGTAATAATCCTACTTGGTTAAAAGGTTAGTTTAGTGTTATGTACCCACTGGGTGTTTGTGCACCGTTTTAGGAGATCCAATTTGTTGCATTTTTTGCAACCAAAACAGATCCTCTTGTAATGCAAAAAAAAAAAAAAAAAAAACAATGCATTATCCGTTTGTGTTGCTTTTTTTGCTCTGTTTTATTTAGTGCTGCACTTTTGCTTTTCAATGCAAAACTGCAGTATTATTCCATGGCAAGGGGGACACAAACGGATACACACAAATGGACACACACACTTTATTACCTCCACCAAGGTCCGCAGTGACCAGTGATGTGTTGCTTTCAGGCAGGGGCAGACACAAAATGTAATGAGCCTCTGTGCAAGAAATTTTTTGACCCCCCTTCATAGTGCAATAAAGGTATGTAAATATATAGATTGTAATATTTATAAATGCTGCACATTTTAGTGCAGGAAAATCTGCAGTATATCAATTCTTGCTGTGGGTTTTCCCACACTAAATGGGCTGCATATATAATATTGAGGCTATGCAGGGTTGTATTTATTATCTGGACGCTACTACTGGGCTGTATATATTATTTGGAGGCCAGATGCAGAATCCAAATAATATATACAGCCCAGCTGAAACTTCAAATAACATATATAGCCCAGCACAGCCTCCAAATAACATATACTGTATAGCCCAGCACAGCCTCCAAATAACATATATAGCCCAGCAGGGCCTCCAAATAACACATACAGCCCAGCCAGCATCCAAATAACATATATAGCCTCCTGTGCGCTCCCCCTGATAGTTGTGGGGACCTGGGAGCTATGTATTTGCCTCTGACAGGGACCTCTAGATTCCCTTTTAATTATCCCCATAAAGTATGATACTAACAAAAGTGCCCCTGAAACACTGTATAATTCCCCCACAGTAAATTCCTCCAAAGTACCCTCCACACACAGTATGATTACCCCACTATACCCCCTCTACTACACCAACACAGTATGGTGACCCCCAACTGTCTCTCCCACACAAGCCTTCCAAGCAGTAAAATGGCCCTACATACAGTATAATGGCCCAACCATCCCTCCAAATAGTATAATGGCCCCCGACCCAGCCCTTCGTACAGTATGATGGACTGCACACAGCCCTCCACACAGTATGATGGACCCCAGACAAACCTCCACACAATATGATGGACCCTGCACAAACCATCACACTGTATAATTGCTTCCATACCAGATAATAACCCTCAAATAGTCCTCCATAAAGTATAAAGGCTCCCTCATAGCCATCCACATATTATAATGGACCCCACATAGTCCTCCAAATAGTATAATGGCCTCCACAAACTATGTATTGAGTGATGTTAGCTTGCTGTATTTACTCTTTGCCTTTGCCATGCTTCCTTCTAAGTACATTGTGCATTATATTTTACCTTTTGTCTTTAGCTAACAGGTTTAGCATGGCATTGAACTCTCCTTTATTATAATCATATCAGCAGCAACACACTCTTGCACTACCGATCTAGTCCTAACTATTTTTGGAAAAGGTATCTTTTATAACACATGTAAAGCTTGCTACATACTATTCTGTACTGCTATGATGATGGTAATGGTTCATCAGGAACAAATACATGCTGCACATGTGCCTTGTTTCGTATGTTTAGTGACCTCGATTGTAATTTGTGACTTTCATTTCTTGTAACCATGTGAACTTGTTATACCACCTGCAGACACTACATGTCACCACTTTTTTTTCTGCACTATATTTAAAGTGTTTATGTCTAGTCTCTGTCCGTATTTTCTAAATAAAATTTGATAATTCTTTTAAAGCAATATAGCTCCACTTTTTGCGCTTGTATAGATCATGTTTATATGTGTTGACCTGCATAGGTTAGTAAATAGAGAGAATTTACCTCCATGATTGCAAATTACCATTTGGAGAAATTAACCTGTTATCACGCTGCTTCGAGGTCCACTCATTAAACATTATGAATATGCAACCCACTTCCACCCTCTGTGACAGCATATGTGATTGGCTGCAGTGATTGGTTACGATCACACTAGCTGTCTGAGCCCCAATGTGTAGTGTAAAGATAAATAAATAATTGAAAAAAATGGTGTGGGGTCCCCTGTATTCTACAGAAGGTTGAAAACAACCGGGTTTCGGAGACAAATGTATCTTGCACCGTCAAATCAACCCGAGGTAGCGGCGTGTAAAGTAGGTTGTTGCCACCCGTCATTTGCGGCACCTGTTTCAGAGCAGTGCTGTAAAACAGGTTGATTTCAACCCGATGGTAGCAGCGTCTAAATAAGGTAGGGTAAGGTTTTTTCGCCACCTAGTTAACTCCCTGGGGCGTGACACAGGCTCCGTGAAACCGCCCCCTTCAGCGATCATTGGTGGAAGCTTCTGCGTTACGATTGGTTGTCGCTGCATAGGGCGGCATATTTAAGGAGCTGACCATTCACACTACACAATTGCTATAGCGTCATGTATTAGCCAGCCTTCCTGCGCTGGCTGGCCAATCATGATGCTATTGCATTGTCCAATCATCGTACGAGCGTCTCGTAATCCACAATTCTGGCACGCCTATGTGTTGTCCCTGCTGCCCCAGGTCCTCCCATATTACCTTCTGTAGCGGCGTGTAAATGAGGGACGGTGCTCTACAGAAGGTAACTTGTGGCACTCGGCGGTGCATCCAGAGATAGATTAAACCTTCTGTAGAGCACCTTGTAGCGGCGTGTAAAGGCGGTATTGGGTACCGTTTTCAACCGTTGGTACGTGCTCGTGCACGTGAAACACCCGGTTGTTTCTAACCTTCTGTAGCGGCGTGTAAAGATACCTTCACAGCTGGAGGCTGCAGCCCCCAGCCATGCACATTATCTTGGCTGAGTATCAAAATATGGGAGACCCATGCATTTTTTTATTATTTAAATAAATTAAAAAACTGTATATTTTCCCCCCAATTTTAATACCCTGTCAAGATAAAACAGATAGCTGCATTTTGGTATTCTCAAGCTGGGGATGCTACACACTAGTGCAAAAATAAATAAATAATAATTTATAAACACAGTATGGGGTCCCTCCCAGTTTTGATACCCAGCCAAGATAAAGCAGAATGCAGGGGGCTTGTATTCTCAGGCTGCAGAGGCCCATGGTTATTGGGCCCTTCTCTGGCTATAAATAGCGGACCACAGCTGCCCCAGAATCAGAGAATCCCTTTGATGCACCAATTCTGGCAATTTACCCAACATTCTGATTGCTCTGGTGTGGTGGCAATCAATATAAGGGTTAATTACACCTGTGATTAGTCAAAAATCACAAGTGCCAAAAAGCTGTGAATTAGTAATGGAAGAGGTGTCTATAAGACCCCGCAATTACAAATTAATTATGTAAGTAAAAAGAAATAAACACAAAACAGAGAAAACTCCTTCATGAAAACCCCTCTTTCTCCAATTTAGGGTGGCATCACACTGCGGTGAGGTCCAGTCCGGGGCTGTCAGGGGTGAACCTGACAGCCCCGGACCGAATCAGCACACAAAACAGGTCCAGTGTGCATCCTGCTGCAGCTGCCGCTGCTGATTATTCACGACCGCGGCTTGCAGGGAGCTAGCCGCAGTCCTGAATTATAACAGCGGCGTGCAGCCGCCGGTATCGGGTTCCAGATCCTCCTGGATCAGGGCAATCCGGCCACATAGGCTCCCATGTTAAGGGAGTGCTGGATTGCCCCGGAAGGATCCGGGGGAATCCGGGAGGATCCGAGAGACACCAATTAGGTGCAAATCGGACTCCCCGGACCCAAAAACGTTGCATGCATCGTTTTTGGATCCGGGAGGAAAATCCCACTTCTCCCGGATTCTTCCGGCGAGATGGCAGCTGGATGGCAGATACCTGCCATCCGGCTCCATCCGGCCCCATAGGATACTATGGGGCCAAAATCCGGTTCAGGGCTGTCACCCCTGAGAGCCCCGGACCGGACCTCACCGGAGTGTGAAGCCACCCTTATTAATCCCCCCAAACGCCCCTGCAGGTCTGACTTTGCTACATTCTTACGTCGCTGTGCGCGGTCACATTAAAAAATATGACCGATCACTGCCATCTCAGGAACACACTGATGGAGCCGCAGCTGTGAGAGCGGTGATGGCAGTGAGTTCACCTGAGGTCACAGCTGTGCAGTTCCTAAGGTACTTTAGTTGTGACCTCAGGTGAACTCATTAAATTAATACTGGATTACCAGATTATTGACTTCAATGATGCCAGATTTACCTGATTATCCTGCACCTTTGAAGTCCATAATCCGGTATCATTGAATTCAATCCTGGATCATTTTGGTAATCTGTGATTGAGTTCACCTGAGATAGTTCACTAAGTTCAATGAAAAAATTAATTGCGTAAACTTTTTGGTGCGTTTTTTGGGCTGGAGATGCAGATGAACATATTGAACTCAATGGATTAGAATTAGGCAATGTGCGCCCATTGAGTATTTGGATGCCGAAATTTCTGCACCAAATCTGGTTCTCCTGATAGAAAAAAGCTCTAAGGCTAGGGTCACACAGAGCGCTGCACCTGTGGCAGCCGGATTCCGTTACAGCATAGCTCAGCCTGCTGTAACCGCCAGCGGTAACGTCGGCAACTTCAGGCGAACGCTGCCCTTAGTTACCCGATGTGTACCATAGTTACTGGCCACACACAAAGCTGCCTGGACTGCGGTTTTCCTGAGCGCAGAGAAAAACCGTGCAGGCAACGTTTTTCTCTTCGCTCAGGATTACCGCAGTCCAGGCAGCTTTGTGTGTGGCCAGTAGCTATGGTACACATCCGGTAACTAAGGGCTGCGTTCACCCGAAGCTCCCGACGTTACAGCTGGCGGTTACCGCAGGCTGAGCTCTGCTGTAATGGAATCCGGCTGCCGCAGGCACACATAGCCTAATCCGGTGATCTGGCATTGAATTCCGTGTGTTCGTCTGCATCTCTTGGCAAAAAATGCACTAAATATGACACATTTTGATGCATTTGGGGTGGAAATACACAAAAAATGCTGCAAGAATTGACATCTGCAATGGAATAAAAAATCAACATTTGCGCAAAACTTTTGAATTCTCATTGACTTTGCTGGCATAAGGATTTGCATTAATGACAAAACTGCACTAAAAATGCATGAAAAAAGTGATGCA
The DNA here is from genome assembly GCA_033576535.1 of Allobates femoralis. Taxonomy (NCBI): domain Eukaryota; kingdom Metazoa; phylum Chordata; class Amphibia; order Anura; family Aromobatidae; genus Allobates; species Allobates femoralis. Next base: position 385,375,754 of record JARQOC010000002.1, on the reverse strand, counting down.
TTTTTGGTGTGTTTTTCTGCCAGATGCAAATTTGGTGCAGAATTTTCTCATTGAACTTGGTGAACTCAGTTGAATGTACATATACTGGTTGTTTTGTATGTTCTACTATACTGTTCTTGCTACTTGGTGAAACTCTCCTTCTGGTTGCAAAATAGTCCAAAAGCAGGTAGTCCAATGCAACAAAACTTCTCTTTAAAAGATTAACTTTCTTGATCCAGCATACAAAATGAAGAGTAAAAAAACAATGTTTCGGCCAGCACAGGGCCATCCTCAAGCCTTTACAAAGTGTATATAACCCCAATATAGACAAACAGAGATTTGTATGGATTTGTGTTTAGTATTGCCATGAGATGGAGGCTGGAATGATAGGAGGGGCTGATGGGAGTGACCGACAACCAACCCGCCTTATAAATCTCTGTTTGTCTGTATTGGGGTCATGTACTCTTTTTAAAGGCTTGAAAATGGCCCTGTGCTGGCTGAAACATTGCTTTTTTATTTTCCATTTTGTATTCTAGATCAATAAAGTTTATCTTTTAAAGAGAAGGAGTCTGGTGCCTTGGACTTGCTGCTTTTCACCTCGGGTGAACTCACTGAAGTCAATCATGGCTTTTCCAAAATGTGTGTGCATTCCAGTAATCTGGCATTGAGCTCAATGGTGCGGGATTATTGACTTCAATGGTGCCGATTAATCGGGTAATTTGGTACCATTTTAATAAATAATCTGGTAGTCTGGCATATTTGAAATCAACGCCAGATTACCGGAATTGAGTTTAATGAGTTCCCCTGAGGTGAGATCACCTGATGTCCCAGCTGGGATACTGTGAGAACCGCCAGTTTGTGATCTTAGGTGAATTCACTTAAATCACCACTCTCACAGCTATGGCTCCATTAGTGTGTTCAACAGTCCATAGTGGTTGGTCACATTTTGTAACCTCAGGATGTAGCAGAGCCAGATTCAACATGGGATGTCATGTATGTACATTACGTTAGACCTGCAGGTATGTTTTGATAAATTGGAGAAAAAGCATACTTTTTTAAATAAGGTACTTTTTCTGTGTTTTGTGTATATTTCTTTTTACGTACACAATTAGTTATGGGGGATATGCCTCCTAGACACCTCTCCCATTACTAATCCAGGGCTTTGTGGCAGCTGTGATTTTTTTCACAAACCAAAGTTGTCATTAAACTCTTATATTACACCAATTGCCACCACACCAGGGCAATCGGGATGAGCTGGGTAGAGCACTAGGACTGGCACATCTAATGGATGTGCCCCTTCTGGGGTGGCTGCGGGTTTGCTGAGCTTAGCCTTGGGAGGGCCCAATAGCCACAGGCGTGCCGAGGCTAAGAATACCAGACCCCTGTTGTCTGCTTTATCTGGCTATCAAAATTGTGGTGGACCCCACACCATTTTTTTAATTATTGATTTATTAAAATGTATTTATTTATTAAATTATTGATTTATTTTTACACTAGTGTGTAGTGCAAATAATTACAGACCCCAGCACCAGTGAGTGGGGGAAGCAAGAGAATATTCATAAGGTTTAACGAATAACGAGCGGACCAGGAAGCAGAGTGACAGTGGCATGGAAACTAGGTCGGTAAGTAAAATTATCCTGCTTTAATCCCCATTTTTCACCAGTACAACTTGCTGATTGGTTGCACTGCAGCATTTCAACAAACTTCATCTGGGTAGTCGAACCTGCACATTAACATGGACTTCCCTGAGATGTTCATGTTTGGGGTTCATGCAAGGACACTAAGTGTCCCAAACTTTACAGATCGTGTTAGCTCATCACTACAATATAGCTGTTGCTCCACCTGCTATTTGGGACATGGTGCCAAAAGATGGGAAAAAGAACCTAAGTAGTGTATGCATTCACCAAAAACTGGATTGGAAAAAAACAGGGAGACACAGTGAAATCCATGATGGATATTACAAATCTATTAAGATTTCTTATGATAACATTTTTCACTCTTAACTTATATTATGCTGATCATATTTCTGTATTTTTATTAAATAGAATAGGATAGCATACAATGAAAGTGAAAAGAGATAGGATAAGGCTTTAAGCAGTTCATTACTTCTATTGCAGTACATACATGGAGCACATTATTTGGGAGATATACAATATAAATACAGTATAACTAAGTCTTAATAGCCAAAATTATAGTAACAAATCAGATATATGAAGTAATAGTTGTACATTACCTGTTTGAGGTAGAATTCCTCCATTGCTGTACAAAATGCAGCTGGTCAAGTAAATTGCAGATGCCCAGAAAACCCACATGTTTGTGGTTGATAGTTTTGGTTAGCGCTAACAGATCTATAATTAAAACAGAGATTTATCACATTACATTTATTCTTCTAAATACTTTTTAGTGAATTTTACATCCTAGAGCAAACAATTATAAAATTAAAAGTTGAAATGTTTGTGATCAACAACCATAAAGTTTAGTTTGGCATACTTGAAATGCAGAGAATAAAGAATAAGGATTTGAAGTATGGATGGTTTGGGAAATTATAACAATATATTTTAGACTAGATGGTGGCTCGATTCTGACGCATCGGGTATTCTAGAATATGTATGTAGTTTATTTATGAAGATTTAAGAATAATGCAATGAATACACGATATCTATCCATCATCTACCTATGTGTCTATCGTGTCTATTGAATATTCTCCTGGGCTTGCCTTAGTTGGTAGAGCATTCGTGTTTGTGAATGGCGTGAACATGTTGTTGTCTGCTTGCTCTGTCTTCTGGATATTCATTCAGCCGACAATGTCTATGAGATTCGGCATCTTGGGCTTGTCTGGCTGCAGTTTGTTGTGGTGTCTCCTGTTGCCGACAACGTCTGTGAGATGCCGCATCCTGGGCTTGTCTCACTGCAGTTTGTTGTGCTGTCTCTTGGTGTCGACGATGTTGTTGCCTTGCTGCTTCTGCAGGTTGTCTGTCATCGTCATTGGCGTATTTGCGCTTACGACCAATTAAACCCATTGAATAAACGTGACTGAAGAAGTTCAGACTGTCACTGACACAACTTGTGAAGTAAATGTGACTGAAGAACAGCACACTGACAGACCTTGTAAACAGGAGTGAAGTGCATCACACTATGAGTGGCAGACCTTGTAAACAGGAGTGAAGTGCATCACACTATGACTGACAGCCTTGTCAACAGGAGTGAAGTGCGTCACACTATGACTGACAGCCTTGTAAACACGAGTGAAGTGCGTCAAACTATGACTGACAGCTTTGTAAACAGGTGTGAAGTGCGTCACACTATGACTGACAGCCTTGTAAACAGGAGTGAACTGCGTCACACTATGACTGACAGCCTCGTAAACAGGAGTGAACTGCGTCACACTATGACTTACAGCCTTGTAAACAGGAGTGAACTGCTTCACACTATGACTGACAGCCTTGTAAACAGGAGTGAACTGCTTCACACTATGACTGACAGCCTTGGAAACAGGAGTGAACTGCTTCACACTATGATCGGCAGCCTTGTAAACAGGAGTGAAGTGCGTCACACTATGAGTGGCAGTTCAAATTGCGCGCCAAGCCGTGCTCCGGTTCGCTGATTGCTCGCCGCCAGATGGCGGCGACCAAACAGCACACTTGGCACGTGTCTTAAAATACGCTTCACTGATTGGTCGCCGCGGCTTGCAGCGACCATTCAGCGAAGTGCCGCTGAATCAGCTCGGCGGGATTCAAACCCCTGCCAAGCCATGCTCCGCTTTGCTGATTGGTCGCCGCCAGCCACAGCGACCAATCAGCGCACTTGGCGCGTGTTTTAAAACACGTTTTGCTGATTGGTCACTGCGGCTGGCAGCAACCAATCAGCAAAGCGGAGCACGGCTTGGCAGGAGTTTTGAATCCCGCACTGCTGATTGGTCACCGCTAAAGCAGCGACCAATCAGCGGCATGGGATTCATATTTCCCGCCGCGCCACTCCGCTGATTGGTCGCCGCTGGCAGCGACAACCTATCAGAGAGGTAGCGCGGCTTGGCAAGGTATTTGAATCCCGCTCAGGGTACTACCGCCGGTCATCTCCCGGCTGGCTCACCGCGGACCTCTGTACGGCAGTACATGAGCCGCGGCACGAATTTTGAATTCGCACAGCTCTTTTAAATGCACGCGGCTCTTTTGCATACGCTGTGCTCATTGGTTGCCACGGCTGGCGAGCTGGCGCGCGATTTCCATGACAGACACGATTAAGCAATTATATAGTAGATGTTATAAAGGGGTGAGATCCAATTAGTAAAACATTTTTAATGAATAGAGATGATGAAATCGATTAAATGTGTATCCTTAAAGGGGTTTTCTTACAAAGTTTGTTTTAATCAATAGATATTATAATAATAATAATTTCTTTAATTAGATGTGTTAAAAAATGTTCCCGTGCATAGATAATCTTAAAAGTTTTACCTTGCAAAAAAATCCATCTATGATCCCATGCCGTAATGTCTTTAAACTCTCTTGTGTACTCCCCTGCCCAGGAGATGTGGTATGATCAGACCATGTCCCTGTACGGTCAGACACAGCCATTACACAGTACTTAACAGGGACACATATATAAGATTATCTCACCCCAGGAGATGTGGTATGATCAGACCATGTCCCTGTACGGTCAGACACGGCCATTACACAATACAATAGGGGCATTTATATAAGATTATCTCAGCACAGGAGATGTGATCAGACCATGTCCCTGTACAGTCAGACACAGCCATTACACAGTACATAGCAAGGGACACATATAGAATATTATCTCAGCCCAGGAGATGTGATGTGATCAAACCATGCCCTTGTAGAGTCAGACACAGCCATTACACAGTACTTAACAGGGACACATATATAAGATCATCTCAGCACAGGAGATGTGGCATTATCATACCATGTTCCTGTATGGTCAGAAATGACCATTGCACAATACGATAGGGACACTTATATAAGATTATCTTAGCACAGGAGATGTGGTATGATCAGACCATGTCCCTGTTAGGTCAGACATGGCCATTACACAATACAATAGGGACACTTATATAAGACTAGATGGTGGCCCGATTCTAACGCATCGGGTATTCTAGATCATGTATGTAGTTGACATATTGTGACTGACAGAACTTGTTCAGTCAACGTGAGTGATCTACACGGCTCCTCCTGTCACTGCTCCTCTATCTCTCTTGCTGTCCCCACTCCTCCTGTCACCGCTCCTCTGGCTCTCCTTCTGTCACCGCGCCTCCTGTCCCCGCTCCTTCATCTCTCCTCCTGTCCCTGCTCATCCTATCCCTACTCCTCCTGTCACCACTTCTCCTGTCACCGCTTCTCCTGTCACTGCTCCTCCGTCTCCCCTCATGCCACTGCTCCTTCTGTCCCCGCTCCTCCATCTCTCCTCCTGTTACCGCTCCTCCTGTCACTGCTCCTCTGTGTCTCCTCATGTCATCGCTCCTCCTGTTACCGCTCCTCATGTCCCTGCTCCTCCGTCTCTCCTCCTGTCACCACTCCTCCTGTCCCCACTCCTCTGTTTTTCCTCCTGTCACCACTCCTCCTGCCCCCGCTCCTCCATCTCTCCTCCTGTCACCACTCTTCCTGTCACCGCTTCTCCTGTCCCCACTCCTCTGTTTCTCCTGTCCCCACTCCTCCATCTCTCTTCCTGTCCCCGCTCCTCCTGTCCCCCTGCTCCTCCTGTCCCGTCCATCGCTCCTCCTGTCCCCTCCATCGCTCACCCTGTCCCTTCCATCGCTCCTCCTGGTCCCACCATCGCTCCTCCTGGCCCGTCCATCGCTCATCCTGGCCCCCTCCATCGCTCCTCCTGGCCCCACCATCGCTCCTCATGGCCCCTCCATCACTCCTCCTGGCTCCTCCTGGCCCCTTCATCGCTCCTCCTGACCCCTCCATCGCTCCTCCTGGCCCCTCCATCACTCCTCCTGTCCCCTCCATCGCTCCTCCTGGCCCCATCATTGCTCCTCCTGGCCCACCATCGCTCCTCCTGGCCCCTCCATCGCACTTCCTGTGCCTTTCATCACACTTCCTGTCTTCTCCATCGCTCCTCCTGTCCCCTCCATCGCTTCTCCTGTCCCCTCCATCGCTCCTCCTGGCCCCTCCATCGCTCCTCCAGGCCCCTCCATTGCTTCTCCTGTCCCCTCCATCCCTCCTCCTGGCCCCTCCATCGCTCCTCCTGGCCCCTCCATCGCTCCTCCTGGCCCCTCCATTGCTCCTTTTGGCTCCTCCTGGCCCCTCCATCACTCCTCCTGACTCCTCCATCGCTCCTTCTGGCCCCTCCATCGCCCCTCCATCGCTCCCTGCAGTGAGGATACTCACCCGTCTGTCGGCTCGCTCCACCTCCGATGCGTCTTGTAGCTCCCAGGGCAGGACCTGTAGTTGCCTGGGTAACCGATCAGCTGATCGGTCACATGACCGCAGTTAGCGTCATTTGACCAATCAGCTGATTGGTTTCCCAGGCAACGACAGGTCCTCAAGCCCAGTAGGAGCTAGAAGACGCATCGGAGGTGGAGCAATCCGGCGGACGGAATGGGGGGCCGCAGGGAGAGCGGGCAGGGCAGCAGGAGCGGGCGCCAGGAGGAGAGGGGGGGCTGTGAGGAGAGCCGCGCAGCTCTTTTGCATATGCGGCAACCAATGAGCGCTGGCGCGTGATTTCGGCGTCAGACAGACGATTAGGAAATTATATAGTATATTATCTCAGCACAAGAGCATTTTTTAAACACATTCAATTGTGGAAATTATTATTTCAAGCTCTATTGATTAAAATGAACTTTAAAAGGATCTTTCTGGGAAAACTCCTTTAGGGGTGAGTGTTTCTCTTTATACCAGCTTGACACCCTTCTCAAGATAAATCGATCTCCCTTAGACCAACAATTAGAGGCCTTTCACCTAGCCAAATCTGGTCTCCTGCTTTTCACTGATGAGGATGATGAGGAGTAACCTCCCCCAAAAAATATGTCTGCAAATAGAGTGGCTGTGGTGGCTTATTGTCACGCCATGTTGTAGCGCTCATAGTGTTGACATTAACATTTTGATTTGCTACATCCAATAGGAGGCATTAGTGAGGCGGTCGACAGGGTAGGGGGTACTCGGGTAACGGGGCTGATGGCGACTTGGATGGGGAATCACGGCTGGTCGGTCCCCGTTCCCGTGCCCTGGACCCTCAATGGCGGGGAATTGTGGGGGGAATAAGGGGATTGTTAACATAACACCACCCATAGTTCCTGGTAACGGGTATACCAGCACTGCAGCCGGCCGCTGAGGTGATGGAAGTGCAGCTCAGTGTAGTACAGCTCTCCACAGGTGGAGCTTTACCTCAGGGCAGCGGGGATGGATGAGGGGAGTAGTAGTCGCGTCTCTGCAGTCAATGCTGTGATTAGCGGCGGTTAAGCAGGCACGCACACACACACAGTGGTCTTTGTTTCAATACCTTTTACTGATGACAGGGTAACAGGTACAGTCCAGAGAAATAACCAGGTCTCCGGTGCAATTTGGGACCTCCACCTTAGAAAGTTGTGAGGCCTCTTCTGTCTCTTGGTACTGTGGTTTGGGGTAAGTCCTGCCTGTGACTGAACTCAACGCTCCTTCTCCCTCTCAGGGCTTTGCTCTAAACTGGCAATGAGGTCCTTCTGCAGGGTCCCTATTCCTCCTATGGCCCCTGGTCCTGTACTTGGTCAGTTTCAAGTGTTCCTTACTGTGCTTTCTTCAGGGGTTAACTCCTCCTGGTCCTTCCAGGCTTTTGCTGCTACAATGGATGCTGGCAGCGTCAGACTCCGGTGTCCGGGTGTACTACAAGGAAACCTTGACTGGTTCCCTTCCTTGATTCTCCTACTCTCCCGTGGCCTCCGACCCCCTCTCAAGGGTGCAGCACAGCTGATTCAGTGTTCCCTGGTCCTGGGCCTGGATCCTTCAAAGCGACCAGCTCCTCACTCCAGCTCTCTCCACAGACTTTCACTGGAACTCACTCCTGGGTCTAACTGGAACTAACTGACTCCTCCCCTCAGGCCTGGATCCTTTAAAGGGGAACTGGCTTAAGGCAGCCAGTAGAGCTCCCCCTTCAGGTTAGGGGTGGAAGGTGTTGTGTGCTGTGTGAACCAAGGTGTAATTCCCTCCTTGCAGCGGTGGATCCTGTGGCAATCCCCGCAGGGGTGCCACATTAGCATCCAAGTTTTCTCTTTCTCTGAAGAGGATATAGCCATATTTAAATTTCTCCCCTCTTGTCCTATTTTGAAAACTATTCCCCTCAAGAAATGTATCTACATGTGTGTAGTGAGCAATCTGAACCCCTAGGTGCTTCACAGAATTTTATAATGCTAAAATCACATTTTTTTCCCCACAAAGATGTTCTTTAGCCCCTCAATTTTTTTATTTTTACAAGAGTAACAGAAAATGTTGCACATAAAATTTGTTGTGTAATTTCTTCTGAATATGCCGATATCCCATATTTTCTGGAAAACTACCGTACTGTTTGGGTACATGGCATGGCGGGAAGAGAAGGAGTTCCACTTGACTTTTCCAAGGCAAAATTGGCTGTAATCGTTAGCAGATCCAATGTCACATTTGGAGAGCCCCTCATGTGCCTAAACAGGGGAAACCCCCAACAAGTGACCCCATTTTTGAAACTACACCCCTCAAGAAATTTATCTAGATGTGTGGTGAGCCTTTGAACCCCCAGGTGCTTCACAAATGTTTTAATGTTGAGCCTTAAAAATACTTTTCAAACAAAAATATTGTTTTAGCTCCAAATTTTTAATTTTCACATGTGTAACAGGAGAAAATGCAGTACACAATTTGTTATGCAATTTCTTTGAGTAAAAATATGCACCATATGTGGTAAAAAATGTCTTTTGAGGCACAGTGCACAGCTCAGAAGAGAAGGGGTGACATTGGGGTTCATATTGTGTTAGAATGGTTAGGGGGTGTCATGTCATATTGGTAAAGACCCTGACCTGCCAGAAAAGCAGAGCCCCCTATAAATAATCCCACTTTAAAGACTACACCCTTCATTCAAGGGTGCAGTGAGAATATTGACACCACACGGGTGTCACTGAATTTTATACAATTGGGCGGTAAAGAAAGAATAATTATATTTATTTTCACTAAAATTATATTTTAGTCCCAAGATTTCAATCTTTCTAAGGGTTAATAAGATAAAATTAACCATTCAGTTTTGTTGTGTCATTCTTCAAGAGTGCGCAATACCCTCCATGTAATTAGGAACTTCTTTTGAGGTACAGTTCAAAGCTCAGAAGGGAAGGAGTGCCATATTAGACTTCAGAATTTGCTGGATTCGTTTGTGGGTGCCATGTCACATTGGCTCCTGAGGTGCCAGAACAGCAGAAATCCCTCACAAGTGACCCCATTTTACAACTGCACCTTTCAATTAATTCATCTAGGGGTGTAGTGAGGATATTGATGCCACAGCTGTGACACAAAATTTTATACTTTTGAGCAGTGAAGAAAAAATAGTAGTATTTTTTTACCATTAAATTGTTGTTTTAACCCAAATTTCTAATTTTGACAAGGGGAATAGGTATAAAAGGACCTCATAATGTGTTACATAACTTCTCATGAATGTGGCTATACTCCAAATGTCACTGTGCAGTAGTACACACCATGACTCAGGCGGCATGGAGCGTACTTTGATTCTTGGAGCACAGATTTTCCTAAAATAATTTGCGTACTCCATTTCCAGAGCCCATAATTAACAAAACAGCGGGGAAACTAAAAACTTAGGTGACCACATTTTGGAAGTTTATCTATGGGTGTAGTGACAATTTTGTCTCTGAAAATACCAATGGAGTCACACACAGTGAATGTTACTGTCTGAGGCCACAAGGGACAGGGTACTCAGGTCTCGGGCGGTCAGGTGCAGGGATGTCACAGGTGGTCTGTGCCCAAGCCTGTACCCTTGGGTGACAATAAAAAGGGTATATTTGCAGGGATTAAAGTTGTCAGTCATGACGCCACCTGTAGGTCCGGTGATGGCACCGGCAACAGTGGAATAGGGCAGCACAGTCGTTATGGTGTGGGTCTAGAATGATGGACACACACACAGAAAGTCTCTTTTGGTACCTTTACTGATGGAAACCGGTACACATCCAGGGATGAAGGATGCACTTTGGGACTTCCACGTCGAGTGAGGTATAAGCCTCCTTGTCCTGTTCCTTCTCTCTAAGCCTGGCTGGCATGAAACCTGACCCGACCTCCTGTTTCTCCACACCCGTGTTGCTGCACTGAGGGCTCCCTCTCTAGGCTACCGCTATCTCTCCTGCGGTCCCTAGCTCTCAAAGGTTGGTGCTTCGGTTGTCCGGGAAGCTAAGCCTCCACGGTGTGCTGGATTCTCTGCTGGGATGGTCTCTCTCTCCCTGTGTGCAGATTCGGTCTCCAGTGACCGATGTTCTCCTGGGGTGAGCTGGGATGGCTCCTCTGCCCCCTCTGAAGTGTTCCTTGCCTCTGCCTGCGGTCTTCACTCTCTCTGGACCTCACACTGGCTATGGAGGTGCACTGGTGTCGGGCCAAGCACGGCTCCGGTAACCAGCTTTACCTCACTAGCTCTGAGCTGAACTTCACAGTTCTTCTAGTGACTGCACACTCTGGCTGATTTTCCCCCAGTACCTGTATTTATAGGGGATCTGGCTTAACAGCAACCAGTCAGGCTCCCCCTACAGGCCTGGGGTGGAAAGTGTTGGGTGTATGTGAGTATCAGATGTGGAAATCCCTTAGTGAACTAGTTGGTTCTGTGGCTTACCTGGCATAGGGCGCCACATTCCCCCCTAGTTAACTTCAGTACTCCCGGACTGAAAAAAGCTTTTGTTACATAACACATAAACAATAACAGGTATTTGCAGAGTCTCAAAATTCAAAAATATACAAAAACCAATGAAAACCAGTGAAAATAGAAAAAGGCAGTCGTTACGGCGCTAGTCCATCCGCCGGAGGCTGTAAAAAGTAAAGAAAGTAGAATTTAGCCACCACTAGTCATGTGGATGTAATCCAGGGTTAAACAGGGGAAATCCAGGGAAAAAGGGTAACGTCCGCACTGTAAAGTCTCTGTTGGCTTGGGAAATTCAACGGGTTAACACACTTTCCGTATGGGTGTCTCTGCTTAGGAGGCCAGGTCTTACCTTCTCTCTACCCCAGGCACTTTCTGTTCCCAACTTAATGTACATGGGGCTGTGCCCAGTTCAATACACTACTATTTACTGTCTATTTACATTGAGTCACTATTTACTGTTTTACATTTTACGTTTTATACCCACTCTCCATACCTAGATGGGGCCTGTCCTTGGGTACTGCGACATGACCTACGTGGACTAGGTGTTTCATGTTGTGTACTTCTGTATGAGTTGGTAAAGCAGGTAATTGTCTGCGAGGCCTTAGTCTTACTGTAGGTTCACCGATTGTAGGAATCTCTGGTTCCGGTACAACAGGCTGTACTTCTTGTACTTGAACAGGTTCTTCTTCTCTTCTTGGTTCTTCTGGTACTGGTACTGGCACTTGTTCTTCCAAAGGTCGATAGAACGAGAGTACTGGTACTATTACTGCTCCATTGCATTGAGGCCAGTCTTCTGGGAAATCTCCTAGTTCAGTGTGGATTACTCTCTCTCTCTTGTGTCTTGAACTGTTGTTAAGAGGTAGTTTACTTCTTGTGGTTTCAGTTGGTCAGGACATTTCTTAAGATGATCTCTAGATACTGTTGAGGTTGTTCTACCTTCATCTCGACTAATTACACAGGTTTTAGAGTTGTCAAAGTTGGATTGCAGCTGGTTCAGCTTCCCAATGTTCATCTAGTTTGTTGGTTCTTCTTTTCCTTTTGAGAACTAGTTCACCAGGTGTCAAGGGTTCCGCTGTGGCATTCTTGCTAAAGTCATGCTCTTGTTTGCTTCTGACTTGTTCTAAGTTCTTTTCCACACATTCCTGAACTTTCTTGTACTGCTGTTGATGGTGATAATCCCAATCTTCTTCGGAAGTATCTTGGTCTGGCTCTACAGTTCCCATCTCCAAGTCAATTAGGAGTTTTCCAGGTCTTGCTTGCATCAGGTATGCTGGTGTGTAGTTAGTAGAACTTACGGGGATGTGGTTGTATATATCTACTAAGTCAGGTAGTTTTTCTGGTCACTGATTCCTTTCTTCAAGTGGTAAAGTCTTTAACATGTCGTTGACAATGTTGGTCATTTTCTCACAAAGACCATTTGTTTGGGGATGATACGATGTGGTTCTTATCTTTTTACAACTGTACAGGCCTAGGAATTCTTGGAACAGTTGGGATTCAAATGCGGAACCTTGATCTGTTAGTACCTGGTCTGGGTACCCGTGCGGTCGACAGAAATAGGTCTGGAAAGTCTTGGCTGCTACTTCTGCAGTTAAACCTTTAACTGGTGCTACTACTAAGAATCTGGAGTAGTGGTCAACCATGGTAAGAGCATAGGTATACCCTGTTCTGCTGGGTGTCAGCTTCACATGATCCAGGGCGACGATCTCAAGAGGCGTCTTGGTAACAATTGGTTGTAGTGGAGCTTTCTGGCTTTGTAGATCTTTTCTTCGCAGGTGACACAGTCTACAATTCTTATACCATCTTTCAATGGAACCTCTCATGTCGATCCAGTAGAAGCGATCTTTCAGCAACATCTCCAGTTTCTTCCAACCAAAGTGTCCAGCATCGTTTTGATAAGCTTCTAATACTATCTGTACATCTGCTTTTGGTACCACGATCTGCTAGATCAGTTCATGGGTTATGGGATTAAGGTGACGTCTGCACAGTTTACCTTGATAGATACCTTTCCATAGGCGTTTGGCTTCTTGTGGAGCTTCTGGACTCAGACAGGAGTGTTCTTGAGTTATCTGCTCTTTGACTAAGCTGACAGCTGGGTCACTGTCATGTGTCTCCTTCCAGTTATGGTGAGGTAACGGGTTCACTGTTGTCTCTTGATGTCTTTCACTTGCCTGATGACATGAGGATGCACTTGGACGGTGGAAGGCCGGTAAGTCTACCTCTTCTAGTTCATCCACGTCTTCTCCCCGTCTGGTTAGGCATTCTGGATAAGGCATCAGCATTGCCATTCTTATGACCTGCCTGGTACTTGACAGTGAAGTCATAGTTGGATAATCTGGCCATCCAACGCTGCTCCATGGCCCCCATCTTTGCAGTCTCTAAATGGGTTAGAGGGTTGTTGCCGGTGAAAGCTGTGAACTTTGAGGATGCCAAGTAATGTTTGAACCATTCTGTGATTGCCCAGACTAAGGCTAGGAACTCCAGCTTGAAGGAACTGTAATTCTCCGGGTTCCTCTCTGTTGGACGGAGATTCCTGCTGGCGTAGGCTATAACCTTCTCTTTCCCTTTTTGTCTCTGTGCCAAGACAGCTCCTAAGCCCTCATTACTGGCATTGGTGTACAACAGGAATGGTAAACTGTAATCGGGGTAGGCCAGGATCTCTTCTCCAGTCAGGGCATCTTTCAGCTGCTGGAAAGACTCTTCTTGTTCTTGCCCCCACCGGACTGGAGGACCTCTGATCTTGCCCTTCTTGGATTGTCCTACCAGGAGATCTTGATTGGGCGCTGCTATCTTCGTGTAGCCATTGATGAACCTCCTGTAGTACTCGACCAGTCCTAGGAATTGGCGTACCCCTCTGAAGGTAGTTGGTGCTGGCCAGTCCTTGATGACTGTGACCTTGTTTGGGTCCGGTGCTACGCCTTCTGCACTGACTACATGCCCAAGGTACTGGACTTTTCGTTTTAACAGATGACATTTCGAAGGCTTCAACTTCATGCCGTACTTGGAAAATGATTCAAACACTTCACTCAAGTGTTGTAGGTGGTCTTCACAGGTTTTGGAATACACTATAACATCATCCAGGTATAGCAGTACGGTTTCAAAGTTTCTGTGGCCTAGGCAACACTCCATCAGCCTCTGGAATGTTCCTGGTGCATTGCATAACCTGAATGGCATGCTGTTGAATTCACATAACCCTATTGGTGTCGTGAAGGCTGTCTTCTCACGGTCTTCTTCTGCAATGGAGACCTGCCAGTACCCACTAGTAAGATCGAAGGTTGAGAAGTAATTGTCAGACTTTAATGCAGCAAGTGACTCTTCTTTACAGGGTAACCGGTATGCATCCTTGTGTGTTACTTTATTGATTTGCCTATAATCTACGCACATCCTCATACTACCGTCTTTCTTTTTAACCAGGACCAGTGGTGCTGCCCAGGGGCTACAACTATCTCTTATAACCCCTGCTTTCTTCATGTCCTGTAACATTTCTTTTGCTTCCTGGTAGTGTGTTGGTGGTATAGGCCTGTATCTTTCTTTGATGGGTGGATGCTTTCCTGTGGGTATGTGATGGTGTACCCTTTTATCCTCCCAAAATCAAGTGGATGCTTGCTAAATACTTGTTCTTACTCTTGAACTACCCGATAGACTCGGTGTTTCTGGTGAGAAGGTGTGTTGTCAGTTCGTACATGGAGCTCCTGACACCATTTCTCTAGCTGCTTCTTGGAGTTGTGAGGTTCATCTGACACTGACTGAGCTAATGATTCAGCTTCATGTATGGAATTGTTATCTACATGGTACAACTTGGCAACAGTGGAATACCTTGGCAACTTTACTTCATCATCACCATAATTCAATACACGTACAGGTACCCTTCCTTTGCTTACCTCAACTACTCCCTGGCTGTCAGGAGAGTAGGAATACTGTCAGACATCACTGGCTCCACTACTGCCTGGTAGTCCTGCCCTCTGAGGCCTACTGCTGCTCGACACCAGATCATTATTTCACTTCTTGGTGGCACTACAATAGGAATTGGGTGTGTTACATGTACGCTACCAATTTCACCACTTGTTAGTGTTACCTGGTGCTGGTACACGAGGGCTTGGATCTCCTTCTGAAGAACCCTCCTCTCTCCTGGAGTAGCAGTATCTGCACTATGTTGAAGCAAAAACAGCACTTCCTCCAAACAATTAACCATTATATTTGTACCAAGTATCATATGTGGATCCCGCTCATTTGGTTTATCTGCAACTTCAATGTGCTCTTCTTTATGACACTTGCAACAGATGTGCAAGGCAGAGAGAAGACATGGCACATTGAGGGAGCAACACACACACGAGTAGTAGAATAATGAAAATTATAACTTTATTAGTGCAATAGACCAAACAAGAATAAAAACAATTAAAACCATGGGGTGCCAATACAGAACACAACGCTGAACATATGTACAAAATACAATGCTGACAAAACATGAGCAGGATATGACACAATATCGGTGATCACAACAGGTTAGACAAAATACAGGATTGAGTTGTAGGGAAGGACCCGAGGGTGGGGGATGAGAGCAGGTATAGATGGGTTGTCACTGTCACTGTAGCGATCTGTAGTCCTCCCTCGAAGCGGCGGTGTCCTCTTCCTCATCCACGAGACGTCTTCCGGGTTGTCAGCGAGCTGTATCTTTACTTTTGGCTGTGTCTCTGTCTTGGGTTGCCTAGCACCTCGGACCTTGGCCATCTGTCTGCTCAGCTGGCGCACCTCGGAGCACAGGCTGTTAAACCGGTCAGGGGTCACAGCCTGCATGCTGGTCTCTGCTGCAGGGGATAAGGAAGGTGCTTCTGGCAAAGAGGGGGTCTTAACCCATCGTGGCTGTGGGGCTAAGTCTGGCACTGATGGGAGCTGCTGTCCCATAACGGTTAGTTCTTTCAGGGTAGCAAACTCTGCATCAGGGTTTTGGAGAGCCCACCAGCATGCTTGCTGTCATCCAGTAACTTGAAACCCCTTACAAACTGTTCAATAAGCATCTTATTTTCATTATGTATGCCATTTGGATCAACTTGTTTAAGGAGTCTCAGCACCTCCTGCAGGCGTAAGGAGTAATCTAGGACACTTTCTTGTGCCCCCTGTTTGCAATGGTAAAACAACAGTCTCAGTTCAGTCCCAGTATGATGCTCAAAAACCTTTTTCAGCTTTTCAAAGATTTGAACAATGGATCCCTGATCTTCCTCAGACCTGTTTCGGATTTCCAGCTCTGCTGCACCTGTTAACTGTTTCATCACTACTGATGCTCTCTGCTTACCAGTCATCGCATACATGTCCAACACATTACAAATCTTCCTCCTAAATGCGTTCAGGGTGCCTGGCTGGCCGTCATACTTGGGCAACCAGGCTGCATTAGGGACGCATGGCAATGAGATCGGTATTATCGGGGCTACTGGTGCAGGTGCCAGTAATGGTATTGCGCCACTGGGTGGATTGGCAACTGCGGGCTGTCCATTTGGGGCTCCGTTATGGTGGCGGGCTGGTTCACGATTGGGACCGCTGCATCGTTTGGGCCCGGGGCACTCATTCTCACTCCCCTAGTGAATCGCTGCCAGTCTCTGAAAAACGAAAGTACGTAGTCGGCTCCACAGGCGGGGAGAGAAGCACCTTGGGTAATTTTGGATCCGACTGCTGCGTTCGGCGGTTTTGTCAGTGCGTGGGGTGGGGCCTATCTTCGTGCCCCTGCACTGTAACGCCCCTTTCTTTCCCATTCTTTGGCGCAGCAAAGGCGGCCCAGATTAACAGTTCACAAACACAGTCTATATAGAGCACATAGTACCCGGTTACACCGGGCACGGGATCCTGTTCGTGACGCCAGAGTTGTCTAAGGCCACAAGGGACTGGGTACTCAGGTCTCGGGCAGTCGGGTGCAGGGATGTCACGGGTGGTCTGTGCCCGAGCCTGTGCCCTTGGGTGACAATAAATAGGGGTATTTTTACAGGGATTAAAATTGTCAGTCGTGACGCCACCTGTAGGTCCGGTGATGGCACCGGCGCTGCAGGGACATCCGGGGTGATGGGCGACAGCAAGGTGTTGTAGCCCTCTACAGGCAGTGTTGAGTCCCTGGGGTGTTGGAAGTAGCAATAGTGGAATAGGGCAGCGTAGTCGTTATGTGGATGGGTCTAGAATGATGGACACACACATGGAAAGTCTATTTTGGTACTTTTACTGATCAAAACCGGTACACATCCAGGGATGAAGGATGCACTTTGGGACTTCCACGTCAAGTGAGGTATAGGCCTCCTTGTTCTGTTCCCTCTCTCTAAGCCTGGTTGGCATGAAACCAGACCCAATCTTCTGTTTCGCCACTCCTGTGTTGCTGCACTGAGGGCTCCCTCTCTGGGCTACCGCTATCTCTCCTGCGGTCCCTGGCTATCAAATGTGGGTGCTGTGGTTGTCCAGGAAGCTAAGCCTCCACGGTGTGCTGGATTCTCTGCTGGGATGGTCTCTCTCTCCTTGTGTGCAGACTTGGTCTCCAGTGACTGTTGTTCTCCTGGGGTGAGCGGAGATGGCTCCTCTGCACCCTCTGAAGTGTTTCTCGCCTCTGCCTGCGATCCTCACTCTCTCTGGACCTCACACTGGCTCTGGAGGTGTACTGATGTCGGGCCTAGCATGGCTCCAGTAGCCAGATTTAGCTCACTAGCTCTGAGCTGAACTTCACAGTTCTTCTAGTGACTGCACACTCTGGCTGATTTCCCCACAGCACCTGTATTTATAGGGGATCTGGCTTAACAGCAACCAGTTGGGCTCCCCCTACACACCTGGGGTGGAAGGTGTTGGGTGTATGTGAGTACCAGATGTGTAGGGGGAGCCCAACTGGATGTGATATCCCAAAGTATGCAAGAGATTACCCTGATCTTACCATTTATGGCTGTAAAATCTCATTTTATCCTGACTACTCACTGGAAATCCAGAGACAGAGAGCCAAGTTTATAGGTGTTAAAAAACATCTGAGAGCCTCTGGAGTTGTTTACTCCATGATGTATCCTGCGAAACTGAGGGTACCTTTACACGCGGCTACATTTCTAGGGTGGCTACAGGTTACTTACTGGTTGCAGTGAAATCATGGAGAGATTATTCCATTTGTACACAGCAACAAGATAGAACCTTGTCTCCATGATTTCACTGCAACCAGTAAGTTACCTGTAGCCACCCTAGAAATGTAGCCATGTGTAAAGGGGCCCTAAGGGTACCTTTACACGCGGCAACTTTTCTAGGAATTTCACTGGCAACTTACTGGTTGCAGTGAAATCATGGACACATTGTTCTATCATGTTGCTGTGTACAAATGGAACAATGTCTCCATGATTTCACTGCAACCAGTAAGTTGCCAGTGAAATTCCTAGAAAAGTTGCCGTGTGTAAAGGTACCTTTAGTGAACTAGCTGGTTCTGTGGCTTACCTGGCACAGGGCGCCACATTACAGAAATAAAAATTGCAAATAAACCCATGTAGTGCCCATACATTGTACCCAGGTTGTGTTTCTAGAGAAAACACACCCCATAAAGTAAGCAGGCTTCCTTACTACAACAATGCCAAACATATGGACATTAACTCTGTTTTAGACACCATGTGCTGCTCAGAAGGGAGGGGAGCATTTGGATTTGGAAGTACAGGCTTTGCTGGTTTTCTTTTTTTGGGGATGAGGAGCCATAACACTTTTCCAAAGCCTTTGTGCTTTCACTAACGTGGAAACCCCTTATGTTTCCATTAAAGATGACAAACCCAAGTGGGGACTTGCTTTTTTTTCGGTTGATTTGAATGCTGTTGGCATCAATTTGGGGTACAAAATATTTTGGATCAGTTCACATTTATCTTGGGCTCTATGCTGAGCACTTACATTCTTGTCTACAGCTTTGTCTCCAAAATACGTGATTTGGATGAAACCCCTAATGGATCCATTCACTAATGAAGCAGCAGAACAACTCCAGACTCTGTTTTCCCTCTGTTTAGTGGTGTCCTTCTTATCAAAGGTGCACAAAACTGTGGTTGAACACAATTTTGTGTGCATCTAAACAGCGTAAAAATGCGTAAAAAGATGGACACCACCAGACCACAGGCCAGGCGGGACTTTAAAGTGACTCCATCTGCCTCTTTACAGTAAAATTTCTGTTGAGAATTTTGTCTGAAGCACATTTTCCAGAGATTTAATTGATGAAAGCACTCAGCATAGAACATATGATAAATGTAAGTCGAGCATTACTATAATCTTTGGGAGGCAGAATAAATTAACAGCAGTTGAATAATTGATTTTATTACTATTTTTTAGAAAATAAAGACTTTTTTTATATCACTAATATTTGAAGGCTATTTTTATGTCGACAGAGTCATGTGAAAACCTTTTTTTTTTAGGGAAAAGTTGAAGATTTAATTGGTACCATTTTGGGCCACAATATTTTTTGATCGTTTTCTATTCTGCTTTTTTGTGATCAGAATCAAGAGGAATAAGAAATTCACGATTTTTCTTTTTACGCCGTTCACCGTCTCATAAATATGATAAAATAGCTTTATTCTTCTGGTTAGTATGATACTACATTTACGGTATGTAAATTTTTTTTATATTTTGTTACTTACAAGATAAAATCAATTTTATAGAAAAAAGAATTGTTTTTGCATTGATGTATTATGAGAGCTATAGCTTTTTTATTGCTCTACTGACTACTGTTTGGCAGCTTCTTTATTGCAGGACAAGATGATGATTTAAGCAATACCACTTTATTTACATGTGACTTTTTGATCATGTTTTATTCCATTGTTTTTGGTGGTATGATGTATAAGCATAATTTTTTGTCACACTTTTTTATTATAGTGTTCACTGAAGGGTTAACTAGTGCAACTGTTTTATAGATTGGGTCATTCCGAATGCATCAATACCATATATGTGTACTTCTTTGCTTATTTGTTAGATACATTTATGTATTTATTGGTACCAAATCTATTCTATTTATTTAGATTTTTTAAAAAAGTTTTACATTTTTTCTTTCTTTTTTACTAAGTCGCTATTATTACCCTGATCACTCATATAATCTATTGCAATACACCAGCGTTGCAATAGATTATAATTGTATAATTGTCAGCGCTATACTGACAGATAACTTCTTATACCATGTTCCTGGCATTATGTAAGAGAATTTCCATAACCCAGAGGTGGTCACGATAAAGAATGTTGCCATGGCTGCCATCGAGACCCCGTCATTGCCAGGGGCATAACAATTGTGGTCGTGGTTGCGATGGGACCCGAGCCTGTAAGGGGCCTGCACCATCATCAGCCGCCTGCGCCCGCCGATCCTACTGCCCGCTTCGCAATGGATGTATGACTTGCGTCCCCGAGCATGCACATCCATGTGACTGTGCGGCAGCACACGCAAATTTGGAGCCCTGTGTCAGGAGAGGAAGGGAGGGGGAGGAGCCTACTGCTTCCAACCACAGCTTGCCCCTCCCCATCGCTTTTTCTTACCAGCCGGGTTCCTTGTGTGATCCACTGTGGAGCGCATACATCAGGCTGGCGCCACCCACTTCACATTAGTAGGTGGCACTTCCTGCTTTATTAGTTCCACAGTGGAACTCACACCAGCACTGCAGCCTCCTGAGTCTTCAGCAAAGGAGACCAGAGCAGCAAGGGAACGGGGAGAGGTAAGGACATATTTATTTTTTTGAGAACACAGTGGATAGAGGACTATGGGGGGGGGGGGAGGGGGCAGCATTATACAGTACGAAGAGAAGAGGCTGCACTAGAGAGATGAGGATTCACTATAGGAGAGGGGTAGATGCACTAGAGAGTGGAGGCTGCACTAGAGAAACTAGGTTGCCCTAAAGAGAGGAAGCTGCACTAGAGAGAGGAGGCTGCACTAGAGAGAGGAGCCTGAACTAGAGAGAGGAGGTTGCACTAGGGAGAGGAGGCTGCACTAGAGAGAGGAGGCTGCACTTGGGAGAGGAGGCTGCAATAAGGAGATGAGGCTGCACTAGAGAGAGGAGGCTGCACTAGAGAGTGGAAGCTGCACTAGAGAGTGGAGGCTGCACTATATAGATAGAGAAGACTGTACTATATAGATAGAGGAGGCTGCACTATATGGGGAGAGGAGGCAGCACTAGAGACAGGAAGCTGCACTAGGGAGAGGAGGCTGCATTAAGTAGAGGAGGCTGCACTAGAGAGTGGAGGCTGCACTATATAGAGAAAGGAGGCTGCACTATATAGAGAGAAGAGGCTGCACTATATAGAGAAAGGAGGCTGCACTATATAGAGAGAGGAGACTGTACTATATAGATAGGGTAGGCTGCACATTATAGGGAGAGGAGGCTGCACTATATAGGGAAAGGAGGCTGTACTATATGGAGAGAGGAGGCTGCACTATATGGAGAGAGGATGCTGCACTATATGAGGCTGCACTATTTGGATAGAGGAGGCTACACTCTATGAGGCTGTGCTCTATGGAGAGATGAGGCTGCACTATATGGAGAGAGGAGGCTGCACTATATGAGGCTGCACTATATGGAGAGAGGAGACTGCACTATATGAGGCTACACTATATGACGCTGCACTATATGAGGCTGCACTATATGGAGAGATATGAGGCTGCATTATACTATATGGAGGGCTATGAGGCTGTATTATATTATATGGGCGGGTATGAGGCTGCATTATACTATATTAAGGGATTTGAGACTGCATTATGCTATATGGAGGGCTGAGGCTGCATTATACTGTATTTTTATTATTATTTATTTATTTATAGAGCACCATTGATTCCATAGTGCTGTACATGAGAAAGGGTTACATACAAACAAGTTAAATATATAATGAACAAACTAACAGTTACAGCCTGATACAGAAGGGAAAGAGGACCTTGCCCTTGTGGGCTTACATTCTGCAGAGCAGTGGGGAGAGAGACAGTAGGTTGGGTCTGCTCTGGTGGTGGTGGAGAGCTGGTTCTGAGGATGGTGGAGCGCCTGGTCAGATAGTGGTGGAGCGCCGGGTCCAGTGGTGGTGAGGTGGCACTGTGGTCATTGCAGGCTGTAGGCTGTTCTTAAGATATGGGTTTTCAGGTTCCACTTCAAGGTTCCGAGTGTGGGGACAGTCGGACGTTTTGGGTTGCAGAATTCCAGAGAATGGGGGATGTTCAGGCGAAGTCTTGAAGGCGGTTAGATGAGGAATGTACAAGTTTCGAAGAAAGTAGGAGGTCTTAGGAGAATAGAAGATTACGAGTTGGGTGATATTGGGAGAGTAGTTCAGAGATATATGAGGGGGACAGATTGTGGATGGCTTTGTAAGCCAGTGTTAGTATTAGTTTGAATTGGATACGTTGGTGAATTGGGAGCCAGTGGATGGTTTTGCAGAGGGGAAGGAATAGTGATGAGAGAGGTGGATTAGTCGAGCAGCAGAATTAAGGACAGATTGGAGAGGTGCAAGAGTGTTAGCAGGAAGGTCACAGAGGGGGAGGTTGCAGTAGTTGACACAGGAGATGATGACGGCATGCACTAGTAGTTTAGTAGATTGAGGGTTGAGGAAAGGACGGATTCTGGAAATATTTTTGAGTTGGAGGCATCAGGAGGTGGTAAGGGCTTGGATGTGTGGTTTGAAGAACAGGACAGAGTCAAGGGTTACTCCGAGGCAACGTTTTTCTGGTACAGGGCAAACTGTGATGTAATTTATTGTGATAGATAGATAGATCTGGTAAGGAAGGTGTGTGAGATGGAGGAAAGATGAAGAGTTCGGATTTGTCTTCATTGAGTTTTAGGAAACGAGAAGAGAAGAAGGATATGGCTGATAGACCCTCCAGGATTCTGGACAGGAGAGAGGTGACATCTGAGCCAGAGAGATAGATCTGAGTGTCATCAGCGCAAAGGTGATACTGGAAGCCATGGGACTTTATGAGTTCTCCCAGACCAAGGGATAGATTGTAAAAAGGAGGGGCCCCTGGACAGAGCCTTGAGGGACCCCAACAAAGAGGGTATGGGGTGAGGAGCTTGTGTGGGAGTGGGAGAAGCTAAATGTGCAGTTGGAAAGATAGGAAATGATCAAGGAGAGGGAAAGGTCAGTGATGCCAATTGAAGAGAGGATCTGTACTAGGAGACAGTGGTCGACTGTGTCAAATGCAGAGGACAGGTCTAGAAGGAGTAGGACGGAGAACTGTACGTTAGCTTTGGCCGTGAGTAAGTCATAAGTAATTTTGGTCAGGGTAGTTTCAGTGGAGTGGAGGGGGCGGAAGCCAGATTAAGGGTTGTCAAAGAGAGAGTTGGAAGAGTGCTAGGATGAGAGTACAGTGTGGACATGCTTTTCTAGAAGTTTGGAAGCAAACAGGAGCAGGGATATGGACCAGTAGCTGGATGTTGAAGTGGGGTCAAGGGATGGTTCTTTAAGATAGGTGTACTTGTTGCATGTTTGAAAGCAGAAGGAAAGGTACCAGAAGTTAGTGATAGGTTGAAGAGGTGGGTTAGGGCTGGAATAAGTGTGGTGGTGAGGTTGGGGAGGAAGTGGGATGGGATGGGGTCCAGTGCACAAGTGGTGAGGTGTGATCTGGAGAGGAGGTGTGCAAGTTCTCCTTCAGTGATGGGGGGGAGGAGGGTTAGTGGGGGAGGTGAGTGGTCTGGTATACATGGGAGTTGTGGTGGTTGGGTAGCAAAGACTTGTCTGATCAGTTCAATCTTGGTGAAGTGTGTTGCAAAGTCTTCTGCAGAGATACGAAAAGTAGGAGGGGGCAGTGGGGGGAGGAGGAGGGAGTTAAATGTGCTGCATAACTGCCTGGGGTTGGGGGACAAAGAGGATATGAGGGTAATGAAGTAATTCTGTTTAGTGGTGGTGAGTGCTGACTTGAATTTGAGAAGTGCTTGTTTGAATGCTGTGTAGTTGTCATGCGATTGTGTTTTCTTCCAGCGCCACTCTGCAACCCTAAACACTCGCCGCAGACTTTTTAGTGGTGTCTGTGTGCCAGGGTTGTCTGTTGATTTATCGTGTTCTGCCATGAACGAGATGGTCAGCTGCATCAATAGCTGATGTGAGTGTAGAGTTGTAGAAAGCTGTGCCATTATCTGTGTCGTGGAGTGAGGATATGGATGATAGTGGTAAAATGGCATTGGAGAGTGTGTGAGCGTCAAGATGTGAGAGGTTTCTGCTGGGGTGTGCGAGTTGGTGGATATGAGTGGCAGGGGAGGAGGACAAGGATGAGAAAGTGAGTAGATGGTGGTCAGAGAGGGGGAGAGGGGAGGTTGTGGGTTTATTTAGGGAGCAGAGGCAGGTGAAGATGAGGTCTAGTGTATGTCCATCTGTATGGGTGGCTGTGGAGGACCATTAAGATGCCAAAGGATGAAACAAGTGAAAGGAGTTTGGGGGCTGTTGACTGGTGGGTGTCAATAGGGATGTTGAAGTCGCCCATTATGATCGTGGGAATGTCAGCAGAGAGAAAGTATAGGAGCCAGATGGAAGAGTTGGTCAAAGAAGGCAGTGGTTGGGCCTCGGGGTCGATAAATGACGGCCACTTGGAGGCTGGTAGGAGAGTAGATACGGACAGAGTGCACTTCAAAGGATGAGAGGATAAGGGAGGGAGGAGAAGGAATTGGGTTGAATGTGCAGTTGCTAGAAAGGAGAAGACCCACTCCTCCACCATGTGTGTTGCCAGTGCGAGGTGTGTGGGAGAAATGAAATCCGCCGTAACACAGTGCAGCAGGGGAGGCTGTGTCTGATGCTGTATAGTGGGCTATGAGGCTGCATTATGCTACATGGAAGGCTATGTGGCTACACTATGCTATATGCAGGGCTGAGGCAGCATAATGCTGTATAGAGGTCTATGAGGCTGCATTATACCATATGGAGGGCTGTGAGGGTGTATTATACTATATGGAGGAATATGAAGCTGCATTTTGCTGTATAGAGGACTTTAAGTCTGCATTATACTATATGGAAGGTGGATAATGGGGGTGCATTATAATAATTGGATGAGTATGGGGGGCTACCTTATGAATGGGGGACAATTGGGACAATTGGATGCATTATAATACCTAGAGGACTATGGGGGTACATTATAATATATGGAGGAATATGGGCATGTATTATAATATATTATAATAATTGGATGACTATGGGGGCTACCTTATAAAAGGGGGACAAAGGGATGCATTATAATACATAGAAGACTATGGGGGTATTTTGTAATATATGGAGGAATATGGGGATGCATTATAGTAATTGGAGGACTATGGTGACGGGAGGAGGAGGACTATATATTCCAGGAGGGGAGACATATACACCACGATAAGGGCCATATTCCAGGATGAGGGACATTAATACATAATGAAGGGGAGAGGGGTCAATTTGTGGGTTTTATAGCATTTAGAATGTTTAAACAGGATACACTCTTGTGAGGTTGCATGTTTCAGCCACTTGAATAGAGCTATTAAATAATGTAGTTATCTGACCACAGAACGTTATTTGAGTATTGAGTACACCCAAATTCAGCCATGTAAAATTGTGCACATGCAGCCATGTAGGCAGGCATTCAGTGCCTTAGCATATTGTCATGTTTGCCTGCAGTAGGTGATTGATGGTCACACAACAAGCATTGTACATGTGGTAACATTCCCCTTATTAATACCGTTTTAAAGAATAACACCATGAAGCCAGGGCAACCATTTACACAGCAGCTTCCATTTTTCAAGAGCTACAATACCGAAAAACAGTACTGATCAAGGTGAGATTTTGACCCCTTTATGACTTTTGACATACTGATTTGTAACAAGTCGTTATGGCAGCACCATAGCCGTGGTAGAGGCAATTGTGGTCCCATACAATGTGATTCTATACATGGGCATGGGCACTGGGGCTCGACCTCCTGGGGGGTGGATTCCCCACCCCGCAATTGCAATCGCTGTGATTGGCTGTTCAATTCTGAACAGCCAATCACAGCGACTGTAATGATCCAAATTGCCTGATCATTACAATCCAGTTAATAGTTAGAGCTGTAATAGCCAATAGCCCCTACTATGGGCCGGAGCTCTGGAGAGGGTGGTGTCACCCCCTCCAGCCCTATTGAGAGTAATGATAACTCAGTGGGAGGAGAGCGACAGCACGATCCACCTGTCAGCGCTTCTCCTCAGCTTCATCCTCTGCATCAAGGGAATTAGAGGCTGAGGAGGAGCAATGTGACACAGCCAGGGACACTTTCCCACCTTCTTGTTTTCCATCTATTGTTTTCCATCTATCTCCACCCTTCTCTGACTCTTTGAAACCAGAGGGATCAAACAAAGAAGAAGGTAGGGTGAAAGTAAAGAGAAAACAAGCAGATGGGGAGATGCAGTTAAATGATTAGCCCCACCATGATGCAGGAGCACCTGTGCTTGGTTTGAACAATCATTTATTGTTCACAGACGCTCTTTGATAATGCTGTTAGGGCCGCGTTACACACACCACTTCTGTGACCAACTTTGAACAGATCTCTGTTGCAGTGAAATCATGGGACACATTGTTACATTTGTACACAGCCACAAAATGGAGGCAACGTGTCCATGTTTCACTGCAACCAGAGATCTGTTCAGAAGTTGGTCACAGATATCTGTGTGTGTGAAGTGGTCCTTAGAGATTGACAGCAGAATTTAACAGGTTAACAATAGTGTTGACGACTAGTTTTATCTAGTGCCGAGTGAATACCAAAATGTTTGGGTTCGGATTATCGTACACAAATACCTGCTACTATTTTAGTATCATCACAAATAACAAGCCTTATGCAAGTCAATTGGTAAACTCACACATTTTTCTGGGAAATCTTCCCCATTGACCCTGCATTAGGTTCATTATTCATGACGAATACTGATAATGTAACAGGTGTTTGATATGAATAATCTGAACCCGAATATTTTACTATTCACTCAGCACTAGTTAACAAGAACGCGTGGAACTCCGTTCAACTTGCAGCTGTTGGTCCCATGCACATGTTGAGTATTTGGTGGTTTTTTTTTAACCTCAGTATCTGTACACCAAAACCAGGAGTGGTGATGTGTTTTTATTAAACTTTTCTCTGATTGCTCCACTCCAGGTTTTGGCTTACACATACTGAGGTAAAAAACTCACCAAACACTCAATCATGGGCATGGAGCCTTCGAGGTAGATCCTGGCTGTGTATCACAGCTATTACCTGCTGAGTATGCTCAATACACACGCTCCTGACATGCTTCGTAGCTGGCTTCACACCACGCTTTTTCCCTGTCAGGTTCTGTCCAGTGTTTTGTAGGAAAGCACCGGACAGAACCTGACAACCCGGACAGAGACAGACCGGAGGACAAATATGCTCTCGGGTCCTGTTTTCTGCTGGAATCGCAGATCACAGCTGCAGGAGCGGTCTCCTGCTGAAATTTCAAAAAGTGCGGCTATCGGGGAGCTAGGCGCTGTCCTGAAATCTCAGCGGGGAGCTCTCCACGGTGCTGAAGTTCAGCATCAGACGGCACTGAGCCTCAGCACCCGTCGTCCGGGAGCCGGATGCGATTTTTGTCGGATCTGGCGCCATAGTCTCCCATGTTAGGGGGCGCCGGATCATGCTGGATCCGGGAGGATCCGGATGGATCCGATTTTGGCAGATTTTTGCCCTGGAAACAAAAACGCTGCAAGCTGCGATTTTGGGTCCTGGGGAAAAAAAACTAATTCTCTAGGGCAGATGGAAACCGGATGGCATAATACTGCCATCTGGCCCCATCCGGCCCCATAGGAATACTATGTGGGCAAAATAGGATCTGGAGCTATCCGGTCCAAACCAGACAGCCGAAACACGAAAGGTGTGTGAAGCTGGCCTTACATGTATGGCAGATGTAGGTAAAGGGTTAATGCAAATAAATTATCAGGAATCGATCTATTGATTATATCATGTTTTTTTTTAAATGGTTTTTTTGCCATTTATTTTCCTTACCAAAAACTATACAAAAAATAAAAATTAGAAGCCCTTAGCATTTTCACACTGGTCACGTGGCTTTTTTTAAATTGATTTACACTTTATTATTTCAGTAAATCTACGTGTTTATTAGCCACTGCTGTCAGAGACTGATCCCTCTCATTTGTAGTGAAGCAAATAATGAACATGTCCAAATGTCATTGTGAAGAGAAGAGAGAGCAATGGTGCTGTGATATTATCTATTGTGATTGGTGGATCCTGAGTATAGAGTAGAGGTGTTATCTGTGGTTGTAATTCTACCTCAGATGTTAACAAAACTACTGTAAAATCTTCCTAAGTGCTTGCACATACCCACCATATAACACAGAGGATGCTAGCCAATGTTTTATTCAATAGTACTCGCTCCAGTGTTAAGGCCGTACACACTCACAGATATCGCTACGATATTTACGATCATTTTGCAGCGCGATCGTTACAATATCGCTCACATGCTGGTGAGATTCACACAACAGATCCAGCGATGTGGGCCGCGATCTCGTGTTACTATGGTACCACATCGGGTACAGGCACGCGCGGTCTTAGTACCGAGTGTCCATTTTACTCTCCTGCATAGGTCATGCTCGGGGAACGTATGTGTGTTAACACCATAAGCAGATGTGACATCGTCAGTAGATTGAGCTCGACTGATGCAGTCAGATCAAGCGATTTTACATGTAAATCGCTGATCATGCACGATTTAAGCCCGATATGTTAGCGATCAAAGAGATCGTAAATCGCAGAATCTTGCGGACGGCATTTAGTTCCCTTTTGATCCATATTCCATCGTTTTGTAGTGAATGCAGAAAGATCATCAATGAATCACAGCAAAGCATGGTTTATTTGCAACAGACAGATTTGTGGTGTGACATTACCTAAGTGTCATCTAACGGATGTTAGTTTTGTGGTGTTTTTCTCATCCACATTTCCCATGGGGAACCATTCTAAATGGAGAGAAAAAAGCAGCACCTAAAATGCATCAAAAACAGATCAGTAATGGATGATCTGTTTTCTAGAGCATTTTTTTGAAAAGCTGATCCAGTATTGCAGCAGAAAAAGGCCTTGTCCACACACCTGCGCTCTAAGTATTTAGCGCTTCTGCATTTCCCTGTGCGCTCGTAATAAGCGGCCACTAGGCAGCCTGCTGTATGAACTAGTTACCACGATACACATCGCGTAACCAGAGACAGCGTCTGCTGAAAGCGGCCGCATAACACGCACCTGCGCCTCTCTGCAAAAATCTAAGTATTTACTGCAGAAGCGCTAAATACTGAGAGCGCAGGTGTGTAGACAAGCCAAAGAGAGAAAAACGCAGCAGAAAAAAATGGAGCCAAAATGGTGTATGTGAATTAGCCTTATACTATGGGGCAGGGACAACCAGCACTTTTTTCTTTCGATTCAGCATGATAATAAAATCACTGCATGCTGCGAATGTCAGCTTATTTCGAACGGTCATCATGTCAACAGGTGCATGCAAAACAATGGACTGTACTCAGACGACATCCAAGTATAGTCCAATACATGTAGAGACAGGCAATACAGAAGATGAAGCACCTGAGATGAATTTCTCATATGCATATGCGATAGAATCATATCACAGTAAATGACACTTGGCTCAAGCTCGCAGCAAAGTTTGGACCAAGTGTCATAATTAGTGATGGGCGAACCCGAACTGTAAAGTTCAGGGTCCGTACCTATCACCTACATTAGAACCGAACACAGATCCCGAACACAGACTTTCCTGGGAAGTTTGTGTTACAGGGCGGGGGAGCTGTAAAAATAAAGAAAATAGTTATTAAACAGCATTATACTTACCATGTTCCACCACCCCGCTGTATCTACTTCTGCTGCTGCTTATTAACTTCCTAGATATTTCCTGCAGAGGGGCCCAACAGTCAATCACAGATGCTGTCACAGAGAATGGACATCTGCTCACAGAGTTATGCAGCAGGGTGAAGATGTTCCCTGTGGATTATGTCGGAGGGAGGTTTTTTTTGTTAATTAAAGATGGGAAACAGGGTTGTATTGTGTTTTATTCCTAAATGCTTTTTCAGTGTTGTGATTATTTACTGGTTACTAGAAATTCATAGGGGGTGGGTCTTATATTGGCCTGACACTAACAATTTCGGGCTTAGTGCCGGCTGCCGGTAGAAAGCCATCATTCCCCTTTATTATCCAGTGTGTCACTGCAACCAAGGCCACTGGAAAAGTCGGGGTACAGCGCCAGAAAATGGCACTTCTATGAATGTGCCATTTTCTGGGGCAGATGTGGGCTGTAGTTCAGAGCGGGGAAGGGGGGCAGAAAACTTGGGCCAGCCTGTGCTGAGGATTCAAGACCCCAGCTGCCTAGTTGTGTACCTGTTTTAAAACCAAAAATATGGCAAAGCCCCATGTAATTTTTTTATTTCATGAAATTCATGAAATAATTAAAAAAAGGGCTTCCCTATATTTTTGGTTTCCATCCAGGTAAAAATAGGCAGCTGGGGGTAGGGAGCAGCCCGTACCTGCCTGCTATACCTGGCTGGCATAAAAAAATGTGGCGAAGCCCCATGTCATTTTTATAAAATGATTTAAAGGGATAATTTTATAAAAATGGCTCGACTGTGTTGCGGTTTTGGTGCTTTTTTGGGTCAGGAGATTCAGATGAATACATTGAACACAATGCACAAAAAAAAATCATCAAATCTGCAGCAAAAACAATGTCACGATTTTGGTGCTTTTTTTTGGCCAGGAGATGCAGATGAACACATTGAACACAATGCGTGCAGTTTTGTGCCAATAGTGCACCAAAAGAGCATGAAATCCATGGCAAAAACTGCATCATGGTTTTGGTGTGCCAATTCTCTGTGACAGTGTCTGTGATTTGCTGTTGGGTCCCTCTGCAGTGAATATCCAGGAAGGTAATGAACGGCCCCAGAAGTACAAGTGGGTGGACTCGGAAAGTATAATGCCATTTAATAACTATCTTCTTTCTTTTAAGGCCTAATATCCCCCATCCCATAACTTTGCAGTCTGAGTTCGGGGTTCGGACTCAAGTTCGAGCCACTTTCTGCCCTGAACCTGAACTTTAAAAAAAAGTTCGGGCAAGGTCACTAAACCCGAACATCAGCGGGTTCACCCATCACTAGTCATAATCATATAGTATCCAATTCTCTCGCGTGAGGGAATTATCAGATACTGTACACCAGAGTGACCCCAGCCTAAAGGTATACTGTGAAAAGAAAATAGGGAGGGGGACAAGAGGCGCAATAGTGCCCTATCACTAGTGACACTTGTGTAAGCTGGTGGTGCTATGAAGCTGCTCACCTGGTCCAGTTGTGATCCCCACAACTGGTTTGAAGGCGTTTTGGAAACAGTGTTCCAGCTGCTGCAGGACCTCCACCGACCACTAGATAGTGGTTTGAATCCAAGACAATGATGGGAGTGCTGGTGTGTCACGGTCCACGCTGCTGTGGTATAAATAAACTCACCAAAGAGTCAGCAGTTATTCCATCCTTTATTTCCTCCTCTCTCCTACGCGTTTCAGCGCCACACCCGGCGCCTTCCTCAGGGACGTCCCTGAGGAAGGCGCCGGGTGTGGCGCTGAAACGCGTAGGAGAGAGGAGGAAATAAAGGATGGAATAACTGCTGACTCTTTGGTGAGTTTATTTATACCACAGCAGCGCGGACCGTGACACACCAGCACTCCCATCATTGTCTCAGCCTAAAGGTATGACAGTCTTGGCTAACTGCTAACAGTAACACTACAAAACTAGGCAGATATATAATTCTATGGTCTACGAGAGCAGGGTATGAAAGGGAACTTGATATAGAGACTATAATTGATTTCATTCTATTTCTTTATTTTCGTAAGAATATATATCTAAGTAAAAGCATATAACAGTATAACAAAGCGTTCACATAAAACAGGAGTACAACAGGAATATATTTATGAATCTACCTAAAAAGGTTTTCTGGTTCTTTAAAATTTATGTCCTAACCTTAAAGGGCACCTGTCAAGTCCCCTGTGCACCCAGAACCACAAGAATGGGTGCATGTATGAAATCCCTTTCAGATAGTTCCAGCATCTAGTAGTATTCATAAACAGATCTTTAGAAAAGGTATCTCTAAAGATTGTTTATGAAATACTAATGTGGCATTAGTTCTTCAGGCTAGTCTGTACACAAAGAATGCTATTCTTCCTCTGTGTGCATGATAAGATGCTATGCATAGCATAGCACGGCTGTGTATTACTCATCATTTAGGGTCTCTGGGTGTATGCCCTTGTGGCTTCAGAGAGGCTCACTGCACATGCTCCAAATATGCCGTGTTTCTGGTCAAGTGCATTATGAAGCTAGCATACATACACCCGGCTGTATAGTGTACATTACTAGAAAGAAGGTGCATTCCGAGCATGCGCAGCGAACCTCTCTGAAACCACGGGTGCATACACACAGAGACAGAGACGCTAAATGGTGAGTAATACAAAGCCGCGTGATGCTATACATAGCATGTTATCACGCCCACAGGGGTGAATAACATGCAATGTGGCCTGGCTACTCTGGGGAACTGCTACATTAGCATATCACAAACAATCTTTAGAAATATTTTTCTAAATATCTGTTTATGTATGCTGCTAGATGCTGAAACTACCTGAAACGGATTTGAGATATACACCCAGAATTGCTTATGGTTCCGGGTGCAAATGGAACCTGACAAGTTCCCTTTAAGAAAATACAACCCCCTTTACGCATGTGAAGATTACTGAGGGTAAACCCCCACAAATCCAATGTTGATGGTACATATTAAAGATAGACATCAGTTTTTAAGATCTGGAAAACTCCTTGTTTATTATTAATCGTCTTCAGCTAGATCTTGAGCCATGATGGATGAACACCCTGTCATAAGTTTGATATTGTACAAGCCAAGCCTAGTTAAATAGGACCTGTCATTCCCCTGGTGCATGGCAATCTAAATGCACCACTGAATGCAGCATGTCAGCTGCATTCAGGGAAGGGGTCCCCCATGGCTCGAGCCCCCCTGTACCCTAAGAAATAGACTTTATAAAGTGTACATATAGTGAGTCCGGAGGGATTTACTGAGTGATGAGTCATCGCTCCTGCTGGTGTCCTCCCTGCCTCCAGCCTTCTGTGTGCCGGCTCCAGCCCCCTCAGTGCCACCTCCTTTATTTCTCCCCTCCTCACCTGCTCCATGCTGCTCTGCAGAGAAAGCAATGGGCGGGACCGGGTCCCGGCAGCTGACACGCATCCTGCCAGTGATGTCAGCGCTGGAGCACGCCCTGCTCCAGCTTATGTATGCATAGCTGGGTGGGCTCTGGTGCTGATGTCAGTGGTGCATTTAGATTGCCATGCACAAGGGGGATAACAGGTCCTCTTTAAGTCCGCCAGTGACTTCTCCGCTGTTTTCTTGAAAGTATGAAGTCATTGGGTTGCTGGTTTTCCTCTTTGCTTTGTTTCTTAAATTTCTCTGACCATCATGTCCTTCTCCTGTGAGTGCTCTCTTCGTATGATGTGTTCAAAGTTGGCAAGTCGTAGTTTGGTGATCATTGCTTTGAGTGACATGTCTGGCTTGACTTGATTTGTTTGTTCTTCTTGCCATCCAAGGTATTGATAACATCCTTCTCCAGCACTACATTTCAAAGCCGTTGATTCTTCTTCTGTCTTGTTCCTTTATTGTCCAGGTTTCACATCCAAATGTTACTGCAGGAAAGAACACATTATGTACGAGCCGTGTCTTTGTCACCAGTAAAATGTTCCTTGATTTGATCACCTTGTCCACTGACTTCATTGTTCATTTTCCCATAGCTATTCTCTTACGGACTTCTGTTGTCATCACTGCATCGTGAGTGATCATTAATCTGGGTAGGTTGAAGCCCTTTATAACTTCCAGTTCATTTTCATTTATCTCAAATGTGTCCTGGTATTACCTGACTGTAGTCAATATAATTTTCTTTTCTGTATTGAGTAGGAGTCACATTTTCAAGCTTTCCATCTTGCCACTCCTTATAACTACTTTATTCCATTTACATTTGTTGCTATTAGTTTTGTGTCTTCAGTGTATTTGTGGTGCCCCACTGGTCAGATGTCACAGTTGGGGTACTGCACCCATAAATGAGTGTGTGGTTACCCTGTCACAGTGGAATGTAGGGTTTGTATGAGGATCCCATCCCAGCACTCCCACACACCGACCTGGGCACAAACCGTAAGGGGGTGAGTTAGGGGAGGGGGGGAGATACAAAAATATGGAATTCTAAGTTTGCCTTGAGGAAAGACGGAGTACGGGAGCCCTGAGAGAGAAGGGGACTTTGAGAGAGGGGGCCTGCAGAGCAAGAGAAAACAGGCAGCCCAGACTGAAGGAGGGGACCCCCCGAATCAGAGCGACCATACTCCGGGAGGGAATCCTGGTCCAATTACCGAAGTGCATGTTCCGAAGACGCGGCACAGGGAGTTCATCCCCTGAGCCGTAACACCGGAGGTCGCGGCCCCGACACCCTGTCAGAAAGGAAACCAGTCACATCAGGATACCCACCGGGGTCGAGATCCAGTGCAGGAGAGAGGAGAGCGGGTAGCTGGGATACTCAGGAAGCACCCCAATCGGGACTGGTACTAAGCGGGCTATTCACGGACAGACAATAGCAGCAGGACATGGGTTAGAGACAAGGAAGGCATGCCACAGGAGACTCCAAGAGACCCTGCAGCCCACTGTGACTACCCGGCCAGCTACCCTTACTTAACAACGGCAAAAAATCAGTGCAAAAAATCCGCACAGGAATCACACAAAAAGCTCTGTTAAAAGTATTTTTTTTCCAGTTTTTAGCAAGTGCTATCAAAAAAGTATCAAAAGCAGGGCTATTGGTCTGTACATTTTTTGCAAAAAATATACTGCAAGCTGCCTCACCGTGACTAATCGCATTCATCAGTGTGCACTACTCATTATTGTCTGGTGAACCTTACTTAACAACGGTTGTCTTCTGTGAATTGTACCATCACCAGCATTGTTCCAGTAAAGTACCCGGATAGAGTGACAGAGTCTTCGTGTGATCATTTTCCCGTACACTGCAAATTGCTTATCTCCATCATCAGCACTTCCATCACTACAGGTGCATCCCTGCCCCGGAGGGCCAGCTCTACCTGCAGGGAGCTGTACCATCTTGGCTGCTGTACCATTGCCTTCCGGAGGTCTGAAGCGGCGCTGGTGCTTAATCACCATAATCTGCGGGTGGCGTCACGATAAACTTATAAACATTTATTCCCATTCCAACTACCCCTTTTAAGTTGACCACAAGGGCCAGGGGACTGGGCAGACCACCAGTGACATCCCTACCGCAGCAGAGGGCCCAGATACCCGAGTCCCCATACCCTGGGCTAGTCATATTCAACATTGCTAATTTTACCAAGTATTGTGCTTGAAAATGAGGAATAAAATCCAAGTGTAATGAAATTATGCAACATCCCCCCTCCCTTCCCAATTTCACAATTGATTTTCGGGCTTTGTTTTTGCAGTGTTCATTCTGCTGTATAAATTTACTTGGCAATGTAATTCTCCATGTCATTACAATTATGGTGACACTGACAATGCATAGTTTTTGTTTATTTTAGTGGTGAAACGT
This sequence comes from Allobates femoralis, assembly GCA_033576535.1. Classification (NCBI taxonomy): domain Eukaryota; kingdom Metazoa; phylum Chordata; class Amphibia; order Anura; family Aromobatidae; genus Allobates; species Allobates femoralis. The sequence goes on along the minus strand of JARQOC010000002.1, from coordinate 385,340,427 downwards.
TTTGCAAAAAAGTTTTGTGTCACCACTTCTGGGTCCTGAGATGCACAACAGTTTACATTTTTGGTTTATGGAATTGTATAAGGGCTTGTTTTTTGCATGTGAGCTCATGTTTTATTGTTACCATTTTGGAGTAGGTACTTATAGTAATTTTTGCTGTGTTTTCATAACCAAAAAATTCAATTCTGACATTTCAATATATTTCCTCTTTGCATCATTTACTGGTTTGTGGACGCAGACATATCCCATTGGTGTATTTTTTTTTTATTTCTTTATTTTTAATGGGAGAAAAAGGGGTGAATTTAATAAAAATGTGTATTTTAATCTATTTTTAAATCCTTTTAGTTCATTTGATTGTATAGTTGCTGAAGTACTATAGTATATAAAAAGAATCACAGTTTCCTCGGAACTCCAGCCACAGGTTGGTCTTTACAGGAGAACCATATTGCAGATATTGGAGCCTTCACCTAATCAAGTCATAAAGGGATAATGGGCACGTGTAATGGCAAGCCACCGGATTCGCATACTTTAACTGCTGCTGTCGGAAATTAAGGCTATGTGAAGATGTTTTATTGTTAACAAAAACTCCATTGGTTTCCTTAGAAACCGACAATGATTTAGACTGATCTTCCTGCCAGACAACTGACCTTATTAGATAGCTGCAGTGCCAATATAAGACAAGCTAACTGGTGATGATTTACATATTACAACTGTACAAAAGACATATTTTCATGTAATTTTTCAATTTTTATCAAGAAAGTCTACTTTTGATCATTCTGTTCATTTACACTGGGAATTGATTGGCTGAAATATCAGCCTCGTCATGATAATATCCATATCTAAGCTGACTTAAGGGCCCGTTACACACAACAATATCGTGAATGATATCATTGCATCATCACTGGTTTGGTGACGTTGCAGCAATGTCGAAACAACATTGTTGTGTGTGACACATATCAACAATATGTCATTGATTGTTGATCGCAGATTTATGGACAGGACCATAAATCTATCGTTGGTCTCCCGCTGGGCGCCCAGCATTGGCGCGTGTGACAGCGGGAGACCAACAATGAACGAGCTCCCAGCGCTGCACAGCAAGCGCTGGGAGCTGGTAAGCTTGGAAAACATCGGGTATCTAGGCAGTGCGCAGCTCCATGCTACCCGATGTATACCCTGGTTACCAGCCTTCCCTGCTTACAGGCTGGTATCCAAGATATACAGTGGGTAACTAGGGACAGCGCTGTCCCTAGTTGCCCGCTGTGTATCTTGGATACCAGCCTGTAAGTTGAGAAGGCTGGTAACCAAGGTATACATCGGGTAACTAAGCGCTGCGTGCTGCCTAGATACCGCTGTTTACCATGGTTACCACCCTGCTCCCGCTTACCGCAGCCTGGCAGTGGGTGCTAGACATCGTGGAAAGAAAAATGTATTCTTTTCCACGATGTCGCTGGTCCACTGGTCGCTGGTGAGTCTGCCTGTTTGACAGCTCACCAGCTATCAGTTCATGATGTGGCAGCTATCCACATCTTTGGTCGGATCGCTGCCACATCGCAGCGTGTAAAGGGCCCTTTATTTGTGGATACCTGTCTTTGCAGACATAATGGAAACTGCTGATTTCTTCTGCTGAAAGTATCTAGCCAGTATTGTGTACAGAAACAGAAGAATTACTTCATAGTACACCTGGATGAGACTAATTTCAGTGTGGTATTGTATAATGTGCTCTACCAGGCCTGAGGCTACACAAAGGAATGTACAGGAAATAAATTGGATCAGAATTCCTTGTATAGTTTCCATCTACAGTCAATGACTTGGATTAACTCCAAATGAGTTTTAGATATAACAACTATATAAATACAGGCAGTGAATGAAGTGGTTAATAGAACAGTTTTCTGTGTCACTAGGTGTGAGCCTGTCCTGACAGATATCTCCCACAGGTTAATACATGCTAGGATTCCATTTGGACCTACTAAATACCCCAGGCCCTGGGCGTATGACCTCTACTCATAAAACATAGGAAAGGCATAGTAAGCTAATAGATCATTGAAAAGGAACTGCAATGCTTCTAGACTTACCAAGGACAATAACGAGACAAAGTGCTTCACTTTAAGAGGAGTGATTGTACCTACATGATCAATGTTTCGACCAGCTCAAGGAAGAAATGGTCAATCAAAACCCTTAATATCTTAAATACATAGTCATCATGGTGGTTGACAAAGTGAAATATCCCATTACAGAACATTATATTTAGCTTCTTCAATGGTACCAGAAAACAATAGATTGTATTCAACATATGCAAATGAGAATAAATAAACTTTATGTTAAATGTCTCTGGTATATGATATATGAAGAATATGGGGATACAGTGCATTTTGTTTATATAGTAGATGATATATTATAAATGCTGAATATTGACCATTTTGTCGAGTCATCATTCATTGATGGAGAGTACTTTGCCTGGCACAAACTTACAGTGGGATATAATCAATTGGTTATTTTAACTATATTATTATTAATTATATTATATTATTTAGTTGATTATTAGAATTTTACTAACACAGAAATGACAAACGTTATCGGCAAACCTTTATATCCAGGTTATTTAGAATATACTCTGCATGTTGTCTATTCCTATATAACACCACTGAGTTTAGAAAAGTTGGTACCGTGTTAGCCAGTTGAAAAAAGACAAATGATCTCAGTGGGAACAACAAAAAATTTGTAGTAGTGCTAACGTAAGCAGTCTCGAAAGCTTCCATTCGTAACATCAATTATTTTATTATTGTTAGCCATTAAAAGGTATCACAGCAACTACAAGATTATTATTTTGTTTTTCCCACTGAGCAATCAATCTTTTATATAACATTGTGATATAGGCAGAGAGAGGTAAGGAAAGTCCTGCAATGACCAATGGGCTCTGAGTCTATCTATATCTAATATCCTTACTCTACTCCCCTCCCTTTACTCGCAGGCGTCCAACAAACTGCAGAAGTTTTAAGGTTTCCTAAAATTCATTGAGTTGGCAGGTCTGATGTAATTATTTTAGCAGAGGCTGTTTCCATAGGAGGATCTCTAGTAAGAGGCACATGAAAAGGCTATTCTCTCCTGCAGGGCTCTGTTATACCAATTAGCATTGAAGAAATTAAAATGCTATTTGTCTACCAAATCTAGCAGGAGCCAGCAGATGATATAAATATATTGTAAAATGTAGTAATATACCCGCAAGTTATCAGTACATACATACATTGTTTTATATAGAGATTTTTGCAAACAATCAACTATAGGTGGATACACAGAAAATGGGAGCTATTACTATTTGCAGTTAACGTTGTGCGGTAGTTATTGTTTTATTGTAGAGCAAAACAATCAGCTGAAGCAATATGAATTGTAAATGAGAAAAGTAACCTTGGCATTTTGTATACAGCATAGTAATACTGTGTCAGAAGTCACGCTCAGTACATGCCAATGTCAGAAAGTCATCATAAACTATGGGTTTTCCCTGATGCTGCTTTGTGTCTGGTGTCTTGAGGTTTACCATCCACAACCCAGTCATGAGATGCTGCCAAGTACAAGTCTGGATGCTGCCCTCTCCATTCACTAGTCCAGAGGCCACACGTTATTCACACTCACCGTTCGGTGGGGTTGACGTCCTTCAGATACTGGATTTTGGATCCATGTTGCAAAAATAAGTTTGAAACTGAGCAAAAGTTCCCCTCTGTGCAGAAGCTTCTCTCTGAGAGTCAGTTTTCCCTTCCCCTCCTGTCTCCTCCTCCTTTCTGAAACTTATTTTCCTTCCCTCTTCTTCCAGACTCTCATCCCCCTCCTCATCTCTCTATCATAGAATCTGTCCATCTGGCTCCCTGTTTTCTTTTATCTTTTATTCCAGTGTTTTCACTAATAATCCTTCACTTAACCACTTTGTCCTAAGTCTCCAAGGACAAGAAATGATAACAGTATATATGAGAACAATATATAAATGACTGAAAAAGAACACAATATAACCCAAACAGAAATATAGTGCATGCAATACCTAATATAAGATATGTGTCAATTGCAGTCATATGGTTATTACTTTGGTGTCAGACTTCAATAATAATATTATTCTTGATTAGTACTAATTTTCATATCTGGTGATGTGATGTAGTGTGTGCTGCTAGGTCTACAGTGCTATTCCATAAAATGCCCATGAACAATAGATATTTGTCGGCAGATCAAGTTTATTTTAATTAATCTTACAATATCAGTCAAAAATTTCGACAGCTGTTAATGTAGTGGTTTTACTTGGTCTTTTTGAAATGTACACAATGTATATTAAGACTAAAGCTACCAAAACCATAGGAGAACACATATCAAAACAAGGAGTTAAAATTTAGCACCCCCCAGCGTTTTATCCTTTTGGGAGTACTGATGTGGTGCTTTAAATCCAAGACCGCTGCCCCTGGTCTTATACTTGTCTACCAGCGTTTTCACCTTTTTTTGATATAGGTCCAGTCCTGCGGTGCCATCTTGTCACCATAACTTCTGACTAGCTGAAAGTCAAAAGTTACGTCCAAGCTGTTAAAAAAAATCTGAGAGCCAGAGCGAGATATTTAAGGCCCAATCACACTGGGCGATATCGCCGGCAACATCGCCGGCAACTCAGGGGCGTGGCTAAGTTGCGGCAACCATGCAACTGAGTTGCTGCGTGTGACAGGGCGATATTAAGGCGATAAGTTGCCTGACAATGTTGGGAAACCTGACGATGTTGCTCTGGCAATCTGGCCAGATCGCCCTATGTGACGCAGCAACCGCAATGTTGCTGGCGATCCCGCCTATTAGCAACATTGTGGCTTATCACTTGCTGGGTTGCTGACAACCCAACGAGCAATAGCCGCGGCAAGGTGCCGGCAAGGTTGCCGGCAACATTGCTTTGTATGACACCTCACCGGCGATGTCGGGAGTGATGCACGCTCCCGCGAATCACCACCGACATCGCTGGCGATGTTGCCCCAAGTGACGGGGCCTTTAAGTATTGTATTATGACCTTCAGTGCATTCTGTGAAACATTGGAGCAGCCAGCTGATCACCAACTGCCAGAGACAGGTGAAAACAAATGAAGATGCTGAAGGATGAGTGTAACACTAGGAACAAGGGACTTAGATTTAAAGCACCACTCAGCAGTGGAGTGGTGCTTTAAGACACTACGTGTGAAACAACTCCGAATATGTGTTTTGCAAAGGCAGTGTTGGTTCACAGTTTTATACAGAGCTTATCTCTACTCTACAACTATTCTAAATTAGAATATAGCAAAAAACCCTCAACTAAGGTAAGAAGAAAAAAAAACACTCCATCATTACTTTAAGACATAAAGATCAATCAATCTGGAAAATTACTAGAACCTTGAAGGTATCCTCAACTGCAGTCATGAAAACCATCGATTGGTGTAATGAAACTTGGTCACATCAGGGCCACCACAGGGAAGGAAAACAAAAAATGATCTCTGCTGCAGAGGATAAGTTCATCAGAAATACTAGCCTCAGAAACCACACATTCACAGCATGTCACATAATAGCCCTCACAAATGATACATAGACTTCAAGAAACAGACCGCATCTCAAAATCAGTTGTCCCTATTTGAGGCCTATATAGGGGCAGTGAAGAAAGAGATAAAAAACCTGCAGAATAAAGCACAGAGGAAGTTCAGTAAGCCTAACATCACAAAAGGGGAGTTCCAAGCAATGAAAGAACTAGCACAAGATAACAACATAATAATAAAGCAGGCAGATAAAGGAGGGGCAGTAGTCATTATGCATAAGAAAGAGTATATAGGAGAAGTCATGAGACAATTGGACGATGAGACGGTCTACAGAAAGTTAAACAAAGATCCGAAATTTGACATCCAAAGAAACATCTCAAAAGTACTGGGTGAGGCAGAATTAGGAGGGGTCATTGATGGAGATATGGCGGATTTTCTGTATATAGAGCATCCAAAAACCCCAGTGATATATATCAATCCAAAAATACATAAATCTTTAGAAAATCCCCCCGTAAGACCTATAGTAGCAGGGATAGGATCCATGTTTAGCAACATAGGGGTATTCCTAGACAAAATAATGAACCCATTCGCCACCTCAGCTATTTTGTACATCCAGGACACTAATGATTTTTTGAGAAAACTAAAAGAAGTGAAATCCAAAACTGTATACT